>CM026394.1:28571074-28613034 GCA_014843695.1 Archivesica marissinica
CAATATTCCATATATAAATCCTAGTGTCCTTCACAATCTGTCACGATATGTCACCTCTTCTTTATTTCCAATCCCGGATGAGCGTCCCAATTGTCGCAAACTCTCCTTTTTCTTCTCGTAATAATATGTCTCGGTTGCTACGGCTCTTACCAGGGTCTATCCTATTGTAGACTCGCTGGAGTTGGCTAGGGGGTTTCTTCGTTATTATATGTATTAATGATAACTCAACACAGTATTACATTTCTTCTATATAATATCTTGTTTAAATTGGCATCAGAAATATCCATATATATATAATCAGTGATATATATATATATACATCGTATCATTAAAAGCTTATTTAACAATCCATTTGTGTGAGCCGACTATGCGCTTACACAGTATATTTAACATCCAATCTTTCTAATCCGTCATTACTCAATATCACTATAATCTAATCACTGTTTCTGATTAGATTAACTTTTAATCACCTTCTATATGGTTCGCCGAAACTCTATGTTTCTTCTATGGCTGAACAATTTAAATATTCGACAAATCTTTATAAGTTATATTTCTTATAATGTCCATAATATCTAAGTATCATAAATACAGTTTATATGTTCTATATACTAGATTGAGATCACGACCTTTCTCGCTCCTGGAGTTAGGCTCTAGTGTGTCTGATTTATGTTAATAAAATCCATTTCTTATATACATGATTGAATCAGTGTATATATGATATAACAATTCCTAAAACATCTGTTATTCCTAAACATCTGTTATTCCTAAACATCTGTTATGTTATCTAATATTACACCATCAAACCAGTTCGGTGCCTTTATATTACATAACTGGACACCTGCAACCACGGCCTGTTATCTAATATTACACCATCAAACCAGTTCGGTGCCTTTGTATTACATAACTGGACACCTGCAACCACGGCCTTGATAAACTGAGATTAGGCCTAACATCTTAAGTCATTTCCCGCGCGAAGCGAGATTGATAATTTTAGGCGCGAAAATAATAGCAGATGATTATGCATAATACAAATATATATATATTACTTAGCAAAATCAAGTCCAAACATTTGCCACTGCTGTTAAGTATTCAATAGTTTCTCTACAAGTTATATATACTGAACACATAAACTCGCCATTACTATTCGCCAAGCATTTAAACGTACTCCAACATGGGAAGGGGTTCATATAAGCTTTAAGCTTGTTTCTCGACCCATATCGGTTCGAATGTATAAAAAATTGTGTTTATATATGTATATATGTATTTGATCCGAATAAAATATGTTTAAAGATGAAAGACTGTTAATTTTATTAGGGTCAGACAGGGGTTCGAACCTGCCGATTTGAGCGACGGGCAGTTTGCATACATGTTTGTCTGACGTGGAAATGGTGTCTAAATAGGACAACAGTCTAAACAGGTTATAAAAGCTCACCAGAGCTTATGTTATTTGTGATGTCTTGCCGACTCAAAATAAAATTTATCTTATCGTATCTTTAACAGTTCCCAACTTTAAAGTCTCTCTATGCGTTTGTTTTCTTCAGTCAAAAATAATTCTTTCATTCATTTATGCTTGTGTTAGCTTTAGTAAACACCCACTTACAGAGATATCGGTGAATTTGTTAAGAAATACTCATAAAGGGAGGTAATTTACAAACGGTAATTTCACAAAAGCAGATTCGTGTGTGGCCTTTTTTCCAAATTTTACTTTTTACCGTACTAATTTATTGTTGAAATATGAAAACATAAGAAAATAATCACAATATCATCCGCTTCTTACAATATCTCGGTGCACAGCACATTCTAAGTAAAGGCACGACGGGGCTTTAATTGATTGTTTTCAGCGTATATGAGAACAAGACGGTGCTTGGACAGGAAGTCGATCTCCAGCACTGTCGATATTGTCCGGATGGGGCATTTGACAGCACGGAAATGAACATTCGATATCAACAACCGCTATGCAATAGCAAGTATACACATATCTTGAAAGAAATATCACCGTTCGAGAGGGACAATAACATCTATCCACTTTGCAAAACTGGAAGAATTCCAGGTATGTTAGTCCAAATAGTTACACTTGAAAAATGTGCCATTTTACTATCAAGGCATTTCTCGGAATAACAGATCCAAAAAGAATTTATATATATGCAGGCCCGTAGTTAGGGGGGACGCCCCCTCCCTCCCATAATAGCCCGAGGTCCACTTGTGCATGCACTCAATCAAAATGTTTACACAGTTACTATTATAATATTGATGCAAGCAACACCTGGGAATCTTTCTTTTATAAGAGGCTTTCTCTGAACTTTCTCTATATGCAGTCGTTTTTAACTATGTACAATGCAGGAAATGGCGTTTCAGACCATCTAGATTTCAAAATGGCTGGGGGCATGCACCCGGACCCCCTACCGGCATTGGTCCATTCGGGACCTCGAAGTTTATTCTGGACATCAAAACGACCCCCATAAAAAGCTGGCCACGGGCCTTTAAATATAGATCTTGTATATAGGACTATTCCGGTGGTCACATTTCCCACCTCAACACCCTTACTAATTATCTATATAATTATGCTATTTTGTTGGTATAATGTATCTTGCCTACTCTGGTTGATTGCCTCAGCAGAACATATTTTACTTAACTTTAAAGCGACACTACAGCGGTGAAAATGCAAATGTCTGCAGAATGTAATTTGCTATTATATGGTATTATTTGTTTACAAATTTTGCCTCAAAATCTGATTATTTCACCAAATAAACAAACGTCTTATACGCGGTTTGTTGACATAGCAAAATAATGTAAATAGGGTCGACATCCATGCGTAATACAAGGCGCGTATCCTGAGTAACACGCAGTGTTGTACATATTTACCGTGATATCTCACATGTGTGCCTATGCATATCTATATGTAGACTAGTCTTAGTTAAATGATCTTTAAACGAAAGTATCGCATGTTTAGTATTGACTCCAATGATAGACAAACGCACATTTAAAGCGTGGATGACCGTTATATGAAATCCTACTTTCACTTTTGAAAATGTGTGTGTACCACAAAAACACTGTTTATTTATTCAATGTTAGTGTTCGAATGTATTCAGTAGAATTTGTAGTAGCAATGCATCGTGAACAACTGTATTTTATTTGCTTTTTGCGATGTAATGTCGCTTTAATATTCTACGATCATGGATTACTAGTATAACGAAGGAACCGTGCATGTCTCTTTAAGGTTGTGGACCACCACCAGTGGAATGGATCAACAGGGATACCACATGGCACTGCGATCCCGGCTACAGCGGTGTGATGTATTCAGTGTACTTTTCGTGTGTGGTATGTGACACAACAAGGAATCTGGTATGGTCTTACTACTGCAACGAGCACCTCATCTGGGAACGGGATTCAGATGTTCGATCACTTGCGCTGTGTCATGTCGATGAAGGTAGGCCTATGTTACAATGCTAAGCTCACTACTGTGAAACAAATCACCGTAACATTACGATACTATAGTCAGTATGTATGCGGATATTCAACTGTCGATTACTTACAGTGACGCTTCGTGGGTAGGACTAGTTTATACACATTTAGTTTAGCTCGATTGTGAAACAAGTTCTTACAACTTATATTAATCACTCTCGATACCTCGTTTTTGATGGAATCCATCGCCACGAGGGAGAGAGAAGACGCAACGTGCAATTTAAATGCCTTGCCGTGACCGTTCCAGCAGGGCTCGAACTCCGAACCTTAGGTAGGACTTGCACTAGGCGTACCATGTGTATGTGTGTGTTCAATTTATTCTAATTCAAAATGTAAACTTATTTTTGACAAATCGGTGCTTTACATGTATACATAGTACGACATGTGTTCCAGGTTATTGCTACCTTGATGTATTATGTGTATTCATGTTTCTATGCACATGTTGGTTGCTATTGCGTATTCTTGTTTCTGTGCACATGTTGGTTGCTATTGTGTATTCTTGTTTCTGTGCACATATTGGTTGCTATTGTGTATTCTTGTTTCTATGCACATGTTGGTTGCTATTGTGTATTCTTGTTTCTATGCACACATTGGTTGCTATTGTGTATTCTTGTTTCTGTGCACATGTTGGTTGCTATTGTGTATTCTTGTTTCTATGCACATATTGGTTGCTATTGTGTATTCTTGTTTCTATGCACATATTGGTTGCTATTGTGTATTCTTGTTTCTATGCACATGTTGGTTGCTATTATGTATTCTTGTGTCTGTGCACATGTTGGTTGCTATTGTGTATTCTTGTTTCTATGCACATATTGGTTGCTATTGTGTATTCTTGTTTCTGTGCATATGTTGGTTGCTATTGTTTAGTCTTGTTTCTATGCACATGTTGGTTGCTACTGTGTATTCATGTTTCATGCACATGTTGGTTGCTATTGTGCATTCTTGTCTCTGTGCACATATTGGTTGCTATTGTGTATTCATGTTTCATGCACATGTTGGTTGCTATTGTGCATTCTTGTCTCTGTGCACATGTTGGTTGCTATTGTGCATTCTTGTCTCTGTGCACATATTGGTTGCTATTGTGTATTCTTGTTTATATGCACATGTTGGTTGCTATTGTATATTCTTGTTTCTATGCACATGTTGGTTGCTATTGTGTATTCATGTTTCATGCACATGTTGGTTGCTATTGTGTATTCATGTTTCGTGCACATGTTGGTTGCTATTGTGTATTCTTGTTTCTATGCACATATTGGTTGCTATTGTGTATTCTTGTTTCTGTGCATATGTTGGTTGCTATTGTTTAGTCTTGTTTCTATGCACATGTTGGTTGCTATTGTGTATTCATGTTTCATGCACATGTTGGTTGCTATTGTGTATTCATGTTTCATGCACATGTTGGTTGCTATTGTGTATTCATGTTTCTATGCACATGTTGGTTGCTATTGTGCATTCTTGTCTCTGTGCACATATTGGTTGCTATTGTGTATTCTTGTTTCTATGCACATGTTGGTTGCTATTGTGTATTCTTGTTTCTGTGCACATGTTGGTTGCTATTGTGTATTCTTGTTTCTATGCACATGTTGGTTGCTATTGTGTATTCTTGTTTCTGTGCACATGTTGGTTGCTATTGTGTATTCTTGTTTCTGTGCACATGTTGGTTGCTATTGTGTATTCTTGTTTCTGTGCACATGTTGGTTGCTATTGTGTATTCTTGTTTCTGTGCATATGTTGGTTGCTATTGTTTAGTCTTGTTTCTGTGCACATATTGGTTGCTATTGTGTATTCTTGTTTCTATGCACATGTTGGTTGCTATTGTGTATTCTTGTTTCTATGCACATGTTGGTTGCTATTGTGTATTCTTGTTTCTGTGCACATATTGGTTGCTATTGTGTATTCTTGTTTCTGTGCACATAATGGTTGCTATTGTGTATTCTTGTTTCTGTGCACATATTTGTTGCTATTGTGTATTCTTGTTTCTGTGCACATATTGGTTGCTATTGTGTATTCTTGTTTCTGTGCACATATTGGTTGCTATTGTGTATTCTTGTTTCTGTGCACATATTTGTTGCTATTGTGTATTCTTGTTTCTGTGCACATGTTGGTTGCTATTGTGTATTCTTGTTTCTGTGCACATGTTGGTTGCTATTGTGTATTCTTGTTTCTGTGCACATGTTGGTTGCTATTGTGCATTCTTGTCTCTGTGCACATATTGGTTGCTATTGTGTATTCTTGTTTCTATGCACATGTTGGTTGCTATTGTGTATTCTTGTTTCTGTGCACATGTTGGTTGCTATTGTGTATTCTTGTTTCTGTGCACATGTTGGTTGCTATTGTGTATTCTTGTTTATGTGCACATGTTGGTTGCTATTATGTATTCTTGTGTCTGTGCACATGTTGGTTGCTATTGTGTATTCTTGTTTCTATGCACATATTGGTTGCTATTGTGTATTCTTGTTTCTGTGCATATGTTGGTTGCTATTGTTTAGTCTTGTTTCTATGCACATGTTGGTTGCTACTGTGTATTCATGTTTCATGCACATGTTGGTTGCTATTGTGCATTCTTGTCTCTGTGCACATATTGGTTGCTATTGTGTATTCATGTTTCATGCACATGTTGGTTGCTATTGTGTATTCATGTTTCGTGCACATGTTGGTTGCTATTGTGCATTCTTGTCTCTGTGCACATATTGGTTGCTATTGTGTATTCTTGTTTATATGCACATGTTGGTTGCTATTGTATATTCTTGTTTCTATGCACATGTTGGTTGCTATTGTGTATTCATGTTTCATGCACATGTTGGTTGCTATTGTGTATTCATGTTTCGTGCACATGTTGGTTGCTATTGTGTATTCTTGTTTCTATGCACATATTGGTTGCTATTGTGTATTCTTGTTTCTGTGCATATGTTGGTTGCTATTGTTTAGTCTTGTTTCTATGCACATGTTGGTTGCTATTGTGTATTCATGTTTCATGCACATGTTGGTTGCTATTGTGTATTCATGTTTCATGCACATGTTGGTTGCTATTGTGTATTCATGTTTCTATGCACATGTTGGTTGCTATTGTGCATTCTTGTCTCTGTGCACATATTGGTTGCTATTGTGTATTCTTGTTTCTATGCACATGTTGGTTGCTATTGTGTATTCTTGTTTCTGTGCACATGTTGGTTGCTATTGTGTATTCTTGTTTCTATGCACATGTTGGTTGCTATTGTGTATTCTTGTTTCTGTGCACATGTTGGTTGCTATTGTGTATTCTTGTTTCTGTGCACATGTTGGTTGCTATTGTGTATTCTTGTTTCTGTGCACATGTTGGTTGCTATTGTGTATTCTTGTTTCTGTGCATATGTTGGTTGCTATTGTTTAGTCTTGTTTCTGTGCACATATTGGTTGCTATTGTGTATTCTTGTTTCTATGCACATGTTGGTTGCTATTGTGTATTCTTGTTTCTATGCACATGTTGGTTGCTATTGTGTATTCTTGTTTCTGTGCACATATTGGTTGCTATTGTGTATTCTTGTTTCTGTGCACATAATGGTTGCTATTGTGTATTCTTGTTTCTGTGCACATATTTGTTGCTATTGTGTATTCTTGTTTCTGTGCACATATTGGTTGCTATTGTGTATTCTTGTTTCTGTGCACATATTGGTTGCTATTGTGTATTCTTGTTTCTGTGCACATATTTGTTGCTATTGTGTATTCTTGTTTCTGTGCACATGTTGGTTGCTATTGTGTATTCTTGTTTCTGTGCACATGTTGGTTGCTATTGTGTATTCTTGTTTCTGTGCACATGTTGGTTGCTATTGTGCATTCTTGTCTCTGTGCACATATTGGTTGCTATTGTGTATTCTTGTTTCTATGCACATGTTGGTTGCTATTGTGTATTCTTGTTTCTGTGCACATGTTGGTTGCTATTGTGTATTCTTGTTTCTGTGCACATGTTGGTTGCTATTGTGTATTCTTGTTTATGTGCACATGTTGGTTGCTATTGTGTATTCTTGTTTATGTGCACATGTTGGTTGCTATTGTGTATTCTTGTTTCTGTGCATATGTTGGTTGTTATTGTTTAGTCTTGTTTCTGTGCACATATTGGTTGCTATTGTGTATTCTTGTTTCTGTGCATATATTGGTTGCTATTGTGTATTCTTGTTTCTGTGCACATATTGGTTGCTATTGTGTATTCTTGTTTCTGTGCACATATTTGTTGCTATTGTGTATTCTTGTTTCTGTGCACCTGTTGGTTGCTATTGTGTATTCTTGTTTCTGTGCACATGTTGGTTGCTATTGTGTATTCTTGTTTCTGTGCACATATTGGTTGCTATTGTGTATTCTTGTTTCTATGCACATGTTGGTTGCTATTGTGTATTCTTGTTTCTGTGCATATGTTGGTTGCTATTGTGCATTCTTGTTTCTGTGCACACATTGGTTGCTATTGTGTATTCTTGTTTCTGTGCACACATTGGTTGCTATTGTGTATTCTTGTTTCTGTGCACACATTGGTTGCTATTGTGTATTCTTGTTTCTGTGCACACATTGGTTGCTATTGTGTATTCTTGTTTCTATGCACATATTGGTTGCTATTGTGTATTCTTGTTTCTGTGCACACATTGGTTGCGCTATTGTGTATTCTTGTTTCTATGCACATATTGGTTGCTATTGTGTATTCTTGTTTCTATGCACATATTGGTTGCTATTGTGTATTCTTGTTTATGTGCACATGTTGGTTGCTATTGTGTATTCATGTGTCTGTGCACATATCGGTTGCTATTGTGTATTTGTGTAGTTATGCACACATTGGCTGCTATTGTATATTTGTGTAGTTATGCACAAATTGGTTGCTATTGTATATTTGTGTAGTTATGCACAAATTGGTTGCTATTGTATATTTGTGTAGCTATGCACACATTGGTTGCTATTGTATATTTGTGTAGCTATGCACACATTGGTTGCTATTGTATATTTGTGTAGCTATGCACACGTTGGTTGCTATTGTATATTTGTGTAGCTATGCACACGTTGGTTGATATTGTATATTTGTGTAGCTATGCACAAATTGGTTGATATTGTATATTTGTGTAGTTATGCACACATTGGTTGCTATTGTATATTTGTGTAGCTATGCACACGTTGGTTGCTATTGTATATTTGTGTAGCTATGCACACATTGATTGATATTGTATATTTGTGTAGCTATGCACACATTGGTTGCTATTGTATATTTGAGTAGCTATGCACATATTGGTTGCTATTGTATATTTGTGTAGCTATGCACATATTGGTTGCTATTGCATATTTGTGTAGCTATGCACACATTGGTTGCTATTGTATATTTGTGTAGCTATGCACATATTGGTTGCTATTGTATATTTGTGTAGCTATGCACACATTGGTTGCTATTGTATATTTGTGTAGCTATGCACATATTGGTTGCTATTGTGTATCACAGAGCCCATCTTGTATTTACTTGTCGGAGGTTTCTCGTTGCTGGGTCACGTGATCATAGGGGCGGAGCGATCGGGCATTTGGCGGCTGGTCAACTTGTTCCAATATATTATGTTCAACATGTTCTATTCTATTGTAGATGACTTCTGGTCGATTATATTAATTGCTTTCGCAGTGATGCTTATAGCATTGTTGGCGTTGTTGACTGTTGTCGGAATGTTCTATTGCCGACGGCGAATGAGAAACAGGAGGCGACCACTGTCTGCTGGTAAATGAACAACCGTATATATATATATATGATATTGTACAACCCGATGCATCAAATTGACTGTACAAACTATGCTGTATCTAATTATTGTTGTGAATAGTTCATAGTACATGTATATGGTATTCGATTATTTAGTTGTTTATACAAATTTATTTTAGCTCGATTGCGAAACAAGTTCTTACAATTTATATTAATCACTCTCGAGACCTCATTCCTGATGGAATCCATCGCCACGAGGGAGAGAGAGAAGAGGCAACATGGAATTTAAATACCTTGCCTACGGGTACAATCGTAACGGCCCCAGCGGGGCTCGAACTCCGGACCTTTCGCATCTGAAGCAAACGCGCATTCACTGCGCTATCACGACTTCCATTATTTAGGCGTCAGTTGAATATCAAGCAGCTTTAAAGCGACACTACATCGATGAAAACGAAAATGTCTGCAGAATGTAATTTCCTATTATATGGTAACATTTTTTCTCTCCCCAATATCTGCCTCATAAAGTGAGTATTTCAACAAATAACAAGCATCGTATACGATGTTTGTTGACATAACAAAATAATGTAAATAGTCTCGACATTCATGCGTAATACAATGCGTGTATCCTGAATAACACAAGGTACATATTTACCGCGATATCTCACATTTGTGCTATGATATCGCGCGTTTAGTATTGACTCCAATAACAAACAGGGGTCATTTCAGGACCGTTATATGAATTCCTACTTTCACTTTTGAAAGTGTGTAGACCACAAAAACACTGTTTATTGATTCAATGTTAGTGTTCGAATGTATTCAGAAGAATTTGTGGTAGCAATGCATTTATACGTAAACAAATTCATTTTATTTGCTTTTTGCGATGTAATGTCGCTTTATATTATATCTGGGCTTCCATGACCGTCTTACTACTAATCAATTGCCACGCACCGCTGTAACATTCACGGGGAAGCTATCCAGCTGACTTGCATAAGGTCGATGGTTATAACCAGGTGCCCGTCCGTGTGAAATACTGCTCAGAGATCCAGGGTCTTCCTCTGCCAATAATAGCTGCCATATGACATTTACTGGTTGCAGCGACTTTCTACCACAAAAAAACAAACCTAAACATTAATGTTCATCATTATTACTTCAGGAATACGAAATGTTTGAACCTTAATGGACGTTACGTCATTATTCGCACCAACTGTTTCCGTTATTGTCTTCTAGGGCCTTATACAGTCGATATTGAGAGTGCCAACATGCCATTGCTTGTAACAACGCTTACCAGGTGCCATGATCATGCTGGTAAACTATTTATAAATCATCATTGCATGTTTGTATCTCGTCTTCATGTGTTTTTGTTTTCATCTCGTCTGCATGTGTTTGTGTTGTTTGTATCTCGTCTGCATGTGTTTGTGTTGTTTGTATCTCGTCTGCATGTGTTTGTGTTGTTTGTATCTCGTCTGCATGTGTTTGTGTTGTTTGTATCTCGTCTGCATGTGTTTGTGTTGTTTGTATCTCGTCTGCATGTGTTTTGTTTCATCTCGTCTCATGTGTTTGTGTTGTTTGTATCTCGTCTGCATGTGTTTGTGTTGTTATATTCGTCTGCATGTGTTTGTGTTGTTGTATCTCGTTGTGTTTGTATCTCGTCTGTTGTTGTATTCGTCTGTTGTTTGTATCTCGTTGTTGTTTGTATCTCGTCTGATGGTTTTGTTGTTTGTATCTCGTCTGCATGTGTTTGTGTTGTTTGTATCTCGTCTGCATGTGTTTGTGTTGTTTGTATCTCGTCTGCATGTGTTTGTGTTGTTTGTATCTCGTCTGCATGTGTTTGTGTTGTTTGTATCTCGTCTGCATGTGTTTGTGTTGTTTGTATCTCGTCTGTATGTGTTTTTGTTTTCACCTCGTCTTCATGTGTTTGTGTTGTTTGTATCTCGTCTGCATGTGTTTGTGTTGTTTATATCTCGTCTGTATGTGTTTGTGTTGTTTGTATCTCGTCTGCATGTGTTTGTGTTGTTTGTATCTCGTCTGCATGTGTTTGTGTTGTTTGTATCTCGTCTGTATGTGTTTTTGTTTTCACCTCGTCTTCATGTGTTTGTGTTGTATGTATCGCGTCTATATGTGTTTGTTTTGTATGATGATGACTGCACGAGTGTTTGTCTATGTATCGTCTGTATGCGAGATGATATCTCGCGTGCATGTGGGTTTGTTTGTTGTTCGCCCACATGTGTGTTTGTTTGTATCTGGTATACATATAATTATATACTATGTTTGTAATTGTTTGATCTCGTCTACAGTTCGATTTGCTTGCATCATTTCCACATGTATGTTTATTTATATCACATATTAATATCGTGTACCTGCGATGCTTATACATTGTAGTTTATACAAATTTATTTTAGCTTGACTGCAAAACAAGTTCTTGCATCTTATATTAAACACTCTCGAGACTACATTCCTGATGGAATCCATCGCCACGAGGGAGAGAGAAGAGGCATGTGGAATTTAAATAATTTGCCTAAGGGCACAATCGTAACGGCTACAGCTGGACGCGAACTCATTTCGCACCTAAAGCGATCAGACTACCACATTTGCTAATATATCGTGCCAATGTGCGTTTCCTTGTATACTGTCTAGATGTTTGTTTGTTTCTATCTTGTTGTCAACAAGAGAAGTGGATAATCTGTTCCTTAGCTTGTTGATAAGTAGACCAGTTGCGGAGAAGATGAGTTCGGATGGGACTGACGTTGATGGCACTGACAGTAGTCTATGGGCGACGTGAGCGACAGTGGCGAATTTCAGTTCATTTTTCCGCCACCACTCAAGGGGTTTCACATGGGGATCCATTTTCTCGAGCAGATAGCTCTTTTACTCATCAGACTGTTCCTTTTCGTTTGTCTCAAACACTAGAAAGTTCAATTTCCTACGCTTAGGCAGTCACCACTAGTGTCACGTGAAGACAGTTTCAATGGTACGTCCTCCACGTAGGCATCCAGTGTTTCCTCGGCGATCTGACATTGTTCATTGGTGAGAAACGGGAGACGTTTGTAGCGCGGATCTAGTAGAGACGCTAGCAAATTCTAGTTGTTGACGATATATCATAAATTAAGCATTAACATTTAACGAGGACACCATGTGTGTTTTACGTTTATTTATCGTCGCTACCGGTTGCCCATATGAGCGACGCCTCCTGAAGAGATTAGTCATTTTAGATTGTTGGAGGATAGTGCAATGATACAGAGAGAGACCCATTCCAGAGTCTCCTCTGGTTCTTTTACGTGCACGGTGTAAAGCACCGACACGAGACCTCGGTTTAACGTCCCATCTGAAAGACTGTTAATTTTATTATGGTCAGACGGGGGATCGAACCTGCGATCCCTGGATTACCAGTCCAGCGTGTTCACCACTGGGCTACAGATCCGTCTATCTATCAATATAAGTTTATTTAAAGTGGCCACCGCATAAATGCATTTGGGCGACTAAATTATCTAAGGTGATTAAAGAGGTCTAAAAATAGTTAATAAACAATTAAAATTACAATACTATGATGTTTAGAAGGCTAAGTCGGTTGCATTAATCTCAGAGTGTGTTCGGTTTTCGTATCTCCCACTCCCGCTCGCACACTATTGTGTACCAACGGGGGTCGGAGGTAGACCGGGTGAACAAATTACCCGGTGCAATTACTAATTCTAAGAAGATTTAGACATAAGTTGGTTAGTAGATTGTTTGTTAGTCCGTTCTATAGCCGATTTATACCGTACGTCCTTGGTGAGATAAAAACCGTGCAAATATTTGATTCTAAGTAGCATTCAAACCAGTGTAGAAGATAACAAGGACACACAATGGATTTTTGAAATATGTGTCTTAATCACAAGGTACCAGAAATTAGAAGGAGTGGACCAATGAGATGGATGCATGGAACTCTGATTGATCCAAAAAATAAAAAGTTAACAAGTTTAACCATAACAGCAGATAAATAATATAGAGACAGGTTTGACCTTGATTAGGGATCTTCGGGTATATTTTTATATCAGCATACCCCATCACCAAAATGTATTTAGAGTAGGTGATTTATAATGGGTTGCATAAGGTAGAGAGATAGATTTGAAAGGAAGAAGGTATAAGGACACTGTCTGTCAGAAGAGAATCAACAGCTCATATGTGTGTCCTTCATATATCCCAAGATCCCTAACAACACATAGTCAAACCTGCAACATATAGACTGCGTTGCCCATTGAGGGCTGTACTAATAAATATCAATAAAGATATTGCTACGAAAATTAAAAGTAAGACCTAATTGCAATTAGTTAACTTAGTCGCACGGAACGGTGTGAAAATTAACAAGTGCCCCGGAGCAAAAAAAAGAACGAGCGCTCAGGAATGTGCACTGACTGACCTCTGTAAATGTAAACAAACAATTGAGAATTTTACGTTCGCGTGAACGAGAAAGAGATATGGCAGGTGCCCGTTTACCTTGCATAGTGCAAAGCAGTATCGAGGTTGCTACGAAGATTAAAATTCATGGACTATCTTAATATGTATCTGTACTAAGACATTTAGTTGATTGATCCCAAGTACATATAGTTACTACCAGTAATACAGATATATAACTGGTAGTAAAATATCTTCCATAATTATGGAAAATGTCAACAGGATAAGGAACTTCACCTATCACAAACGACTAAACCGTTAGAGGTATCAGCCTACTATGATGTTTGGTCAACTTTTTTAACATATATAAGTATCACCAAACTAAACTATCATGGGTTGCCCCTAGACATATTTACATAAAACTAATTACATAGTAGGTTGTACAAGGTGTGATATGTGTACCAAAAAAATAATAATACCCCCCCTATATGCCCCCGTGTACTGGGATCATAAAAATTACATCTAAAAAAGGCGGCTTAACCCCTGAGTGACAACGTTTAAAAATAATGTGGTAAAATACACTTCCGTACAAACAACGGTCACCTTCGTAGGGCCTTTTAAAATTACATTTTAAGTATAAAAAACTATCAGATCTTGGCTATTTACAATAAAACTTAGTCACACAGGGGAATGCCAAACTAATAAAAATTAGCGATCGCTCGCGAGACGAAGATTTCATGACAGGAGTACCGGTTCCGTTGTTTACTCGGTGATTTCGGAGAACGACCGACCGCACGCAGTAATTGCTCATATAACTACTCAGCCGGCCAGGTTACTCATGCGACTTGAGGGTGTCTGATGACCTTAATTAAAGTTGAGGATGTTGTAGGGTGTCCTTGTTTGTTTTAAGTTTGTTGTTAAGCTTATTCATAACTTATGTATATTTATAGGTTAAGTTTTACAGTCTAATACCTATTGAAGTGTTATTAAGAGTAATGAAGAATTGTTAGAAAAGACGTAAATTTGGGCTAATGACTAGTGTCATAGCATTTGAGCTTCAGTTGTAGAATTGCTGAGAATTACTTCTTGAAGTTGATCAAACTTTGTTAACATAATGTTGACTTTAATAAAGAACACTAAAAACTCTAGATAATTTAATCAGATGATCATTAGATCATTGATAGAAATTACACAATTTTGCCGTATGGCTGCACAGAGTCGGTAAATAGAAATGTCCAACTGCATATTGACACTTCAGATGGCATTTTTTCCAAATACTGTGTTGATATAACACCTATGTGGTAGATAGTCTACAGGATAGTAGGTTCAATATACCAAGGTGTATGAAAATAGTAATATCCATGTATGGTAGTGGAATTTACCAAATTACTATGGAAAATTTGTGGTTTAGGATATTTCCTTGTGCCATAGGAGGAGGGCCTCTAGGTGAATACTGACAGGGCCTCAATTTGAATATTGGTGGATCAAAGAAAATGTTGATGTTTATTTTGGATAAACAACAATATGAAGTTACTAGAAAGTTATAAATATATAGGATTTATCAATCCTTGTTACAAGAAAAAATTTAGATGAAAATTTCCAGAATTTACCATTGTATTGAAGTGATCTTGTAGATCACTACCAATACAATTTAAACTAGCTTTATTTAGTTTTAGAGTTTCTTAGTCACAAAACACCGGCAGTATGGGCTTTACCCGGCCGGACTGGGTACGCTAGTTGCTCTGCGCGCAGTCATACTACCAATCCGGGTAATTTGGACCAGGGGCTCTGGGTCCCAATTTAAATTTTAAATTTCTCAGACAAGTATGTTCCCATATACATGTTTACAAGCTTAATCGCTTGGGGATTTTCAAATAATGATTTGCTAAATACTATTGTTTTCTATGTAAATGATCACAGGGGGTAAAGGCGATTATGGATAGCTAAGGTAAGCTTAGCTATAAGGTAAAAAAAGAATTAGTAAAACAGGAGGGTCACTAATTTAGATGATATAGGTTGTATATAGCAAAGTAATAGCTATTTATGAGCTATTGGTTTGACAGGGGCATAGCCAGAAATCAGTCTTAATAGTTTAGGTTGGGAGGTAGAGACGGTTTGTATGGATTTGGATTTTCCAGGTTGTTGTGGATTGTCCCACATTGGTTTACTTATTCCAATGATTACAGAATACAGATCCGTCAAAAAAAATCATACTTTAAATAGTACTTTTGGGTAATATTGAACAGTTAATTAAAAATTTTAAATACATATGGGCGTGAATGTTGCTGCAAACCTTCAGTAATATTTCAAAGATATTTTTTCGGCAAAACAATTTTAAAATCATATCAAAGACCCCCGATATTTACCCAGCAGCAACACTTTGCAAACAAATCAGTTTGCAATATTGAATTGGTTCAATCAGTAATATAGATTAACATGTTTATAAATTAAACAATAAAATTCAAACAATACCTACCTTAGAACCTACTGTAATTATCCAATTTCATGGCAAGTGTCAATTAACACATGCCGTGGTTGCGATCACAACATGGTTTATTCACACCTCCTCGGGCGATTTCTTTTGTATTGTAACTGTGTAAGGTTCTATGATATAGAACAGAACAGAACAGAACAGAACATATATTTTATTTGACTTAAGCATTGTATAGCTCATCATCATAACAATATATAATACAATTGCATGCAATGAAAAAAGAATAGAACATAGTCATAAATAATAAATGTGTAGAGTGTTCAAATGATGGTCATGTAGATTAATCAATTAGACAACATATTTGTAAAGTGAGAGTGTTATTTAGAGATACCAGATTAATTCAGCATCTCTATATGAAGCTAATTTTAAGTAGAGCAGATTTCATCTAAATAGAGTTGTATTATACATAATATGGTTTTCTTGTTACAGCATGACAGGTAATAAACTGTTTATAGTAAAATGTACATGTGGGAATATATATTTCAGACATTACAGCAAGCATGATATTTAAATATCTGGAAATATACAACTATTTTGAAAATTTAAAATTTACAGACATACATATTGTGCAGTGTATTTGTTCTGCTATATGATATAGGTGTTAAATAAACACAAAGATTTATATTATTATAAATAACAGTATATCAGTCATGTACCTTGAAAATGTTGGGTGTTTAGTATATGTTTAATGTGTGGTCTCTAAGCTTAAAACCTTGTATACAGAATAATGCAAGTTTGTTCAATAACACTTTTTTATCGGAGTTTAATAAACCAATAAATTTAAATAAATCAGGACGTTGTGAAAAATACTTTGGTATGTACATTTTTCTAATTGTTTCATAGAGTGGACACATTAATACGAAATGATATTCATCTTCTATGTCGTTTAATGGACAAAATTGACATTTACGTTGGCTTCTTTCAATGTTTCTGTGTCTTCCCGACTCTATTAACAATTTATGTGAGGAAAGCCTTAGTTTTGCTATAACGTTTCTGTGACTGGCGTTACACAATAACTGCAAATAGCTAGATCGTTCGAAAACAGGTTTAAGTTCTTTGTATAATATTAATTGGGAAGAAGCGTCTATATTAATCCGCCATTGTGACACGAACTGATCTTGCAGACGACGTTTGAATACTGGTATAAAAGCGTCTATGCACACAGATTCAGGAAATAACCAGACATCAGAAAACCCCGTTGTATGCAATATGTCACGAAGTTTGGTTGACCAATTAATTGTATTTGGTTTACTATATATATCCTGTCTTTGTGAGTATGAAATTGTACTTAGAATACAGTTTCTTTGTTTGATCCCATGCAATTTTAACCAATATTTAATTATTCTTAAATATCTCCCAATAAATAAAGGAAAGCGGCCCATTTCTGAATATAGTGACACTGAGTTTGTTGACATTTTTACTTTGATAAGACGTTTGCAGAATTTTCTGTGTACTTTTTCAATATTATCAGCTTTCATGAAGCCCCATACTTCGCAGTTGTAATTTAAAATTGAGACTACGTATGTATCGAATAGATTAAACATTATATGTATTGGTATTTCAAGCCCCGTAGTCATAGCAAAAAGTGAGTGCATAGCGCGAAGGGCTTTACCTGAAAGTGTATTAGTTGCGGGTATAAAAGATCCACCGCTAGACAAAACTACCCCAAGGTAATTAAAACTGCTAACTATCTCTATGTGTTTGCCTTCATATGTCCAATTATATTGTGTGCTTAAAACTCCCCCCCTTTCTAAAAACAACAATTTTGGTTTTATCAATATTTACAGTAAGATTCCATTTAGCGTAATATTTTTGAAGATTATTTAACGATTCTTGTAGACCTTCACTTGTTTCTGAAAATATCGCAGCATCATCGGCGAACAGTATAAGATATATAGATATTTGTTCGATCGATATTCCCGCATTAAAACCATTTTGTAAATATAGCTCTATATCATTCAGGAATAAACTGAACATGATCGGGGAAGTGATCTCCCCTTGCAATAAACCCACATTGCTAGTGAAGAAGTCGGATAGACTGTTCATATGCTTAACGCACAGTTTAATTTCGTCATACATTGAGCGGATAAGGGAGAACAGTTTTCCATCAACTCCAGCTCGAATTAATTTACACCATAGATAGCTTCTATTGATGACGTCATACGCCCGTCGATAATCTACAAAGCAGCAGAATAGCTTCCTTCTATTATGTAAAGCGTTTTCAATTAAAGAATTAAGTGCATAAATGGCGTCAACTGTACCAAAATGTCGTTTAAAACCAAATTGTGCGTCTGTCAAAATATCATATTTTTCGGCCCAAATTTTCATTCGTTCGTTTAAAATAACCGTAAACAACTTTGCGAAGCAGCTTAACAGTGTAATTCCTCTGTAATTATTTGGTTCTGTATTGTCCCCCTTTTTATATAACGGTATTATGACACCAGATGATCAGCTGCGCGGAAACGTCTTCCTGTCTAAAATGTAATTAAATAGCAATTGCAGCGGTTTTGCAATGATATGTATACTTTCCTTAAAATATTCGTATATAACATTATCACTTGAAGATGCTTTATTATAGTTTAATCGCTTAGTTGCCTTAGTAATCTCCTCAATAGATATATACCTATCTAACTCTTGAAATGTACTTTCATGACTATCAGCACGGTCGAACTTATTTAAAATCTCATCACAATCATCATTTGCGTCAATATCTGCCTCCGAGGACAACGTTTTAAAATAATCATAAAATTGTTCGATCGATATGTTCTCACCTCTCGGTTTTGTCGATTTACGTTTAAACATGTTCCAAAACTCACGGGGAGATTTATTCCGCATGTCGTTCATTCTCAGACCAAGGTCTCTATTATATTTAAGTTTATATTTTCTGCAACAATATCTGTAATCTTTCTTTCTATCAAACAATTCCTGTCTGGTTGCATCATTTCTAGTTATATTATGTTTATAAATGGCAGTTTTATACAGTTCGCGCTTGCGTTTACATTCGCTGTTAAACCATTTGTGTTTAATTTTGTCAGTGCAGACGAATTCACTGTTTTGTAATTTAATCTTATGTGCAAAATACTGGTCACCTTTTGAGGTAAGGAATTTTGTAAATTTCCCCACTAAAACATCTGGGTCACATTCATGGCTTACATCTTGTAACAACGATTGTTCAAGCTGGTTAATATTATTTGATATATCATCAAGAAATGCATCTTTATGTTTTGGTTCCCACCTATAAAATGTGTTCACATTGTGTGCATGTGTAACGGTGTTTGTCTTGATCTTAAAAGAAAACGATATAGGGGCGTGGTTTAGTATTCATTGAAATCATGTACCTTGAAGTCAATCAAATCACAAAAATTTGCCTCGCTAGTTAATAAATAATCCACGAGTGATTCCCCGTTATATGTATTACAGGACAGTTTACCCAAATGTGTGTCACTGTGCAATCTACCGTTTACAATACGAATATTTGTAGCTTTGCACATATCCAATAAATAATCCCCAAAACGGTTCGACCGTGTATCCTGAGATGCACGTTCCAACGATATATCTACCTCAAATATGTCATCATCACCAAGGTTACGGTCATGGTCTATATAATCGTTTTTACGACCAACCCTCGAGTTGGTGTCCCCTGCGACGAATGTTTTACCCTTTTGATTAAAGTAGTTTATATCAGTTTCCAGAGTTTGGAAAATATCACTAGTATACATGTCATGTGCCGGCGAATTTTCCGGTGCAATATATATAGCTGCAAGATAAATATCATTTTCAATATGGAAAAATAATTTGTCAAATTTTAGCCATACTAAACAGTCAATTTCGTTTTTAACAACTTGAATCCCTTTTCGTATACAGTCTTTTATATAAATTATAACTCCACCGCTAGAACGCCTCGCTCTACGGTGCTGAAAGCGTCTATATGAATGAGTAGGATTACTATAACCTGTCAAATCTATAATTGAGTTTTTGTTTGTCCATGTTTCACTAAGACATATTATGTCATAATTTGATATAAATTCTACAAATTCTTCCGAGGAACGTTTAACTAATGTTAATCCTTCTACATTCCACGATACACACTTTAAAACACTCTCACTCGTGTCCTAGTCACGGTACAGTTGTTTGTTGATATCTAACTTATCAACATTCATATAAGCGTCTTTGCCATCTTCACGGGCCTGTTTCATAATCGGAACTAACTTCCGCCTTATTTCCATCACTTCCCGTGGATATTGTTCGGAAATGCCTATATTGAAAAGAAAACAACAACGACGTATCTGATTTTATGACAGTTTATTTAAATTTTGCAAATATATTTTTTTTCTTCCGAATATTCGAAAACTTTCGAACCTAGTGGTGAGGATACGACTAACGCTTTAAGTGTTATATACTTGCCGAATAACAGAAATCAACCGGGTTAGACCACACGTTCTAACAACATGAATCGTCATATTTTTCAGATTTAAAAAATGACAAAACTGTGTCTACAAGTGGGAGCTTCAGTGATAACACTACCGGTATCTCAGTAGATATCACAGATACAAACATGGAACCTGTTGTTCGGAACGATGACGGAGATACAAGCATGGAACCTGGTGTTTGGAACAATGACGGAGATACAAACATGGAACCTGGTGTTCGGAACAATGACGGAGATACAAACATGGGACCTGTTGTTCGGAACGATGACGGAGATACAAACATGGAACCTGGTGTTAGGAACAATAACGGCGGTAGGTACAAACATGTAAACTGGTGTTCTGAACAATAACGGAGGAACAAACATGGAACCTTGTGTTCGGAACAATAACAGCGGAGATACAAACATGGAACCTGGTGTTCGGAACAATAACGGCGGTAGGTACAAACATATAATCTGGTGTTCGGAACAATAACGGAGATACAAACATGGAACCTGGTGTTCGGAACAATAACGGCGGTAGATACAAACATGTAAACTGGTGTTCGGAACAATAACGGAGGAACAAACATGGAACCTGGTGTTCGGAACAATAACAGCGGAGATACAAACATGGAACCTGGTGTTCGGAACAATAACGGCGGTAGGTACAAACATGTAAACTGGTGTTCGGAACAATAACGGAGGAACAAACATGGAACCTGGTGTTCGGAACAATAACGGCGGTAGGTACAAACATGTAACCTGGTGTTCGGAACAATAACGGAGGAACAAACATGGAAGTTGGTATCCCAAACAATAACGGAGGAACACACATTGAAGTTGGTATCCAGAACAATAACGGAGGAACACACATTGAAGTTGGTATCCAGAACAATAACGGAGGAACACACATTGAAGTTGGTATCCAGAACAATAACGGAGGAACACACATTGAAGTTGGTATCCAGAACAATAACGGAGGAACACACATTGAAGTTGGTATCCAGAACAATAACGGAGGAACACACATTGAAGTTGGTATCCAGAACAATAACGGAGGAACACACATTGAAGTTGGTATCCAGAACAATAACGGAGGAACACACATTGAAGTTGGTATCCAGAACAATAACGGAGGAACACACATTGAAGTTGGTATCCAGAACAATAACGGAGGAACACACATTGAAGTTGGTATCCAAAACAATAACGGAGGAACACACATTGAAGTTGGTATCCCAAACAATAACGGAGGAACAAACATGGAAGTTGGTATCCTAAACAATAACGGGGGAACAAACATGGAAGTTGGTATCCCAAACAATAACGGAGATACAAACATGAAAGTTGGTATCCCAAAGAATACTGGAGATACAATCATGAAAGTTGGTATCCCAATCAATAACGAAGGAACACACATGGAAGTTGGTATCCCAAACAATAACGGAGATACAAACATGAAAGTTGGTATCCCAAACAATAACGGAGGAACAAACATGAATGTTGGTATCCCAATCAATA
Source organism: Archivesica marissinica (assembly GCA_014843695.1). Taxonomy (NCBI): domain Eukaryota; kingdom Metazoa; phylum Mollusca; class Bivalvia; order Venerida; family Vesicomyidae; genus Archivesica; species Archivesica marissinica. The sequence continues at coordinate 28,593,023 of CM026394.1, forward strand.
ACGGAGGAACACACATGGAAGTTGGTATCCCAAACAATAACGGAGGAACAAACATGGAAGTTGGTATCCCAAACAATAACGAAGGAACACACATGGAAGTTGGTATCCCAATCAATAACGAAGGAACACACATGGAAGTTGGTATCCCAAACAATAACGGAGGAACAAACATGAACGTTGGTATCCCAAACAATACTGGAGATACAAACATGAACGTTGGTATCCCGAACAATAACGGAGGAACAAACATGGAGGTTGGTATCCCAAACAATAACGGAGGAACAAACATGGCAGTTTGTATCCCAAACAATAACGGAGGAACAAACATGGCAGTTTGTATCCCAAACAATAACGGAGGAACAAACATAGCAGTTTGTATCCCAAACAATAACGGAGGAACAAATATGGAAGTAGGTATCCAGAACAATAACGGAGGAACAGACATGGCAGTTTGTATCCCAAACAATAACGGAGGAACAAACATGGAAGTTGGTATCCCAAACAATAACGGAGGAACAAACATGGCAGTTTGTATCCCAAACAATAACGGAGGAACAAACATGGAAGTTGGTATCCATAACAATAACGGAGGAACAAACATGGCAGTTGGTATCCCAAACAATAACGGAGGAACAAACATGGAAGTTGGTATCCCAAACAATAACGGAGGAACAAACATGGCAGTTTGTATCCCAAACAATAACGGAGGAACAAACATGGAAGTTGGTATCCCAAACAATAACGGAGGAACAAACATGGCAGTTTGTATCCCAAACAATAACGGAGGAACAAACATGGAAGTTGGTATCCAGAACAATAACGGAGGAACAAACATGGAAGTTGGTATCCCAAACAATAACGGAGGAACAAACATGGAAGTTGGTATCCCAAACAATAACGGAGGAACAAACATGAAAGTTGGTATCCAAACAATAACGGAGGAACAAACATGGAAGTTGGTATCCAGAACAATAACGGAGGAACACACATGGAAGTTGGTATCCAGAACAATAACGGAGGAACACACATGGAAGTTGGTATCCCGAACACTAACGGAGGAACAAACATGGAAGTTGGTATCCAGAACAATAACGGAGGAACAAACATGGAAGTTGGTATCCCGAACAATAACGGAGGAACAAACATGGAAGTTGGTATCCCAAACAATAACGGAGGAACAAACATGGAAGTTGGTATCCCGAACAATAACGGAGGAACAAACATGGAAGTTGGTATCCCAAACAATAACGGAGGAACAAACATGGAAGTTGGTATCCAGAACAATAACGGAGGAACAAACATGGCAGTTTGTATCCCAAACAATAACGGAGGAACAAACATGGCAGTTTGTATCCCAAACAATAACGGAGGAACAAATATGGAAGTAGGTATCCAGAACAATAACGGAGGAACAAACATGGCAGTTTGTATCCCAAACAATAACGGAGGAACAAACATGGAAGTTGGTATCCCAAACAATAACGGAGGAACAAACATGGCAGTTTGTATCCCAAACAATAACGGAGGAACAAACATGGAAGTTGGTATCCATAACAATAACGGAGGAACAAACATGGCAGTTGGTATCCCAAACAATAACGGAGGAACAAACATGGAAGTTGGTATCCCAAACAATAACGGAGGAACAAACATGGCAGTTTGTATCCCAAACAATAACGGAGGAACAAACATGGAAGTTGGTATCCCAAACAATAACGGAGGAACAAACATGGCAGTTTGTATCCCAAACAATAACGGAGGAACAAACATGGAAGTTGGTATCCAGAACAATAACGGAGGAACAAACATGGAAGTTGGTATCCCAAACAATAACGGAGGAACAAACATGGAAGTTGGTATCCCAAACAATAACGGAGAACAAACATGAAGTTGGATCCAAACAATAACGGAGGAACAAACATGGAAGTTGGTATCCCAAACAATAACACACATGGAAGTTGGTATCCAGAACAATAACGGAGGAACAAACATGGAAGTTGGTATCCCAAACAATAACGGAGGAACAAACATGGAAGTTGGTATCCAGAACAATAACGGAGGAACAAACATGGAAGTTGGTATCCCGAACAATAACGGAGGAACAAACATGGAAGTTGGTATCCCAAACAATAACGGAGGAACAAACATGGAAGTTGGTATCCCGAACAATAACGGAGGAACACACATGGAAGTTGGTATCCCAAACAATAACGGAGGAACAAACATGGAAGTTGGTATCCAGAACAATAACGGAGGAACAAACATGGCAGTTTGTATCCCAAACAATAACGGAGGAACAAACATGGCAGTTTGTATCCCAAACAATAACGGAGGAACAAATATGGAAGTAGGTATCCAGAACAATAACGGAGGAACAAACATGGCAGTTTGTATCCCAAACAATAACGGAGGAACAAACATGGAAGTTGGTATCCCAAACAATAACGGAGGAACAAACATGGCAGTTTGTATCCCAAACAATAACGGAGGAACAAACATGGAAGTTGGTATCCATAACAATAACGGAGGAACAAACATGGCAGTTGGTATCCCAAACAATAACGGAGGAACAAACATGGAAGTTGGTATCCCAAACAATAACGGAGGAACAAACATGGCAGTTTGTATCCCAAACAATAACGGAGGAACAAACATGGAAGTTGGTATCCCAAACAATAACGGAGGAACAAACATGGAAGTTGGTATCCCAAACAATAACGGAGGAACAAACATGGAAGTTGGTATCCCGAACAATAACGGAGGAACAAACATGGAAGTTGGTATCCAAAACAATAACGGAGGAACAAACATGGAAGTTGGTATCCCAAACAATAACGGAGGAACAAACATGGAAGTTGGTATCCCAAACAATAACGGAGGAACAAACATGGAAGTTGGTATCCCGAACAATAACGGAGGAACAAACATGGAAGTTGGTATCCCGAACAATAACGGAGGAACAAACATGGAAGTTGGTATCCAGAACAATAACGGAGGAACAAACATGGAAGTTGGTATCCCAAACAATAACGGAGGAACAAACATGGAAGTTGGTATCCCAAACAATAACGGAGGAACAAACATGGAAGTTGGTATCCCGAACAATAACGGAGGAACAAACATGGAAGTTGGTATCCCGAACAATAACGGAGGAACAAACATGGAAGTTGGTATCCAGAACAATAACGGAGGAACAAACATGGAAGTTGGTATCCCAAACAATAACGGAGGAACAAACATGGAAGTTGGTATCCCAAACAATAACGGAGGAACAAACATGGAAGTTGGTATCCCGAACAATAACGGAGGAACAAACATGGAAGTTGGTATCCCGAACAATAACGGAGGAACAAACATGGAAGTTGGTATCCCGAACAATAACGGAGGAACACACATGGAAGTTGGTATCCCGAACTATACTGGAGATACAAACATGGAACCCAATGTTCCAAACACAAACATAGATACTAAAATTGAATATGTTATCTCGAGCTATGACGAAGATCCAAATACAGGGCCTGTTATGTAGCTGTCTTCAATATTGTAATTGTAATATTGCTTTATTGTGCATTAAATGGGTGCTCTAAATTCTAATATAATTTATACAATGTACCTCAAAACAATTTAGAAAATGCAGAGAAAACAATAACAAATTTGATTGGCTATTAAGATATGTTGAGTTGTGATATATTTGTGTATATTTATATTTTAATGTTGCAGGTCTTTCTTCACGAGAGCGCTTAGGACCGCTCGGGGCGGAAAGTCTTTCTCAAAATGTAAGGAATAATAAACAACCATCTAGCAACTCAAGCAGCATTCCTGTTCAACAGCCTAGCAAAGGACACAACAAAGAATCAGCAGCTGATCCAACGGCAGCTCACAGCCAAGCATATGTCATACATCAACACCACCCAGTTCACCAGCCCCATGATTCAATAGTGAGAGGTGAATTACAAACGTCACTCACGAATAATTCAACCTCATTCCACCAAATGCGGGAATGCTGGCCAGCCAATCAACAGAGAGTACAGTCTCATTCATCAACAAACAACCGTACTGATTCTCCAATCAATTGCACACACTTAATGCAAATGAAATCAACTTGCAATATGGTATCTAGTGACAACTGTATTCCAAAACGATACAGAGGTACTAAAGGGTTATCGGAATATAGTAATGCCGATGAGCGGCCGAATCCGTCCGGAAAAGCTTCTGAATCCGTATTCCACGAGAGGTTTGATGATGAAAATGAGGAATATCACAATGTTATACCTAAACAAGTGATAGACAGTGGTACGTATGGAGCATTTTAGAAACTAAAGTATCATCGTCAGAACAAACGGTCTAATATTCCATGTTTTGTCTCGGCTATCAAGTATGCTTCGTATACATTTTAGATAGTATTACTGCCCTCTCCATTATATATTGATCATCTTAAGCACGATGATGTATTGCGCTCAATAGTTGTGCCAAGGCCACTCACCCCGTGCCAAGATCACATACCCTGTGTCAAGGTCAACTACCTTGTGTCGTGCCAAGGCCAACTACACCTTACCAAGGCCACCCACCACGTGCCAAGGTCACCTACCCCGTGCCTAGGACACGTGCAAAGGCCACACACCACGTGCCAAAGCCACATATCCCGTGCCAAGGCCACCAAACCAGTGTCAAGGTCACCTACCCCGCGCCAAGGCAACCTACACCGTACCAAGACCACCCACCACGTGCCAAGGCTACCCACCACGTGCCAAGGCCACCTACACCGTACCAAGAACACCCACCACGTGCCAAGGCTACCCATCACGTGCCAATGCCACCCACCCTTGGGGGTTACATGCTATTTTTGGTGTCTATATATAAATCTTAAGCAGCAAGAAGGAGTTTTAAAATAGTTTGTCACATTAGAACATGCCATTACGTGTGTGTGTTGTGTTGTGTGGTGTGGTGTGTGGTGTGGTGTGTGTGTGTGTGTACACTGTCTTGTATTCGATGTTTCTATGCTCTCGTGTTTCTGTCCGACAATACCGTTTGTTGGAGGATGGGGAGTTGCCAGAGCCAATACAATATAAAGTGAGCCAGTTATATGTTACATGATAGTATCTGAAACGGGATTTTGATCCGACTTCGAGATAACCGGAGAATTCGACATAACCGACTTTGACATAACGGATGTAGACTGTATTATACACCAAAGAGAAAATGAATTATTTTTTTGCTTACGTTTTAGTTGAATATTTTTTATTTATTTACAAAAACGTTTTTGTTTGATTTCTCTTCATTTTGGCTATGAATTATTTAGAGATGTACCAAAGACGTAACGTAACAGAAAGAAACATAGATATGTAACTTAGACAACGCTGTAGTGTGTCTGAGATAACGGGAGAATTCGACATAACCGACTTTGACATAACGGATGTAGACTGTATATTGTATAATGCATGAAGTGAAATCATTTCATTACATTTCAGGGGCTGATGCGCAGCACAACCTAGCAACGGATCACGTTGTCTCGGATACAGTATCACTGGGATTAGTCATCTCCGCAGAATCTCCTGAACTGCACACGCAGCTTGAAGACACCAGTGTCTCCGCAAGTTTTGAAATTAATAACGAATATCTCGTTGCAAACCAGCGGATGCAATCCACTGGGTGGACACTACGCACAGAGTTAGAGGAAAGTTTTGAACTATGTTTTGAAACTGCATTAGCAGATGAAGTGAGCGATCTATCTGAATCATGAATATGAAAGTTTTGACGTGGAAACAGTGGAAACAGTGGAAACAGTGGAAACAGTGGAAACAGTGGAAACAGAGACGATCCCTATTCAAAGAACACAAATGGCAAAGATTAGTACCTGTTTACAACACAGGGATTCGGCACGTTTGGGGGTACTAGTATATATATTTAAGTACAGGGATTCTACTCTGTGGGATGTCAGATTTCGCATCGATCAGTAAAATGGCCCTATCTGAAACAATTTTGTACAAATCTATCCGAATATAACGCCTATCCCGAGTCTTTATATTGTTCTTCAAATAAAACACAACTTTAAGCTGCGTGCATGTATACTTTGCAAACAATTGCCACAAACATTGGCCATAGCAGGTCACATTTCCATACTAGGACACGGGTTCTGTCAGCAACAAAAAAAAATCTTCGACGGGAGAGTTTTAACAGTGAATAACATTATCAATAAAATGTGTTTCCATTAACGTGTAGGTTTATTCGTCAAAAATGTACGTCAAAAAGAGATTTCGGAGAATTTTTCAATTTGTTTTGAAAATTTCTCAAACGGCGCAGTTCGCGTTGAAACGAGCGTTCTGATTGGATTATGATTATTTCATATAAAAAAAACAAGCACCTAGTTACATTCTAATAATCCAATCAGAACGCTCGTTTCAACGTCGTTTCAACGCGAATTGCGCCGCTTTAGAAATTTTCAAAACAAATTGAAAAATTCTACGAAATCTCTTTTTGACGTACATATTTGCCGAATAAACCTACACGTTAGTGGAAACATATTTTATTGATAATGTTATTCACAGTTAAAACTCTCCCGTCGAAGATATGTTTTTGTTGCTGACAGAACCCGTGTCCTAGTATGGAAATGTGACCTGCTATGACCAATGTATGTGGCAATTGTTTGCAAAGTATACATGCACGCAGCTTAAAGTTGTGTTTTATTTGAAGAACAATATAAAGACTCGGGATAGGCGTTATATTTGGACAGATTTGTACAAAATTGTTTCAGATAGGGCCATTTTACTGATCGATGCGAAATCTGACATCCCACAGAGTAGAATCCCTGTACTTAAATATATATACTAGTACCCCCAAACGTGCCGAATCCCTGTGGTATGGAAATGTGACCTGCTATGACCAATGTATGTGGCAATTGTTTGCAAAGTATACATGCACGCAGCTTAAAGTTGTGTTTTATTTGAAGAACAATATAAAGACTCGGGATAGGCGTTATATTTGGACAGATTTGTACAAAATTGTTTCAGATAGGGCCATTTTACTGATCGATGCGAAATCTGACATCCCACATAGTAGAATCCCTGTACTTAAATATATATACTAGTACCCCCAAACGTGCCGAATCCCTGTGGTATGGAAATGTGACCTGCTATGACCAATGTATGTGGCAATTGTTTGCAAAGTATACATGCACGCAGCTTAAAGTTGTGTTTTATTTGAAGAACAATATAAAGACTCGGGATAGGCGTTATATTTGGACAGATTTGTACAAAATTGTTTCAGATAGGGCCATTTTACTGATCGATGCGAAATCTGACATCCCACATAGTAGAATCCCTGTACTTAAATATATATACTAGTACCCCAAACGTGCCGAATCCCTGTGGTATGGAAATGTGACCTGCTATGACCAATGTATGTGGCAATTGTTTGCAAAGTATACATGCACGCAGCTTAAAGTTGTGTTTTATTTGAAGAACAATATAAAGACTCGGGATAGGCGTTATATTTGGACAGATTTGTACAAAATTGTTTCAGATAGGGCCATTTTACTGATCGATGCGAAATCTGACATCCCACATAGTAGAATCCCTGTACTTAAATATATATACTAGTACCCCCAAACGTGCCGAATCCCTGTGGTATGGAAATGTGACCTGCTATGACCAATGTATGTGGCAATTGTTTGCAAAGTATACATGCACGCAGCTTAAAGTTGTGTTTTATTTGAAGAACAATATAAAGACTCGGGATAGGCGTTATATTTGGACAGATTTGTACAAAATTGTTTCAGATAGGGCCATTTTACTGATCGATGCGAAATCTGACATCCCACATAGTAGAATCCCTGTACTTAAATATATATACTAGTACCCCCAAACGTGCCGAATCCCTGTGGTATGGAAATGTGACCTGCTATGACCAATGTATGTGGCAATTGTTTGCAAAGTATACATGCACGCAGCTTAAAGTTGTGTTTTATTTGAAGAACAATATAAAGACTCGGGATAGGCGTTATATTTGGACAGATTTGTACAAAATTGTTTCAGATAGGGCCATTTTACTGATCGATGCGAAATCTGACATCCCACAGAGTAGAATCCCTGTACTTAAATATATATACTAGTACCCCCAAACGTGCCGAATCCCTGTGGTATGGAAATGTGACCTGCTATGGCCAATGTATGTGGCAATTGTTTGCAAAGTATACATGCACGCAGCTTAAAGTTGTGTTTTATTTGAAGAACAATATAAAGACTCGGGATAGGCGTTATATTTGGACAGATTTGTACAAAATTGTTTCAGATAGGGCCATTTTACTGATCGATGCGAAATCTGACATCCCACAGAATAGAATCCATGTACTTAAATATATATATACTAGTACCCCCAAACGTGCCGAATCCCTGTGGATTACAATGCTTAAAGTATTTCATAACTTACATATATATATATATATATATATATATATATACTGTAAATCAAGTCAACCTGTATAAAATCTCATCGGATATCAAATATCATTGGATATCATCGGATATCATTGGATATCAAATATCAATCGTATTTCGTTATTGTTCATACATCATTTTAAACAGTTAAACAGGTTGTTGTCCGGGTATAGATCAATACATATTGACACAGATTTGAACAACAATCTCTCTTCCGAACTTTTCTCTACACATAAACTGATGCCTCTTTCAGAAAGTTATGTTTATATTCAAAAAGCAATCTAAATGTTTAGAACACTCTGCTTTGCTAGCATGTGTCTATCTTCCTATACCAGTAACACTTGCGAGAGCAGAACGTATGTAGTATTCAGATATACTCCGGTTTCCTCCTACGTTTTCTCCGGGTACTCCGGTTTCCTCCCACATGAATTACCACATTTACGCTTTCATCCACGCCAACGAGAGTGATTAATATAAGTTGTTAAAACTTGCTTCGCAATCGTTGTATAATAAATAAAGTTTTAAAAAAAAGAAGAAAAAAAAGAATCATTTGAGATTTGTATCATATGCTTCAAACTATCCTTCCTCTTCAAATATCCACTTTTACCATCCCAAACCAAATACACATGTACAGAACTTTTACATCATTCTAATAACGGTATACAGGATCAAATTTCAACCCTGATCAATTCAGAATATTTGCGTAGTGGATGCACGTTCGCTTCTGGTGCGAAAGGTCCGGAGTTCGAGCCCCGCTGGAGCCGTTACGAGTGTGCCCTTAGGCAAGGCATTTAAATTCCACACGCCTCTCTCTCTCTCCTTCATGGCGATGGATTCCATCAGGAATGATGTCTCGAGAGTGATTAATATAAGATGAAAGAACTTGTTTCGTAATCGAGCTAACATTAATTTGTATAAACTACATCAGAATAGCCAATTCGGTTCCATAAGTTATTTATATCATATGGAGTAAAGAACAGACCGCCACCATAACCGAGGTTGATAAATTATACATGTAAATGTTGCAATAATAACGCTATTGAATCAGAATACCATTTTATCTTATATGTTCAATGTACAATGAAATAAGATGAACATTTTTAGGCAGAACAACTTGGCCTACCTTGAATAAATATGTTACTCTTATGAAAAGTAAGAATAGTAAAATATTAATAAATACAGCTAAATATATTAAGAATGCCTTTAAACTAAGAACACATCATATGAAAACATTACGTGACGACCATTAATGAATGTATATGTATGCTATCATATTAATATGTATTATCATAAAAAGACACATTGATTTCACTCTTTGCCAATATAGCTTCTTAGCTGGTTTATCGTTGCACGTAACACGATGTCAACCTATTATTAATGTAATTTGTGTATATTACATTTTGTTTCTCGTACCATGTATACTATTATGTATGTATATTGTATTGCCAAAGGCAAGGTTATTGCCGATTTTGCAATAAAACATATTCTTGGTTCTTTGATTCTTGATAAATTATACAAGTATTGATTCTGGCAGTTTCTATGTCTGTTTATGGTCTGTTTAATTGGTATTTGTTTACACTTATTTCACGATGTGTAGATTTATTTACTCCCTTTCAAGATGGTGTGTAGATTTATTTACTCCCTTTCAAGATGTGTAGATTTATTTACTCCCTTTCAAGATGTGTAGATTTATTTACTCCCTTTCAAGATGATGTGTAGATTTATTTACTCCCTTTCAAGATGTGTAGATTTATTTACTCCCTTTCAAGATGATGTGTAGATTTATTTACTCCCTTTCAAGATGATGTGTAGATTTATGTACTCCCTTTCAAGATTGTGTAGATTTATTTACTCCCTTTCAAGATGTGTAGATTTATTTACTCCCTTTCAAGATGTGTAGATTTATTTACTCCCTTTCAAGATGATGTGTAGATTTATTTACTCCCTTTCAAGATGTGTAGATTTATTTACTCCCTTTCAAGATGATGTGTAGATTTATTTACTCCCTTTCACGATGATGTGTATATTTATTTACCCCCTTTCACAACGATGTGTATATTTATTTACTCCCTTTCAAGATGATGTGTATATTTATTTATTCCCTTACAAGATGATATGTAGATTTATTTACTCCCTTTCAAAATGATGTGTATATTTATTTACTCTCGCCACCGCAAGTGTAGTGCACGTGACCATCTGTTGAAGAGTGTCAAGTCGAGTGCTATGCCTGAAGCGGCTCACATAGGTGAGTTAGAATGCGACAACCGGAGGAGGCATGCACAGTGACAAGTTCTGTGATGAGACAACCAGAGGAGGCATACACAGTGACAAGTTCTGTGATGAGACAACCGGAGGAGGCATACACAGTGACAAGTTCTGTGATGAGACAACCGGAGGAGGCATACACAGTGACAAGTTTTGTGATGAGACAACCGGAGGAGGCATACACAGTGACAAGTTCTGTGATGAGACAACCGGAGGAGGCATACACAATGACAAGTTCTGTGATGCGACAACCGGAGGAGGCATACACAGTGACAAGTTATGTGATGCGACAACCGGAGGAGGCATACACAGTGACAAGTTCTGTGATGAGACAACCGGAGGAGGCATACACAGTGACAAGTTCTGTGATGCGACAACAGGAGGAGGCATACACAGTGACAAGTTATGTGATGCGACAACCGGAGGAGGCATACACAGTGACAAGTTCTGTGATGAGACAACCGGAGGAGGCATACACAGTGACAAGTTCTGTGATGCGACAACCGGAGGAGGCATACACAGTGACAAGTTCTGTGATGCGACAACCGGAGGAGGCATACACAGTGACAAGTTCTGTGATGAGACAACCGGAGGAGGCATACACAGTGACAAGTTCTGTGATGAGACAACCGGAGGAGGCATACACAGTGACAAGTTCTGTGATGCGACAACCGGAGGAGGCATACACAGTGACAAGTTCTGTGATGCGACAACCGGAGGAGGCATACACAGTGACAAGTTCTGTGATGAGACAACCGGAGGAGGCATACACAGTGACAAGTTCGTGATGAGACAACCGGAGGAGCATACACAGTGACAAGTTCTGTGATGAACAACCGGAGGAGGCATACACAGTGACAGTTCTGTATGCGACAACCGGAGGAGGCATACACAGTGACAAGTTCTGTGATGAGACAACCGGAGGAGGCATACACAGTGACAAGTTCTGTGATGAGACAACCGGAGGATGCATACACAGTGACAAGTTCTGTGATGAGACAACCGGAGGAGGCATACACAGTGACAAGTTCTGTGATGATTTCTTCTTTCAGAACAGCTCTCATTCACCAAACCCCCCCCCCCAATGTTGGCCGTACTAAAAGTTACCTATCCCTGTTACGTCGATATATTGAAAAGGCTGCTGAGCCATCGAAGGGATTGTCGTAGCACAATGCCCCCGCCCGCCCCTACACCCGGGAGATGACAGAGATCCACAGAGCTGCATTGACATCATCGAACGATCTACAAATACGAACAGCTGAATGTGGGTTCAGAGAGTGAGTGTCCAGCACGTATCCTCATTACCTGACAAATCCTCATACCTGACAAATCCCCATCTCTGACAAATCCCCATCCCTGACAAATCCCCATGACAAATCCCCATCTCTGACAAATCCCCATCCCTGACAAATCCCCATCCCTGACAAATCCCAATCCCTAACAAATCCCCATCCCTAACAAGAGAGACAATTCCAGAAACCTTCGCCGGAGTGCGTACCTCAACACCAACACCGTGCACGTATCGGGGACTAGATGAGTCGCTTGTTACATTGGGCTAGTTCACGTGTTACTTTGCTGACAGCTTCATGGTAAATTTGTTTATTTGTTTAAATTAATTCTATAGTTAAATAAAGTATTTCTTGCTTATTGTTATCTCGATATATTACAGATGTAAAGCATTAATTGCACATGTATAATACTTCTTTGCTGATCTAATTAAAGCTTACACTTCCAGTGTTCAAGGACTTGTTTGCCCCTTTAATTGTTGTGTGTGTTTATTCATCGTCGCTACAGGTTGCCAATATGAGCGACATCTCCTGAAGAGATTAGTCATTTTAGTTTGGTGGAGGATAGTATAATGATACAGATGGAGACCCATTCCAGAGTCTCCGCTGGTTCTTTTACGTGCACGGTGTACAGCATCGACATGAGACCTTGGTTTAAAACCCCATCTTAAAGACTGTTAATTTTATTAGGGTCAGACGTGGGGATCGAACCTGCTATCCCTGTATTACAAGTCCACCGTGTTACCACTGGACTACAGATCCATCTGTTCTTTAGTTGTTTTATCATAAACGCTCATGTATATGCAATACATTCAGGTGCCCGCCCATTTACCAATATATATGGAAGAGTATTTAAAAGGAGGGGGTCTACTTTGCATAATTGTCGATTGGATATGTTAGTGGCCACGTAATGGCTTACCTAGTATCCTTTGCCAGGACTCTCAGCCATCAGAAATCATTCTTCCCTGACATCATCAAACTTTGGAACAGCCTCCCTCAGACAGTCTTAAACTGCCCTAGCATCGACAGTTTCAGAGGAAGTCCGATTAGCGCAGTGGTTAGCGCGCTCGTTTCTCACCAATGCAACCCGGGTTCGATCCTCGGACCGGGAAGTATGTGAGATGGTACGGTGGTAGCCAGATCGGACAGGTAGGTTTTCTCCGGGAGTAGTACACCCAGCTCTTTACTTGTTTGGTATACGCGTCACTATAGAGCCTATTGATGACGTTGCGCTCAACTACCGAGCTCTTTGCTTGTTTGGTATACGCGTCACTATAGAGCCTATTGATAATAGCTTTATAAATAGCGAGCGCGTACGTTTCTATAAATATCGACTACGAACCGATCCATAAATAACGATTACGAACGCTTCTATAAATATAGACCGATTAGAACGGACTTAGTCCTCAATCGTTTCATAAACTTCACGAATTTCAACCATGCTGTCAACGGGTAAGTTCATTATATTATTCAAACTCGGCGTACGTTTTTATCGAGTAAGAAATCCTAATTATACGCAATATACAAACTTAACCTATGTACTTTAGCGAAAATGAATAATATATATCTTATCTCGTTACGTATAATTCCATAAAAACGCGATAAATTATTAATAATCCGTAATGTACGTTTTAGAGGGCGATGGATTCCATCAGGAATGAGATATCCAGAGCGATAAGTCGTAACAACTTGTTTCGCGATCGAGCAAATATAAATTTGTAATAAAATAATATTATCCATCCAATATGAGACGCGGGATGGAACGATTAATATAAATGTCTAATACTCGGTGTTCCATGCCCGTCTTCAAGACACGGAGCACAGCTACAACCGCACGATACATCTCAGTTTAGGCACCTCACCCAACACCATCAGTACAGAAAATGAAGGCGAAAGCCGTTTGCAACAGTATTTACTACAAAATCCGTCATTAGTGTCATGGAATGCCATAGAAATGCTTAAGCATTGAGAAAACAGCATGGAACCAAACACTGACACAGGTAATTATAAATATCGCGTGGCAAATTGTTTCATGATTCTAAAGTAATTAATACGTTTACATACCGAGGTTGTCAATGCCAGCCTTTAAAAGCTAAAGAGCTACAACATAACTGATTAACTGATAAGCCCGGAGTGCGTACATAACTTAATCGGGAGGTCATCCTCAGCTAATTGGTCCGAATTGATGTGGAGATATCCCAATGATGTTGAAGACAGGGCTTGCTTCTGAGTTATCACAACTACGCTATCTCATAAGACAAGAGTCCGTGATGATTCATTAATGGACACTATTTTATTAACACCCAAACAAGATTGTCTTTAAGACGTATCTGCAAATAATTAAAATCGCTTTCGTTCGCTAAATGTATGCGTACTTGCCGTGGGGAATTCTTGTAATCACTGCCTACCTGCCTGCCTGCCCGCCCGCCCGTCCATCCATCCGTCCGTACGTCCGTCCGTCCGCCGGGCGGTCTGTCTGTCGATGGAGCATCTTCTGCCTTGTACACTGTCCTCCAAATCAACGGCTTTGATATTTTCATGATGGATATGTGATGGTCATTTAGCGTGCATATGTCGCATTACGCGCGAAACAGAATTATAAGATGTACATGTATGTAAATGCTGTATGTAGGCCTACAGCGGTACTCAAATCAATCTAAAAACAGCAACAATTATGGGGCGACGTTTCGCTATTTCTTTAGTATTTATACGGATATCCATAGTTCGATTATTAGATATAGGGGTAGCGCCGCGTACGCTCTATGCTGTTTATAATGGAGCTAAAAGACTTGGCCTACGAATCTGACGTCATCAATTTTTCGGATCGGCGTTAGAGCGTAGAAATCTGTATAATTCGACGTAGCTCGGCGAGACCTATCCGACGATATATTTCCTTTATTTATACGGCGAGTAGCGTTCGAGATATCGCGGTTTAAAGAATTAATATATCATTAAAGTCCCAATAATGAAAATGAAAAAAAATATTTAAACGTAACTATACGTTAGTTCTAATATACGCGTATCGACGTCACGAGTCCGACGCTACCCTTCATTTTGATCTATCATTAGTCGATATATCTATAATACTGATTATCTCCCTTTAATCGTAAATAAGTTTGAAGAAAAATGAACTTTCGAGGAAACTGGCCGTGTTTGGTATAGTCGGAAAGAGCTCGGAGAGACCGATACGACGATATCTTTCCTTTATTTATACGGCCAGTAGTTTTCGAGATATCGCGGTTTAAAGATTTTATATATCCTTAAAGTCGGATAGATCTCGAAGAGACAATGACGAATCCGCGACTCAATTAATGGTCCGACCTCATACCGGAAGTAGTGATCCGAAAAACCGGAAGTACCGATATAAATTCGTTTTATAAGCTTTATTATAGGTCCTATCTATCCGGGGGTTTCGATAATCGTACTAAACGATTATACGTTCCGAGCCTACGATTTTCAAAATGGAGGATATAAATGGCGGGAAAACACTATCTCGCTTATTAATGGTCCATTCGACTCGGGGTGTGTTGATCCATTTGTGTCCGTATCTACCTTTAATTCTAATTACGTAGCTAATGTCCGTACACAATTACCTCCCTCTACACATTCTCATTATACCGATAAAATGATTATATTACTACAAGATATACACACTATCTCACCATATCTACATATATTACACCAATATAAATCCACTACCTCACCATATATACATACATTACTAATAGATATATACACTATCTCATTATATCTACATTCATTACTACAAGATCTACACACTATTTCACCATATATACATTCATTACTACAAGATCTACACACTATAACACCATATCTACGTACATTATTACAAGATATATCAACTATCTCACCATATTTACATACATTACTACAAGATATACACACTATCACACCATATCAACGTATATTACTACAATAACTACACACTGTCTCACCATATCTACATACATTACTACAAGATATACACACTATCTCACCATATCTACATACATTACTACAAGATATACACACCATCTCACCATATATACGTACATTACTACAAGATATACACACTATCCCACTATATATACGTACATTACTACAAGATATACACACTGTCGCACCATATTCGCCATGTATGTAATGGTCTGTTAATCTAACGTTGGCGGTTCAAATCCAAGTGGTATAGTAATAGTGATAAACACTATTCATTAATACAGTTCTTGTACATGGTATAATAGTGAGAAATCGCTATATATTGTCCTTATTGTGAGCGTGGTGTGTTATATATAGTATCACAGTGTATGTGTGCTATATATTGTTTGTTTGACATTTAAGTTTTTTTGTATCCCACGGGTGGAGGACACATTGCACATGCTTGCAGGGGCAAAATACTTCACTAAATTGGACATTAAGGCAAGTTACTGGCAGGTCGAACTCCAGGAGGAAGATAAAGAGAAGACAGCATTTCAGTCTGCAGGTCTCGGCTTTTACGAATGCAACCGGATGCCATTTGGCTTATGCAATGCTCCGGCCACATTCCAACGCCTCATGGAACGCTGCATGGGAGACCTCACTCTGAGAGACTGTCTAATCTATCTCGACGACATTGTTATCTTCAGTCAGGATATCGATTCACACATCGACCGCCTCGATTTAGTATTTCAACGCCTTGCTGAATATCAACTAAGGATCAAGCCATCAAAGTGCGAATTTTTTCAGAAAGAGACGACCTATCTTGGACACGTAGTCACGTAGTTTATGAAGAAGGCATTAAAGCTGATCCGAAGAAATCGGAAATTGTGAAACATTGGCCAACTCCGCAAACAGTTAAGCAGGTTCGGCAATTTCTCGGATTCGCTGGATACTACAGGCGATTTATAAAAGGATTTTCTGCAATAGCCAGGCCGTTGAACAACTTACTAATTGGAATCCCCACTACGAAGCAAAGACACAATGTCTCGAAAAAGATCAAGCGAACTCCATTCAAGTGGGATGAGCCGCAACAACGGGCTTTTGACAATATCAAAGAGCAATTGACAAGTCCTCCTATACTGGCATACGCCGACTATTCGAAACCATTCACCCTCCACGTTGATGCATCGTCTGTTGGACTTGGAGCTGTTCTATACCAGAAACAAGGAGATCATGACAGAGTGATCGCCTATGCTAGCCGCAGCTTGAAGTAAAGTGAGACAAATTATCCGGCTCATAAACTCGAGTTTCTCGCCCTCAAGTGGTCTGTTACTGAAAAGTTTCATGACTACTTGTATGGTGCGAAATTCGAGGTTGTGACTGATAATAACCCACTTACATACGTAAACAGTACAGTTAAGTTGGACGCTACAGGTCATCGCTGGCTAGCCGCTCTTTCCAATTACAACTACACTGCCAAATACCGGAATGGTAAATATCATATTGATGCTGACGGACTCAGTCGGATAATTCCACGTGAAGTCATACAGGCAGTCAACAACGCAGCAACAGCTGACACGATACCTCTTGCAGACACAATCCAAGACCCTGACAACCCTATGCCACAAACGGATGTCAACATTTCTAATGATCTATTGCATGCTTACAGCTTGTCGTCAAAGGACTGGAGTGGAGCACAGGCCCAGGACCCCATATTATCAAAGATTGCGGAACATATTAGAAACGGAACCAAACCGGCTCAGCCGATGGACGGATCTGTATATCTCCGTGATTGGCCCCATTTTATTGAACTTCAGGGGGTACTTTATCGTAAAACATGTGGGTCTGATGCAGAACAACTGCAATTACTCCTGCCTGAAGCACTTCGTTCAGATGTTTTTAAGGCTTCGCATGATGACCTTGGACACCAAGGACGTGACAGGACAACATCGCTATTCAAAGAACGATTTTATTGGCCTGGAATGGGCAGCTTTATAGCAGATGGCGTCAGGAATTGCGACCGCTGTATCCGACGGAAAGCTCTGGCATCCACAGCTGAGTTGACACCAATACAATCTATGGCTCCAATGGAAACTGTTTGCATAGATTACTTGTCTTTGGAACGATCCAAGGGTGGATTTGAAAACATCCTTGTCTTGACGGACCATTTCAGCCGATACGCCCAGGCATTCCCCACACGCAACCAGACTGCAAAGACGACCTCTCGTGTTCTGTTTGAAAATGTCGTAGTCCATTACGGATTCCCTG
Organism: Archivesica marissinica; assembly: GCA_014843695.1. NCBI lineage: Eukaryota > Metazoa > Mollusca > Bivalvia > Venerida > Vesicomyidae > Archivesica > Archivesica marissinica. Next base: position 28,611,189 of record CM026394.1, read on the forward strand.
CTAGAATCCACAGTGATCAGGGCCGGAATTTTGAATAAACACTTATCAAGGAGCTTTGTAGTCTGGCTGGTGTGGAGAAAACTAGGACTACACACTATCATGCTATGGGAAATGGAATGGTTGAAAGATTTAACCAAACACTACTAAAAATGCTTGGTACTCTGGAAGAGCATCAACAGTCGGACTGGAAGGCTCATGTTCCGGGTCTGGCGCATGCCTACAATGCTACTCAGCATGATAGTACGGGTTTTTCACCGTATTTTCTATTGTTTGGCAGGCACCCTAGGCTCGCTATTGATGCTTTTCTAGGGTTACCTATAGACAGTTTAACATCAGGTCTACGTTCTAAGTACGTAGTTAAACTACACGATCGTCTACGTTCTGCTTATGCGAAGGCCCGGGAGATAGCCGCCAGAACGTCGTCATTGAATAAGTCTCGCTATGATGAGAATGCTCGCAGCACAGTGCTTTATCCAGGAGATCGTGTTCTTGTACGCAACGTCACTATCCGTGGAAAACAGAAACTCGCAGACAAATGGGAGAATCACCCATACATTGTACTTCGTCAGCCTATTGAGGACATGCCTGTCTACGAAGTTAAGCCTGAGGGCTCACGATTCAAAAAGTCTCGGACACTTCATCGTAACCTTCTCCTTCCGTTTATGACTATCACAGACAGAATAGAAGAATCAGCGCTGACAGATGATGAGATAAAAACAGATGCAGTCGATGATCCACTTGAAGCAGATGGAGAGCATGATTTGGACATGGATGATACGGGCAATGCATGTATCAATGCATCTGAGGATGAAAGTGACAAAGCAAGTGTCCAGCCTGTTCGTCCATATATTATCCCCAGGAGACGGAAGCCTGGAGATATGGGATTGTCTCCACCATGCAGACCAGTAAGACAGCACAAGCAACCGAAGTGGATGACGACGGGAGATTGGAAATTGTGACAGGCAACAGCACAGTTCAGCCTACATGATAGAAGTGATGATGTGTATTATATTTAATGATGTGTAGTATTTTGTGAACTAGTGTATGTGTGTGTATCCTTGTTCATTTTACCATAGCCAAGTCTAGAGAATTATCTATAACATTGAATGTTGGCTATTTAATATTGAACTTACGTCGCCCTTAGTTTTTGGTGAAGTAGTTGATTATATTGTTGAACGAGACAATTGAATGCACTGCAGTAGTGTAATATATATTACTAATGCTGGATGTATGTATGTATATATGTATTGTGTATGAACATGTATCCGACCGAACCTTATTGTTGCATATTGCAGCGCTGTGTTCTTAAATCTGCTGTGTTAAGCAATACTAGATACATCTTGTACCTAGTTGAAGAAATTCCCTGCGTGATACTTTAATACTACCAATGGTAGTGTACACATGAGTTGTAGCCCAGCCAACGTGTTTATCCTTGTTGTTTTATGAAATTTCTTAGAATTTCCATTCTTTTATTTTAGTTCATTTCTTTAGTTTGTATTTTTTGTTTATTTCAGGCTGATGTACAGAAAAGTCAGGAGCCTTTTTCTCCAACCAGAGGAAATATGTCACAGGATGAAATTTTAATGTTTTATATTCACGCGGACCATAACTTGTAATATAAATTAATACCATCAACTACCACTTGTCCCTGTGATTCTCTTTCAATCATTACCATATGTCCCGTTATTTTTGTTCTTCCCACTTATCCTCAACTCCGATAGCCTATACTCTAACTGTTACTAACCCGGCACATGTAACTCGATCTACCATGTCCGGATACCTTGTGCAATGCTTTGTTGCACTTGTTATCTCGACGTTGTTGGGTCGAGTTACGATCACAATAAAT
>CM026394.1:28614034-28649309 GCA_014843695.1 Archivesica marissinica
GCTAAGCTAAGCTAAGCCTAGGCTAAGCTAAGCTAAGCCTAGGCTAAGCTAAGCTAAGCCTAGGCTAAGCTAAGCTAAGCTAAGCTAAGCCTAGGCTAAGCTAAGCTAAGCTAAGGCTAAGCTAAGCTAAGCCTAGGCTAAGCTAAGCTAAGCCTAGGCTAAGCTAAGCTAAGCTAAGCCTAAGCTAAGCTAAGCCTAGGCTAAGCTAAGCTAAGCTAAGCTAAGCTAGCCTAAGCTAAGCTAAGCTAGCTAAGCTAGGCTAAGCTAAGCCTAGGCTAAGCTAAGCCTAGGCTAAGCTAAGCTACTAAGCTACTAAGCTAAGCTAAGGCTAAGCTACTAAGCCTAGGCTAAGCTAAGCTAAGCTAAGCCTAGGCTAAGCCTAGGCTAAGCTAAGCTAAGCCTAGGCTAAGCTAAGCTTAGGCTAAGCTAAGCCTAGGCTAAGCTTAGGCTAAGCTAAGCTTAGGCTAAGCTAAGCTAGGCTAAGCTTAGGCTAAGCTAAGCTAAGCTAAGCTAGCTAAGGCTAATCTAAGGCTAAGCTAAGGCTAAGCTAAGCTAAGCTAAGCCTAGGCTAAGCTAAGCTAAGCTAAGCTAAGCCTAGGCTAAGCTAAGCTAAGCTTAGGCTAAGCTAAGCTAAGCCTAGACTAAGCTAAGCTAAGCTAAGCCTAGGCTAGGCTAGGCTAGGCTAGGCTAAGCTAAGCCTAGGCTAGGCTAAGCTAAGATAAGCTAAGCTAAGCCTAGGCTAAGCTAAGCCTAGGCTAAGCTAAGCCTAGTCTAAGCTAAGCTAAGCTAAGCTAAGCCTAGGTAAAGCTAAGCTAAGCCTAGGCTTAAGCTAAGCTAAGCCTAGGCTAAAGCTAAGCTAGCCTAGGCTAAGCTAAGCCTAGGCTAAAGCTAAGCTAAGCCTAGGCTAAAGCTAAGCTAAGCTAAGCCTAGGCTAAAGCTAAGCTAAGCCTAGACTAAAGCTAAGCTAAGCTAAGCCTAGGCTAAGCTAAGCTAAGCTAAGCTAAGGCTAAGCTAAGGCTAAGCTAAGCTAGGCTAAGCTAAGCTAAGCTAAGCTAAGGCTAAGCTAGGCTAAGCTAAGGCTAAGGCTAAGCTAAGCTAAGCTAAGCTAGGCTAGGCTAAGCTAAGCTAAGCCTAGGCTAAGCTAAGCTAAGCTAAGCCTAGGCTAAGCTAGGCTAAGCTAAGCCTAGGCTAAGCTAAGCTAAGCCTAGTCTAAGCTAAGCTAAGCTAAGCCTAGGCTAAGCTAAGCTAAGCCTAGGCTAAAGCTAAGCTAAGCTAAGCCTAGGCTAAGCTAAGCTAAGCCTAGGCTAAAGCTAAGCTAAGCTAAGCCTAGGCTAAGCTAAGCTAAGCTAAGCCTAGGCTAAAGCTAAGCTAAGCCTAGGCTAAAGCTAAGCTAAGCTAAGCCTAGGCTAAGCTAAGCTAAGCCTAGGCTAAGCTAAGCTAAGCCTAGGCTAAAGCTAAGCTATGCTAAGCCTAGGCTAAAGCTAAGCTAAGCTAAGCTAAAAGCTAAGTAGGCTAAGCTAGGCTACGCTAAGCTAAGCTAAGCTAAGCCTAGGCTAAGCTAGGCTAAGCTAAGCCTAAGCTAAGCCTAAGCTAAGCTAAGCCTAGGCTAAGCTAAGGCTAAGGCTAAGCTAAGCTAAGCTAGGCTAAGCTTAGGCTAAGCTAAGCTAAGCTAAGCTAGGCTAAGCTAGGCTAAGCTAAGCTAAGCTAAGCTAGCTAAGGCTAAGCTAAGGCTAAGCTAAGGCTAAGCTAAGCTAAGCCTAGGCTAAGCTAAGCCTAGGCTAAGCTAAGCTAAGCCTAGGCTAAGCTAAGCTAAGCGGCTAAGCTAGTACCTAGGCTAAGCTAAGCTAAGCCTAGGCTAGGCTAGGCTAGGCTAGGCTAAGCTAAGCTAAGCCTAGGCTAAGCTAAGCTAAGCTAGGCTAGGCTAGGCTAAGCTAAGCTAAGCTAAGCTAAGCCTAGGCTAAGCTAAGCTAAGCCTAAGCTAAGCCTAGGCTAAGCCTAGGCTAAGCTAAGCTAAGCCTAAGCTAAGCTAAGCTAGGCTAAGCTAAGGCTAGGCTAAGCTAAGCTAAGCCTAGGCTAAGCTAAGCTAAGCTAGCTAAGGCTAAGCTAAGCTAAGCTAAGCTAAGCTAAGCCTAGGCTAAGCTAAGCTAAGGCTAAGCTAAGCTAAGCTAAGCTAAGCCTAGGCTAAGCTAAGCTAAGCTAAGCTAAGCCTAGGCTAAGCTAAGCTAAGCTAAGCTAAGCCTAGGCTAAGCTAAGCTAAGCTAAGCTAAGCTAAGCCTAGGCTAAGCTAAGCTAAGCTAAGCTAAGCTAAGCCTAGGCTAAGCTAAGCTAAGCCTAGGCTAAGCTAGGCTAAGCTAAGCTAAGCCTAAGCCTAGGCTAAGCTAGGCTAAGCTAAGCCTAGGCTAAGCTAAGCTACGCCTAGGCTAAGCTAAGCTAAGCCTAGGCTAAGCTAAGCTAAGCCTAGGCTAATCTAAGCTAAGCCTAGGCTAAGCTAAGCTAAGCTACGCCTAGGCTAAGCTAAGCTAAGCCTAGGCTAAGCTAAGCCTAGGCTAAGCTAAGCTAAGCCTAGGCTAAGCTAAGCTAAGCTAAGCTAAGCCTAGGCTAAGCTAAGCTAAGCTAGGCTAAGCTAAGCCTAGGCTAAGCTAAGCTAAGCCTAAGCTAAGCTCGGATAGGCTAAGCTAAGCTAAGCCTAAGCCTAGGCTAAGCTAGGCTAAGCTAGGCTAAAGCTAAGCTAAGCTAAGCTAAGCCTAAGCTAAGCCTAGGCTAAGCTAAGGCTAAGGCTAAGCTAAGCTAAGCTAAGCCTAGGCTAAGCTAAGCTTAGGCTAAGCTAAGCTTAGGCTAAGCTAAGCTAAGCTAGGCTAAGCTTAGGCTAAGCTTAGGCTAAGCTAAGCTAGCTAAGGCTAAGCTAAGGCTAAGCTAAGCCTAGGCTCAGCTAAGCTAAGCCTAGCCTAAGCTAAGCTAAGCTTAGGCTAAGCTAAGCTAAGCTAAGCCTAGACTAAGCTAAGCTAAGCTAAGCTAAGCCTAGGCTAGGCTAGGCTAGGCTAAGCTAAGCTAAGCCTAGGCTAGGCTAAGCTAAGCTAAGCTAAGCTAAGCCTAGGCTAAGCCTAGGCTAGGCTAAGCTAAGCTAAGCTAAGCTAAGCCTAGGCTAAGCTAGGCTAAGCTAAGCCTAGCTAAGCTAAGCTAAGCTAAGCCTAGGCTAAAGCTAAGCTAAGCCTAGGCTAAAGCTAAGCTAAGCTAAGCCTAGGCTAAAGCTAAGCTAAGCCTAGACTAAAGCTAAGCTAAACTAAGCCTAGGCTAAGCTAAGCTAAGCTAAGGCTAAGCTAAGGCTAAGCTAAGCTAAGCTAGGCTAAGCTAAGCTAAGCTAAGGCTAAGCTAGGCTAAGCTAAACTAAGCTAAGGCTAAGGCTAAGGCTAAGCTAAGCTAGGCTAGGCTAAGCTAAGCCTAGGCTAAGCTAAGCTAAGCCTAGGCTAAGCTAGGCCTAGGCTTAGCTAAGCTAAGCTAGCTAAGGCTAAGCTAAGGCTAAGCTAAGGCTAAGCTAAGCTAAGCTAAGCTAGCTAAGGCTAAGCTAAGGGTAAGCTAAGGCTAAGCTAAGCTAAGCTAAGCCTAGACTAAGCTAAGCTTAGGCTAAGCTAAGCTAAGCTAAGCCTAGACTAAGCTAAGCTAAGCCTAGACTAAAGCTAAGCTAAGCTAAGGCTAAGCTAAGCTAGGCTAAGCTAAGCTAAGGCTAATCTAGGCTAGGCTAAGCTAAGCTAAGCTAAGGCTAAGGCTAAGCTAATCTAAGCTAAGCTAGGCTAGGCTAGGCTAAGCTAAGCTAAGCCTAAGCTAAGCTAAGCTAAGCCTAGGCTAAGCTAGGCCCAGGCTAAGCTAAGCTAAGCTAGGCTAAGCTTAGGCTAAGCTAAGCTAAGCTAGCTAAGGCTAAGGCTAAGCTAAGCTAAGCCTAGGCTAAGCTAAGCTAAGCTAAGCCTAGGCTAAGCTAAGCTAAGCCTAGGCTAAGCTATGCTAAGCCTAGGCTAAGCTATGCTAAGCCTAGGCTAAGCTAAGCTAAGCTAAGCCTAGGCTAAGCTAAGCTAAGCCTAGGCTAAGCTAAGCTAAGCCTAGGCTAAGCTAAGCTACGCCTAGGCTAAGCTAAGCTAAGCCTAGGCTAAGCTAAGCCTAGGCTAAGCTAAGCTAAGCCTAGGCTAAGCTAAGCTAAGCTAAGCCTAGGCTAGGCTAAGCTAAGCTAGGCTAAGCTAAGCCTAGGCTAAGCTAAGCTAAGCTAGGCTAGGCTAAGCTAAGCTAAGCTAAGCTAAGCTAAGCCTAAGCCTAGGCTAAGCTAGGCTAAGCCTAAGCTAAGCCTAGGCTAAGCTAAGCTAAGCCTAGGCTAAGCTAAGCCTAGGCTAAAGCTAAGCTAAGCCTAAGCTAAGCTAAGCCTAGGCTAAGCTAAGGCTAAGGCTAAGCTAAGGCTAAGCTAAGCTTAGGCTAAGCTAAGCTTAGGCTAAGCTAAGCTAAGCTAGCTAAGGCTAAGCTAAGCTAAGCTAAAGCTAAGCTAAGCCTAGGCTAAGGCTAAGCTAAGGCTAAGCTAAGCTAAGCTAAGCCTAGGCTAAGCTAAGCCTAGGCTCAGCTAAGCTAAGCTAAGCTAAGCTAAGCTAAGCTTAGGCTAAGCTAAGCTAAGCTAAGCTAAGCCTAGACTAAGCTAAGCTAAGCTAAGCTAAGCCTAGGCTAGGCTAGGCTAGGCTAAGCTAAGCTAAGCCTAGGCTAGGCTAAGCTAAGATAAGCTAAGCTAAGCCTAGGCTAAGCTAAGCCTAGTCTAAGCTAAGCTAAGCTAAGCCTAGGCTAAAGCTTGGCTAAGCCTAGGCTTAAGCTAAGCCTAGGCTTAAGCTAAGCCTAGGCTAAAGCTAAGCTAGCCTAGGCTAAGCTAAGCTCAGCCTAGGCTAAAGCTAAGCTAAGCCTAGGCTAAAGCTAAGCTAAGCCTAGGCTAAAGCTAAGCTAAGCCTAGACTAAAGCTAAGCTAAACTAAGCCTAGGCTAAGCTAAGCTAAGGCTAAGCTAGGCTAAGCTAAGATAAGCTAAGGCTAAGGCTAAGCTAAGCTAGGCTAGGCTAAGCTAAGCTAAGCTAAGCTAAGGCTAAGGCTAAGCTAAGCTAGGCTAGGCTAAGCTAAGCTAAGCCTAGGCTAATCTAAGCTAAGCTAAGCCTAGGCTAAGCTAGGCCTAGGCTAAGCTAAGCTAAGCCTAGGCTAAGCTAAGCCTAGGCTAAGCTAAGCTATGCCTAAGCCTAGTCTAAGCTAAGCTAAGCTAAGCTAAGCATAGGCTAAGCTAAGCTAAGCCTAGGCTAAAGCTAAGCTAAGCCTAGGCTAAGCTAAGCCTAGGCTAAAGCTAAGCTAAGCTAAGCCTAGGCTAAGCTAAGCTAAGCCTAGGCTAAAGCTAAGCTAAGCTAAGCCTAGGCTAAAGCTAAGCTAAGCTAAGCTAAGCCTAGGCTAAAGCTAAGCTAAGCTAAGCCTAGGCTAAGCTAAGCTAAGCTAAGCCTAGGCTAAGCTAAGCTAAGCTTTGCTAAGCTAAGCCTAGGCTAAGCTAAGCTAAGCCTAGGCTAAGCTAGGCTACGCTAAGTTAAGCTAAGCCTAAGCCTAGGCTAAGCTAAGCCTAAGCTAAGCCTAAGCTAAGCTAAGCCTAGGCTAAGCTAAGGCTAAGGCTAAGCTAAGCTAAGCATAGGCTAAGCTTAGGCTAAGCTAAGCTTAGGCTAAGCTAAGCTAAGCTAAGCTAGGCTAAGCTTAGGCTAAGCTAAGCTAAGCTAAGCTAGCTAAGGCTAAGCTAAGGCTAAGCTAAGGCTAAGCTAAGCTAAGCCTAGTCTAAGCTAAGCCTAGGCTCAGCTAAGCTAAGCCTAGGCTAAGCTAAGCTAAGCTTAGGCTAAGCTAAGCATAGACTAAGCTAAGCTAAGCTAAGCTAAGCCTAGGCTAGGCTAGGCTAGGCTAGGCTAAGCTAAGCTACGCTAAGTTAAGCTAAGCCTAAGCCTAGGCTAAGTTAGGCTAAGCTAAGCCTAAGCTAAGCTAAGCCTAGGCTAAGCTAAGGCTAAGGCTAAGCTAAGCTAAGCTAAGCCTAGGCTAAGCTTAGGCTAAGCTAAGCTTAGGCTAAGCTAAGCTAAGCTAGGCTAAGCTTAGGCTAAGCTAAGCTAAGCTAAGCTAAGCTAGCTAAGGCTAAGCTAAGGCTAAGCTAAGGCTAAGCTAAGCTAAGCTAAGCTAAGCCTAGGCTAGGCTAGGCTAAGCTAAGCTAAGCCTAGGCTAAGCTAAGCTAGGCTAAGCTAAGCTAAGCTAAGCTAAGCTAAGCCTAGGCTAAGCTAAGCCTAAGGCTAGGCTAGGCTAAGCTAAGCTAAGCTCTAGCTAAGCAAGCTAAGCTAAGCTAAGCCTAGTAAGGCTAAGCTAGGCTAAGCTAAGCTAAGCTAGGCTAAGCTAGCTAAGCTAAGCAGGCTAAGCTAGCCTAGGCTAAGCTAAGCTAAGCCTAGGCTAAGCTAAGCTAAGCTACGCCTAGGCAAGCTAAGCTAAGCTAGCCTAGGCTAAGCTAAGCTAAGCCTAGGCTAATCAAGCTAAGCCTAGGCTAAGCTAAGCTAGGCTAAGCTAAGCTAAGCTAAGCTAGGCTAAGCTAAGCCTAGGCTAAGCTAAGCTAAGCCTAGGCTAAGCTAGGCTAAGCTAAGCTAAGCCTAAGCCTAGGCTAAGCTAGGCTAAGCTAAGCTAAGCCTAGGCTAAGCTAAGCTAAGCCTAGGCTAAGCTAAGCTAAGCTAAGCCTAGGCTAAGCTAAGCTAAGCTAAGCCTAGGCTAAGCTAAGCCTAGGCTAAGCTAAGCTAAGCCTAGGCTAAGCTAAGCTAAGCTAAGCTAAGCCTAGGCTAAGCTAAGCTAAGCTAGGCTAAGCTAAGCCTAGTCTCAGCTAAGCTAAGCCTAGCCTAAGCTAAGCTAAGCTTAGGCTAAGCTAAGCTAAGCTAAGCCTAGACTAAGCTAAGCTAAGCTAAGCTAAGCCTAGGCTAGGCTAGGCTAGGCTAAGCTAAGCTAAGCCTAGGCTAGGCTAAGCTAAGATAAGCTAAGCTAAGCCTAGGCTAAGCCTAGGCTAAGCTAAGCCTAGTCTAAGCTAAGCTAAGCTAAGCTAAGCCTAGGCTAAAGCTAGGCTAAGCCTAGGCTTAAGCTAAGCCTAAGCTAAGCCTAGGCTAAAGCTAAGCTAAGCCTAGGCTAAGCTAAGCTAAGCCTAGGCTAAAGCTAAGCTAAGCCTAGGCTACTAAGCTAAGCTAAGCTAAGCCTAGGCTAAAGCTAAGCTAAGCTAAGGCTAAGCTAAGCTAAGCCTAGGCTAAGCTAAGCTAAGCCTAGGCTAAAGCTAAGCTAAGCTAAGCTAAGCTAAGCTAAGCCTAGGCTAAGCTAAGCTAAGCTAAGGCTAAGGCTAAGGCTAAGCTAAGCTAAGCTAGGCTAGGCTAAGCTAAGCTAAGCCTAGGCTAAGCTAGGCCTAGGCTTAGCTAAGCTACTAAGCTACTAAGCTAAGCTAAGGCTAAGCTACTAAGCCTAGGCTAAGCTAAGCTAAGCTAAGCCTAGGCTAAGCCTAGGCTCAGCTAAGCTAAGCCTAGGCTAAGCTAAGCTTAGGCTAAGCTAAGCCTAGGCTAAGCTTAGGCTAAGCTAAGCTTAGGCTAAGCTAAGCTAGGCTAAGCTTAGGCTAAGCTAAGCTAAGCTAAGCTAGCTAAGGCTAATCTAAGGCTAAGCTAAGGCTAAGCTAAGCTAAGCTAAGCCTAGGCTAAGCTAAGCTAAGCTAAGCTAAGCCTAGGCTAAGCTAAGCTAAGCTTAGGCTAAGTTAAGCTAAGCCTAGACTAAGCTAAGCTAAGCTAAGCCTAGGCTAGGCTAGGCTAGGCTAGGCTAAGCTAAGCCTAGGCTAGGCTAAGCTAAGATAAGCTAAGCTAAGCCTAGGCTAAGCTAAGCCTAGGCTAAGCTAAGCCTAGTCTAAGCTAAGCTAAGCTAAGCTAAGCCTAGGTAAAGCTAGGCTAAGCCTAGGCTTAAGCTAAGCTAAGCCTAGGCTAAAGCTAAGCTACGCCTAGGCTAAGCTAAGCCTAGGCTAAAGCTAAGCTAAGCCTAGGCTAAAGCTAAGCTAAGCTAAGCCTAGGCTAAAGCTAAGCTAAGCCTAGACTAAAGCTAAGCTAAGCTAAGCCTAGGCTAAGCTAAGCTAAGCTAAGCTAAGGCTAAGCTAAGGCTAAGCTAAGCTAGGCTAAGCTAAGCTAAGCTAAGCTAAGGCTAAGCTAGGCTAAGCTAAGGCTAAGGCTAAGCTAATCTAAGCTACGCTAGGCTAGGCTAAGCTAAGCTAAGCCTAGGCTAAGCTAAGCTAAGCTAAGCCTAGGCTAAGCTAGGCTAAGCTAAGCCTAGGCTAAGCTAAGCTAAGCCTAGTCTAAGCTAAGCTAAGCTAAGCCTAGGCTAAGCTAAGCTAAGCCTAGGCTAAAGCTAAGCTAAGCTAAGCCTAGGCTAAGCTAAGCTAAGCCTAGGCTAAAGCTAAGCTAAGCTAAGCCTTGGCTAAGCTAAGCTAAGCTAAGCCTAGGCTAAAGCTAAGCTAAGCCTAGGCTAAAGCTAAGCTGAGCTAAGCCTAGGCTAAGCTAAGCTAAGCCTAGGCTAAGCTAAGCTAAGCCTAGGCTAAAGCTAAGCTATGCTAAGCCTAGGCTAAAGCTAAGCTAAGCTAAGCTAATAAAGCTTTTATGACCCAGATTAGGCTAAGCTAGGCTACGCTAAGTTAAGCTAAGCCTAAGCCTAGGCTAAGCTAGGCTAAGCTAAGCCTAAGCTAAGCCTAAGCTAAGCTAAGCCTAGGCTAAGCTAAGGCTAAGGCTAAGCTAAGCTAAGCATAGGCTAAGCTTAGGCTAAGCTAAGCTAAGCTAAGCTAGGCTAAGCTTAGGCTAAGCTAAGCTAAGCTAAGCTAGCTAAGGCTAAGCTAAGGCTAAGCTAAGGCTAAGCTAAGCTAAGCCTAGTCTAAGCTAAGCCTAGGCTCAGCTAAGCTAAGCCTAGGCTAAGCTAAGCTAAGCTGGCTAAGCTAGCTAGCCTAGACTAAGCTAAGCTAAGCCTAGGCTAGGCTAGGCTAGGCTAGGCTAAGCTAAGCTAAGCCTAAGCTAAGCTAAGCTAAGCTAGGCTAGGCTAGGCTAAGCTAAGCTAAGCTAAGCCTAAGCCTAGGCTAAGCTAGGCTAAGCCTAAGCTAAGCCTAGCTAAGCCTAGGCTAAGCTAAGCTAAGGCTAAGCTAAGCTAAGCTAGGCTAAGCTAAGGCTAAGGCTAAGCTAAGCTAAGCCTAGGCTAAGCTAAGCTAAGCTAGCTAAGGCTAAGCTAAGCTAAGCTAAGCTAAGCTAAGCCTAGGCTAAGCTAAGCTAAGGCTAAGCTAAGCTAAGCTAAGCTAAGCCTAGACTAAGCTAAGCTAAGCTAAGCTAAGCCTAGGCTAGGCTAGGCTAAGCTAAGCTAAGCCTAGGCTAGGCTAAGCTAGGCTAAGCTAAGCCTAGGCTAGGCTAGGCTAAGCTAAGCCTAGGCTAGGCTAAGCTAGGCTAAGCTAAGCTAGGCTAGGCTAAGCTAAGCTAAGCTAAGCCTAGGCTAAGCTAAGCCTAGGCTAAAGCTAAGCTAAGCCTAGGTAAGCTAAGCTAAGCCTAGGCTAAGGCTAAGCTAAGCCTAGGCTAAGCTAAGCTAAGCTACTAGCTAAGCTAAGCTAAGCCTAGGCTAAGCTAAGCTAAGCTAAGCTAAGCTAAGCTAAGGCTAAGGCTAAGGCTAAGCTAAGCTAGGCTAAGCTAAGCTAGGCCTAGGCTAAGCTAAGCTAAGCCTAGGCTAAGCCTAGGCTAAGCTAAGCTAAGCTAAGCTAAGCTAAGCCTAGGCTAAGCTAAGCTAAGCCTAGGCTAAGCTAAGCTAAGCCTAGGCTAAGCTAAGCTAAGCTAAGCCTAGGTTAAGCTAAGCTAAGCTAGCTAAGGCTAAGGCTAAGCTAAGCTAAGCTAAGCCTAGGCTAAGCTAAGCTAAGCTAAGCTAAGCCTAGGCTAAGCTAAGCTAAGCTTAGGCTAAGCTAAGCTAAGCTAAGCTAAGCTAGGCTAAGCTTAGGCTAAGCTAAGCTAGCTAGGCTAAGCTTAGGCTAAGCTAAGCTAAGCTAAGCTAGCTAAGGCTAAGCTTAGCTAAGGCTAAGCTAAGCTAGCTAGCCTAGGCTAAGCTAAGCTAGCTAAGCTAAGCCTAGGCTAAGCTAAGCTAAGCTTAGGCTAAAGCTAAGCTAAGCCTAGACTAAGCTAAGCTAAGCTAAGCCTAGGCTAGGCTAGGCTAAGCTAAGCCTAGGCTAGGCTAAGCTAAGCCTAGGCTAAGCTAAGCCTAGGCTAAGCTAAGCCTAGCTAAGCTAAGCTAAGCTAAGCTAAGCCTAGGCTAAGCTAAGCTAAGCCTAGGCTAAGCTAAGCTAAGCCTAGGCTAAGCTAAGCTAAGCTAAGCCTAGGCTAAGCTAAGCTAAGCCTAGACTAAAGCTAAGCTAAGCTAAGCCTAGGCTAAGCTAAGCTAAGCTAAGCTAAGGCTAAGCTAAGGCTAAGCTAAGCTAGGCTAAGCTAAGCTAAGCTAAGCTAAGGCTAAGCTAGGCTAAGCTAAGGCTAAGCTAAGCTAATCTAAGCTAGCTAGGCTAGGCTAAGCTAAGCTAAGCCTAGGCTAAGCTAAGCTAAGCTAAGCCTAGGCTAAGCTAGGCTAAGCTAAGCCTAGGCTAAGCTAAGCTAAGCCTAGGCTAAGCTAAGCTAAGCTAAGCCTAGGCTAAGCTAAGCTAAGCCTAGGCTAAGCTAAGCTAAGCTAAGCCTAGGCTAAGCTAAGCTAAGCCTAGGCTAAGCTAAGCTAAGCTAAGCCTAGGCTAAGCTAAGCTAAGCTAAGCCTAGGCTAAGCTAAGCTAAGCCTAGGCTAAAGCTAAGCTAAGCTAAGCCTAGGCTAAGCTAAGCTAAGCCTAGGCTAAGCTAAGCTAAGCCTAGGCTAAGCTAAGCTAAGCTAAGCCTAGGCTAAGCTAAGCTAAGCTAAGCTAAAGCTAGCTAGGCTAAGCTAAGCTAAGCTAAGCTAAGCTAAGCTAAGCCTAGGCTAAGCTAGGCTAAGCTAAGCTAAGCTAAGCCTAAGCTAAGCTAAGCCTAGGCTAAGGCTAAGCTAAGGCTAAGCTAAGCTAAGCTAAGCCTAGGCTAAGCTAAGCCTAGGCTCAGCTAAGCTAAGCCTAGGCTAAGCTAAGCTAAGCTAAGCTAAGCTAAGCTAAGCTAAGCCTAGGCTAAGCTAAGCTAAGCTAAGCTAAGCCTAGGCTAAGCTAAGCTAAGCTAAGCTAAGCCTAGGCTAGGCTAGGCTAAGCTAAGCTAAGCCTAGGCTAAGCTAAGCTAAGCTAGCTAGCCTAGGCTAAGCTAAGCTAAGCTAAGCCTAAGCCTAGGCTAAGCTAGGTTAAGCTAAGCCTAGGCTTAAGCTAAGCCTAGGCTAAAGCTAAGCTAGCCTAGGCTAAGCTAAGCTCAGCCTAGGCTAAGCTAAGCTAAGCCTAGGCTAAAGCTAAGCTAAGCCTAGGCTAAAGCTAAGCTAAGCCTAGACTAAAGCTAAGCTAAACTAAGCCTAGGCTAAGCTAAGCTAAGGCTAAGCTAGGCTAAGCTAAGATAAGCTAAGGCTAAGGCTAAGCTAAGCTAGGCTAGGCTAGGCTAGGCTAAGTTAAGCTAAGCTAAGCTAAGGCTAAGGCTAAGCTAAGCTAGGCTAGGCTAAGCTAAGCTAAGCTAAGCCTAGGCTAATCTAAGCTAAGCTAAGCCTAGGCTAAGCTAGGCCTAGGCTAAGCTAAGCTAAGCCTAGGCTAAGCTAAGCCTAGGCTAAGCTAAGCTATGCCTAAGCCTAGTCTAAGCTAAGCTAAGCTAAGCATAGGCTAAGCTAAGCTAAGCCTAGGCTAAAGCTAAGCTAAGCCTAGGCTAAGCTAAGCCTAGGCTAAAGCTAAGCTAAGCTAAGCTAAGCCTAGGCTAAGCTAAGCTAAGCCTAGGCTAAAGCTAAGCTAAGCTAAGCCTAGGCTAAAGCTAAGCTAAGCTAAGCCTAGGCTAAGCTAAGCTAAGCTAAGCCTAGGCTAAGTTAAGCTAAGCTTTGCTAAGCTAAGCCTAGGCTAAGCTAAGCTAAGCCTAGGCTAAGCTAGGCTACGCTAAGTTAAGCTAAGCCTAAGCCTAGGCTAAGCTAGGCTAAGCTAAGCCTAAGCTAAGCCTAAGCTAAGCTAAGCCTAGGCTAAGCTAAGGCTAAGGCTAAGCTAAGCTAAGCATAGGCTAAGCTTAGGCTAAGCTAAGCTTAGGCTAAGCTAAGCTAAGCTAAGCTAGGCTAAGCTTAGGCTAAGCTAAGCTAAGCTAAGCTAGCTAAGGCTAAGCTAAGGCTAAGCTAAGGCTAAGCTAAGCTAAGCCTAGTCTAAGCTAAGCCTAGGCTCAGCTAAGCTAAGCCTAGGCTAAGCTAAGCTAAGCTTAGGCTAAGCTAAGCATAGACTAAGCTAAGCTAAGCTAAGCTAAGCCTAGGCTAGGCTAGGCTAGGCTAGGCTAAGCTAAGCTACGCTAAGTTAAGCTAAGCCTAAGCCTAGGCTAAGTTAGGCTAAGCTAAGCCTAAGCTAAGCTAAGCCTAGGCTAAGCTAAGGCTAAGGCTAAGCTAAGCTAAGCTAAGCCTAGGCTAAGCTTAGGCTAAGCTAAGCTTAGGCTAAGCTAAGCTAAGCTAGGCTAAGCTTAGGCTAAGCTAAGCTAAGCTAAGCTAGCTAAGGCTAAGCTAAGGCTAAGCTAAGGCTAAGCTAAGCTAAGCTAAGCCTAGGCTAAGCTAAGCCTAGGCTCAGCTAAGCTAAGCCTAGGCTAAGCTAAGCTTAGGCTAAGCTAAGCTAAGCCTAGACTAAGCTAAGCTAAGCTAAGCTAAGCCTAGGCTAGGCTAGGCTAGGCTAAGCTAAGCTAAGCCTAGGCTAGGCTAAGCTAAGATAAGCTAAGCTAAGCCTAGGCTAAGGCTAAGCTAGGCTAAGCTAAGCTAAGCCTAGGCTAAGCTAAGCTAAGCTAAGCCTAGGCTAAGCTAAGCTAAGCTAAGCCTAGGCTAAGCTAAGCTAAGCCTAGGCTAAGCTAAGCTAAGCTAAGCCTAGGCTAAGCTAAGCCTAGGCTAAGCTAAGCCTAGGCTAAGCTAAGCTAAGCCTAGGCTAAGCTAAGCTAAGCCTAGGCTAAGCTAAGCTAAGCTAGGCTAAGCTAAGCCTAGGCTAAGCTAAGCTAAGCCTAGGCTAAGCTAAGCCTAGGCTAAGCTAAGCTAAGCCTAGGCTAAGCTAAGCTAAGCTAAGCTAAGCTACTACTAGCTAGCTACTAAGCTAAGCCTAGCTAGCTAAGCACTAAGCTAGCCTAGCTAGCTAAGCTAGCTAAGCTAAGCTAAGCTAGGCTAAGCTAAGCTAAGCTAAGCCTAGGCTAAGCTAAGCCTAGGCTAAGCTAAGCTAAGCCTAGGCTAAGCTAAGCTAAGCTCGCCTAGGCTAAGCTAAGCTAAGCTAAGCCTAGGCTAAGCTAAGCTAAGCTAGGCTAACTAAGCTAAGCCTAGGCTAAGCTAAGCTACTAGGCTAAGCTAAGGCTAAGCTAAGCTAGGCTAAGCTAAGCTAAGCCTAGGCTAAGCTAAGCTAAGCTAAGCTAAGCTAAGCCTAGGCTAAGCTAAGCTAGTAAGCTAAGCTAAGCCTAGGCTAAGCTAGCTAAGCCTAGGCTAAGCTAGGCTTAGGCTAAGCTAAGCTAAGCTAGGCTAAGCTTAGGCTAAGCTTAGGCTAAGCTAAGCTAGCTAAGGCTAAGCTAAGGCTAAGCTAAGCCTAGGCTAAGCTAAGCCTAGTCTCAGCTAAGCTAAGCCTAGCCTAAGCTAAGCTAAGCTTAGGCTAAGCTAAGCTAAGCTAAGCCTAGACTAAGCTAAGCTAAGCTAAGCTAAGCTAAGCCTAGGCTAGGCTAGGCTAAGCTAAGCTAAGCCTACTAGGCTAGCTCTGCTGCTAAGCCTAGGCTAGGCTAAGCTAAGATAAGCTAAGCTAAGCCTAGGCTAAGCCTAGGCTAAGCTAAGCCTAGTCTAAGCTAAGCTAAGCTAAGCTAAGCCTAGGCTAAAGCTAGGCTAAGCCTAGGCTTAAGCTAAGCCTAAGCTAAGCCTAGGCTAAAGCTAAGCTAAGCCTAGGCTAAGCTAAGCTAAGCCTAGGCTAAAGCTAAGCTAAGCCTAGGCTAAACTAAGCTAAGCTAAGCTAAGCCTAGGCTAAAGCTAAGCTAAGCCTAGACTAAAGCTAAGCTAAACTAAGCCTAGGCTAAGCTAAGCTAAGCTAAGGCTAAGCTAAGCTAGGCTAAGCTAAGCTAAGCTAAGGCTAAGCTAGGCTAAGCTAAGCTAAGCTAAGGCTAAGGCTAAGCTAAGCTAGGCTAGGCTAAGCTAAGCCTAGGCTAAGCTAAGCTAAGCCTAGGCTAAGCTAGGCCTAGGCTTAGCTAAGCTAAGCTAGCTAAGGCTAAGCTAAGGCTAAGCTAAGGCTAAGCTAAGCTAAGCTAAGCCTAGGCTAAGCTAAGCTAAGCTAAGCCTAGGCTAAGCCTAGGCTCAGCTAAGCTAAGCCTAGGCTAAGCTAAGCTTAGGCTAAGCTAAGCCTAGGCTAAGCTTAGGCTAAGCTAAGCTTAGGCTAAGCTAAGCTAGGCTAAGCTTAGGCTAAGCTAAGCTAAGCTAAGCTAGCTAAGGCTAATCTAAGGCTAAGCTAAGGCTAAGCTAAGCTAAGCTAAGCCTAGGCTAAGCTAAGCTAAGCTAAGCTAAGCCTAGGCTAAGCTAAGCTAAGCTTAGGCTAAGTTAAGCTAAGCCTAGACTAAGCTAAGCTAAGCTAAGCCTAGCTAGGCTAGGCTAGGCTAAGCTAAGCCTAGGCTAGGCTAAGCTAAGTAAGCTAAGCTAAGCCTAGGCTAAGCTAAGCCTAGGCTAAGCTAAGCCTAGCAGCTAAGCTAAGCTAAGCTAAGCCTAGGCTAAAGCTAGGCTAAGCCTAGGCTAAAGCTAAGCTAAGCCTAGGCTAAAGCTAAGCTAAGCTAAGCCTAGGCTAAAGCTAAGCTAAGCCTAGACTAAAGCTAAGCTAAGCTAAGCCTAGGCTAAGCTAAGCTAAGCTAAGCTAAGGCTAAGCTAAGGCTAAGCTAAGCTAGGCTAAGCTAAGCTAAGCTAAGGCTAAGCTAGGCTAAGCTAAGGCTAAGGCTAAGCTAATCTAAGCTACGCTAGGCTAGGCTAAGCTAAGCTAAGCCTAGGCTAAGCTAAGCTAAGCTAAGCCTAGGCTAAGCTAGGCTAAGCTAAGCCTAGGCTAAGCTAAGCCTAGTCTAAGCTAAGCTAAGCTAAGCTAAGCCTAGGCTAAGCTAAGCTAAGCCTAGGCTAAAGCTAAGCTAAGCTAAGCCTAGGCTAAGCTAAGCTAAGCCTAGGCTAAAGCTAAGCTAAGCTAAGCCTAGGCTAAGCTAAGCTAAGCTAAGCCTAGGCTAAAGCTAAGCTAAGCCTAGGCTAAAGCTAAGCTGAGCTAAGCCTAGGCTAAGCTAAGCTAAGCCTAGGCTAAGCTAAGCTAAGCCTAGGCTAAAGCTAAGCTATGCTAAGCCTAGGCTAAAGCTAAGCTAAGCTAAGCTAATAAAGCTTTTATGACCCAGATTACGGTTTGTAAATAAACAAAGCGTCTGTGATCACATTGTGTTGTCTGCTGAGTTTGGAAAATGTCCCAAGAAGAAAGTCGTGTACAGGCAAACTTTCAGGTTGTTTGGGATACCAGCACTCGATGAGACCCCTCTGGAAACAACTGTTGTCAGAGAAATGTCATTTATCATTTATCTATAAATAGAAATATCAATGCACAACATATTACCAAGTGCGTAGCGAGTTTGTAAGCTGTCATGGCTAGTTTGTTTGTTTTTGTGTCGGGTGCACACTCAGAATGTAGGATAAATAGAATATTAGGTTACTGTCTTATAAATTTTAATTTATTAGGCGAGTCGGAGAAAAAATACAAGGCGAGGCTCTGTTAATTAAAATTTATAAGACAGTAACCTAATATTCTCTATTTATTCCACTTCTACTTACCTATAATTGATTCGTTTATATAAAGTGCACTGTACTGTTGAACATTTTTATTACTGGTCATTATTTAATATGCCTCAGGCTGTGCGATGCATCATATCTTAATGGTTTTTATTGCCTGTGTATTACAACTTTGCAATATACAACTGATTTCAATGTCAGCAATTATCGGGGAAAGGCAGCCCAATCTAAGAGAGATAATCGAGATAATCAAATCAAACGCAAATTGGACTGATCAAAAAGGGAGATAAAACCCGATATTTATCCATAAAAGCTGGACATGGACCCTAATAAAATTAACAGTCTTTCAGATGGGACGTTAAACCGAGGTCTCGTGTCGGTGCTTTACACCGTGCACGTAAAAGAACCAGAGGAGACTCTGGAATGGGTATCTGTCTGTATCATTGCACTTTCCTCCAAACATCTAAAATGACTAATCTCTTCAGGAGGCGTCGGTCATATGGGCAACCGGTAGCGACGATAAATAAACGTAAAACACACACATGCAATTCTTGAAATTCGCTTTCTTTACGAGTATCATGTCTACATTATTTTTTATTTCGACAAGGAATGCATACAGGGACATAAACATTATATCAGGGTAAGGCACGTGTTACAAGTATACGAACCGAGGAAAGATTTAAGATCGAAGCATGAAACACCTATGTTAGTGGTACCGAGGAGTCGAACTGTTGCGTATGGTGATCGAAGTTTTATGACTGCTGCTCATACGTTATGGAATGCTTAAAATTCCGTCTAAGATTCGGGGATTGTCAACATTGTGTTCATTTAAGAAAGGACTGAAAACACATTTTTTCATTCAATTTTATGGAACATAAACTGTGACATTGCAATTTTTCGTTTATCACTTTTAGTACTATTCATTTATTATGTTTTCTCTAAAACATTTTACTTTATATTGTTTGTATTTTATTTATGATAGTATTGTAAACGATTTTATTATGCCCTAGGGTGATGTCTTTAATTTCAATTATCCTTCCATTTCTTAAAGTGTGTATCATATGGTTTATATGTTGTAGTTTTAATCTATAATTTCTTATTTTGTGTATCTAATGTACAATAGTATTTATATTTTACCCAAAACATCCCTTTTTACGATGTAATTCTGCTTTAAGTGTACTATTTAAAACATGCATAAATCGAAATTATATATTTTGTCCGTACTTTTACCACATGCTTCATAACCTTGCATTCTATATTTTGTAATCTTTTGATTTTTATTGTTATATGTGTGTTATGTTACATGTTTATGTAAAGCGTTTTGGACGTGTACTTTTTATATGATAAGGGCGCTCAATAAGAATGGTATAATACTATAGTCAGGTGTAAATTGTGCTTGTCATTAGTAGACCAAGTACATATACATTAAACAATACATCTACCTGTCACGCTATATCGAGATCTTCCGATAATACCAGCGATATTGTATTGCGCGCTCGCTTCTCACCAATGCGACCCGGGTTCGATCCTCAGACAGGGAAGTATGTGAGATGGTACGATGGTCGCCAGATCGGACAGGTGGGTTTTCTCCGGGTACTCCGGTTTCCTCCTACACGAATGACCATATATACGCTTTCATCCGCGCAAACGAGAGTGATTAATATAAGTTGTTAAAACTTGCTTCGCAATCGTTGTAAAATAAATAAAGTATATATGATATTGTATTGCAGACATCTATTCGACTACAACGCATCATTACTGTCAATAAAGCAACCTGTACACGGCCCTGGCTGGACGACACACATACGCATGTCTGTCTACGCTATTGATATTCATCCCAATGCAATTATGCGGTGGCTACTTTAAATAAACAACTAAGCAGCGGGGAGAAATACAATATAATATCACATGATATATACTAATTATACACAACAGCTGTTATGGCGGTCTCACACAGACAACAGCTATAATGCAGTGAGTCACTATCGACCTCAATATCTATACTAGTCTGTACCGTTACCAACGTACATGTTAGACAAGTCACTGGTTCAGTGGTAAGCTTGTCGGGACTGCGAAGCCAGGGGTCGCAGCTTCGATTTCCCGTATGGCCTTGATTATAATAACTGTCTGTCAGAGCATAGTCAGCATATTGCATAGAAACGCCTCATGCAGCATTGACATATATGAGTACATGTATTTGCACGCGGACAAATCGTACCCTGGTAAGCTCGACTCTCGGCCTCGTCATAGACCAAAGTACCCCTAGCTGGAAGTTGCATGCGGCGAGTTTTAATGAATGACCCGCACTTCACTGTTTTCAAATATCAGCAAGATGTACAGTAAAACCTTGTTTTAATAATAAAACAAAATATACAATAAAAATATATATTATTTTGTAGTATGTACAATCGACTGTTCTGTCATTCAAAACTTGATGATGTTTCAGATTATTAACAACAGTTTGATACACATTTTATCTTTCAACCATTAACTGTTCTTGAGATATTTTTTTATTATGCATTATGTTGGTTTTGTTATGTGGTGGCTCATATGCAATCGGCTGCCTATGTTCCAGATGGGACTATTATATCGTGTATTGATGCTATACACCAGGTATGTAAATTAACCAGAGGGTTTTATGGAATTAGAGCGTCCTCGGTATCTTGTATCCTCGAACAATATAACTTCTGGATGCACCGCCCCCAATTAATCAGAGGGCGAAGAAAAAAAACAAATAAACATTAAAAAATATCGTACATGTATCATATTATTGTTTGCTTATGTGAGTCCTCCATCAATACAATACTGTGCCTGGTACAGTTGTAAATAATGGCAAGGAACTTGTGTACGGACAATATTCCTGATAGAGCTTTTAATCCGGACTGTGAAGTTCCTGATCCTAGGATACAGGTTAGGATCATATACTTAGTGTTTACATTGGTACATTGTATGTGTAGAATAGTGTCCTATATATTTGAAACGCCCCTTTCTGTTTCAGATTAAATCATCCAACATAACTCGATATACCCACAGGAGCTTGCAATGTTATCTACTAGATGCCAAACGCCGCTAACCAAGAACCCCAATCTATACATATAACATATGTGTTTACTATCGATGGGGTGGGAAGGTTAATATACATGTACATATAACATATGTGTTTACTATTGATGGGGGTGGGAAGGTTAATATACATGTACATATAACATATGTGTTTACTATTGATGGGGGTGTGACGGTTAATATACATGTACATATAACATATGTGTTTACTATTGATGGGGGTGGGAAGGTTAATATACATGTACATATAACATATGTGTTTACTATTGATGGGGGTGTGACGGTTAATATACATGTACATATAACATATGTGTTTACTATTGATGGGGGTGGGAAGGTTAATATACATGTACATATAACATATGTGTTTACTATTGATGGGGGTGGGAAGGTTAATATACATGTACACAGCTTTTTGTGCATAAAAGATAAAAATACAAAGCTCCCGTGATACAACAAATGGTCTATAAATACCGCACGATAATGACAACATTATCGGAAGAGTCCATTGACTTGCTATAGGTATTTTTATATTACTATTTCATATACAACTTGACTATTTTGTAGTCTATGAAATTGAATGGTAACGTTTGTATATAAATAGTACTATAAAACACCTATAGCAAGTCAATGGACTCTTCCGATAATGTTGTGATTATCGTGCGGTGTTTATACTGGTGAAATGTGTTGATGAAATGAAACACCAACATCGATGGAAACGAGTGTAGGGCATCACCCCCCCCCCGGACGTAATGATCCCCCACGGAAAGAATCTCCCACGGACATAATCTCTCACGGACATAACCTCCCACGGACATAATCCCTCCACGGACAATTCTCCCACGGACATAATCTCCCACGGACATAATCCCCACGGACATAATCTCCCACACGGACATAATCCCCCACGGACATAATCCACACGGACATAATCTCCCACGGACATAATCCCCCACAGACATAATCCCCACGGACATAATCTCCCACGGACATAATCTCCCACGGACATTACCTCCCACGGACATAATCTCCCACGGACATAATCTCCCACGGACATAATCTCTCACGGACATAACCTCCCACGGACATAATCTCCCACAGACATAATCTCCCACGGACATAATCTCCCACACAAACACGGACATAATCTCCCACGGACATATTCTCCACGGACATAATCCCAATCTCCCACGACATAACTTTCACGGACATAAACTCCCACGGACATAATCTCTCACGGACATAATCTCCCACGGACATAATTCCCAAGAACATAATCCCCCACGGACATACTCTCCCACGGACATACTCTCCCACGGACATAATCTTTCACGGACATAATCTCCCACGGACATAATCTCTCACGGACATAACTCCCCACGGACATAATCTCCCAAGGACATAAGCCCCCACGGACATACTCTCCCAAGGACATAATCTCCCAAGGACATAATCTCCCACGGACATAATCTCCCAAGGACATAAGCCCCCACGGACATACTCTCCCCTCCCAAGGACATAATCTCCCACGGACATAATCTCCCACGGACATAATTCTCACGGACATTACCTCCCACGGACATAATCTCCCATGGACATAATCTCCCACGGACATAATCTCCCACGGACATAACCCCACGACAAATCTCCCATGGACATAATCTCCCACAGACATAATCTCCCACGGACATAATCTCTCACGGACATAATCTCCCACGGACATATTCTCCCACGGACATAATCCCCCACGGACATAATCTTCACGGACATAATCCCCACGGACATAATCCCACGGACATAATCTCCCACGGACATAATCTCCTAAGGACATAATCCCCCACGGACATAATCTCCCACGGACATACTCTCCCAGGACATAATCCCCAAACATAATCCCCCACGGACAAAACTCCCACGGACATAATCTCCCACAGACATAATCTCCACGGACATAATCTCCCACGGACATAATCTCCCAAGGACATAATCCCCCAC
The DNA here is from genome assembly GCA_014843695.1 of Archivesica marissinica. NCBI lineage: Eukaryota > Metazoa > Mollusca > Bivalvia > Venerida > Vesicomyidae > Archivesica > Archivesica marissinica. The sequence goes on from CM026394.1 coordinate 28,635,030, forward strand.
GGACATAATCTCCCAAGGACATAAACTCCCACAGACATAATCTCCCATGGACATAAATCTCCCACGGACATAATCTCCCAAGGACATAAACTCCCACAGACATAATCCCCCACGGACATAATCTCCCAAGGACATAAACTCCCACAGACATAATCTCCCACGGACATAATCTCCCAAGGACATAATCCCCCAAGGACATAATCTCCCAAGGACATAATCCCCCAAGGACATAATCTCCCAAGGACATAATCTCCCAAGGACATAATCCCCCAAGGACATAACCTCCCATGGACATAACCTCCCATGGACATAATCCCCCAAGGACATAACCTCCCATGGACATAACCTCCCATGGACATAACCTCCCAAGGACATACTCTCCCAAGGACATAATCTCCCATGGACATAACCTCCCATGGACATAATCCCCCAAGGACATAACCTCCCAGGGACATAATCCCCCTACGCAAAACTCAGGAATTACATAATCCAGCATTCAGATTCAAGGTAGGACTCTAACCCCTAACCTAATTCTAACCATAGACGAGAGGTCCCATGTGTTAAAACATGGGGATTCTGTCCGTGCCCCCATTTTAACAACTGTAATCCGACGTCAATTGTCTAAAGCAAGTGTCATGTGTGGTTGTAACAAGTTTGCATAGGTGAGTATAGACAATTTGATACCATGGTGTTTTGTTTGTACCAAATCTAATACAACCCGTATACATATGAAAATTGAATGAGGTGAAGGAGGTGAGGACAGTTTCGCAACTTCCAACATACTATACGTCATGCGAGCGTATGGTAAACCGTTTTGTACCTATGCGACATATTATACGGTGAGTGGCGAGATAGGGGTGGAGTCCATCACTCTAAAACCGCCACTGATTGTTATCACCAGTGGCGGATCTGTAGTCCTGTGGTAACACGCTGGACTAGTAATCCAGGGATCGCAGGTTCGATCCCCCGTCTGATCCTAATAACATTAACAGTCTTTCAGATGGGACGTTAAACCGAGGTCACGTAAAAGAACCAGAGGAGACTCTGGAATGGGTCTCTCTGTGTATCATGCACTATCCTCCAACATCTAAAACGACTAATCTATTCAGGAGGCGTCGCTCATATGGGTAACCGGTAGCGATGATAAATAAACGTAAAACAACAACAATCGCCAGTGATAATGTTGTATATTCACTTTCGAGAATTCGTACAACCAACTGTTTGGTGATCAACTATTAAAGCGACACTAAATGTATATCGAAACAAAGGATGTTTTTTGGGTAAAAGTACTAATGAATATTCGAACGGTCCGGAGTTCGAGCCCCGCTGGAGCCGTTACGATTATGCCCTTAGGCAAGGCATTTAAATTCCACATTGCCTCTTCTCTCTCCCTCATGGCGATGGATTCCATCAGGAATGAGGTCTCGAGAGTGATAAATATAAGTTGTAATAACTTGTTTCACAATCGAGCTAAAATAAATTTGTATAAACTAAACTAATGAAGTGTGTCACCATAGTATATTAACAAACGGATGTAAACAATGCTTAATGCGCACGCATGTCAACATCGTATATTAACAAACGGATGTAAACAATGCTTAATGCGCACGCATGTCACCATCGTATATCAACAAACGGATGTAAACAATGCTTAATGCGTACGCATGACGCAACAGTGTATGTTAAGATGTTAAGCTATATATATATGTTTGATTGCCAATAAAAAAGAGCGCTGTGTTCGGAATGTACGCCGATTAAGGAAAGTCGTACTTTCAGTTTGTTTTAATGCTAAAACTCACTGCTTACTGGCTGAACATAACTATTCAAATTATAAGAGACGAATATGTAGTAACATTGCTACTTTACGTAACATTTCAAATTTCTATTCCATACGATATAGTGTCCCTTTAAATTAAATACCAGTTGCCGTTGGGTTCAAAGTATACATTTACGTATATGTAGTATAAGTTTATAGATAAACAACAACCAATATCCATTAGTGACTGTGCAAGTCAGTTCAGTCATTCGGGTCGTTAATCGTTTTGACGTCACCAGGTTAGGGTTGGGTGTTATGGTTTGAGCTAGGTACCGCGTGTTTACCATTTAAAAGCAAATGCCACTCCTGCGTAAATAACTGAAAAAATATATATATACTTTATACTTTTATTTTTGGAGAATATGCCTAATGCATGCTCATAAATAGATTATATATGCGCATACCCTCAAGCGATTAATATTTTTGTTTGGATATTATGTTGGTGTAAACATTGCCTAATCAGGCCCTTAGCCACATTGAGGCACACCGAGGCAGCTACCTCGGTTAAAATTTCCAAAGCAAAAATAAATGGAAAATGAAATAAATAAAATGCAAAAATATCCCTTTTCCGTATTACATGTTGACTGCTAGACAGCTGAAAGGTCAGCACATAAGTATACGTCTAAGCTCATTAAATCAGAACACGCAAGAAATCTCTTCTATACCCCATCACTTTTAAGGGGGAACATGCCCCCCGGACCCCCTATATTGCCTCGGTTGAAATTTGCAACGGTACTGCTAATAACATCGATATACGAGTGACTGGCGCAAATGAAGTTGGACCTTCAACTTGATACTGCTGAATAATCAGTCACTATTATGATTGGCAGGCGAAGTCTAGAATAGAACAGTGAGTTAGTCTAAAATGTTATGTTGTGCAAGTTAAGAAGATAAAGGGATCTACAAAGCTATAGTTAAAAGCAGACCGTATGCAAGCACGAGTTCAGACTGCCGAGTTTCTTCAGACTGTGACTCGGCCTGTATATGTCAGTAGACTGTTCCCTAGCCTGATTGTTCAGGGGGGGGGGGGGCTAGCTTTGTGTACTTTAATATATTATATTTATATCATATTTCAGAAGGAGCTGAACAAACTAAACATAGCAAGTGGAAACATCAACAACCTGGAAAATGAATTGGATGTACGTATACTCACAAACGTCGTGATAGCGCAGTTGTAGCGCGTTCACTTCAGGTGCAAAAGGCCCAGACTCTCTCCCTCGTGGCGATGGATTCCACCATGAACGAGGTCTCGCAGTAGTAGAGCGTTCGCTTCAGACGAGAAAAGCCCGGTAGTCGAGCCCGCTGGAGCCGTTACAAGTGTGCCCTTAGGCAAGGCATTTAAACTCCACATTGCCTCTTCTCTTTCCCTCGTGGCGATGGATTCCACCATGAACGAGGTCTCGAGATTGATTAATATAAGTTGTACGAACTTGTTTCGCAATCAAGCTAAAAATGAAATTTGTATAAACTAAACGTTTGGAGTTCCATCAATAAATTGAAAGAAACATGTGTTATTTTATCCCATCCATTTACTATTACTGTATTGAACAAGAATGGTCTAAAAAGTACAATAAACTTATTTTATTTTTTAACAGTCATGTTCCTGTTCGAAATCCAACATTTATATCATTTTTAATATATTGTTGAAAAATATGTTATCTTATTTCTAAAGCCTAGAATAGTCTTTTTATCGTTTGGCTCTGTTTGTAGAGTAGATACATTTCTCCGTAACAAATCGTTGTAGCAAAGAAATTAGTGTGCGTGCACCACTTTTAACAAGATAATTAATTTTGCTGGCATAAAAAACGGGACATTCGCCTAGTGCAATTTCTTTTGCAATCTTTTGAATAGTAATATATGTTTAAGTATAATTCTCCGTAACAAATCGTTTTTTTAAATATCACAGAAATTAATATGCGTAAATCACTTTTAGCATGTTTCATTAACAGTTCTGGCATATTTTAACAGGAATATGAGCTTAAATAGCTACATGACTCATGATTTCTAGATCGGTTGTAATCATGTAACTATACCTCTTGCAAAAACGCGCCTCCGTGGCCGAGTGGTTACGGTCGTTGTCTTCAAATCACTTTCCCCTCATCGCCTTAGGTTCGAATCCGAATGGGCTGGGGAAGTCGTATCATTTCATGTGAGGAAGCTATCCAGTTCGCTAGCGGTAGATCGGTGGTTCTACCCGGGTGCCTGCAATACTACACGGACAAGCACCCGGGGTCTTTCTCCACCAATTATAGCTGCAGAGTCGCCGAATGACCTGAGTATATATTACCAATTTGTATTTAATTTACATAGGAAGCTAGGTCAAAGTATCGAAGCATTGTGTCTGGAACTTCCGGAGAAATGGAGAGTATTGCGGGTAGTCAGAAGAACAGCATCCGACGAGCGCGAGAATACTACAAATTGACGTCAGAAGCGAAACTGGTAATTAATGAATGTCGTAACGAATGCAATAAAGCTACTATATATAGGCCATGAAGATGATACAGACAAGGTCGTTAATCTAAACATATTTTATTTTATCACTATATACATCATGTTGTAACATTAATATACAAGAACAAATGGATTAAATCGGAAGCTAGTAGCTTATTTAGATGTTCTCCATTTTTCTCTATTAATTATCATGTGAAAACAAATGCAGTAGTAACAATTAATTAAATTATTGGAACTTTAAAGAGGGTTGTGTTTTTTTTAATTTTCTGTTGGTGGTCCTTTTTTGGGGTCAAATGGAGTCAACGGGCCTCTCGTGATTGTCTTCCGGGCGTTTTGGAAAGTATACACCCTCATGTTACTTGTGTGAAAATATGGTGCTTATTACACCTTCCGAACGAAATCATCATTGTGTGGTCCTTATCTACTACAATATACGTGTTCCTAGTCTTATACTGACATAAGCAAATAGTGCAACAGTGTATAGACGGGTCAGTAGTCCAGTCATGGCTAACAAGTTGGACTGCGAATTCAGGGGTCGCAGGTTCGATCACCCGTCTGATCCTAATAATATTAACAATCTTCCAGATGAGACATTAAACCGAGGTCTCGCGCCGGTGCTTTACAGCTTACACGTAAAAGAACTAGAGTAGACTCCGGAATGGGTCTCTGTCTGTATCATTGCACTACCCTCCAAAATGACCAATCTCTTCTGGGGGCGTCGCTCATATGGGCAACCGGTAGTGACGATTAATAAATGTATACGTACACACGTACAATGGTGTTTGAATCGTTTCTGTTTAATTTGCAGGCTCACAGCGAAGCAGTACGCGCAGCACGCCAATATCAGACGGCAGTGGGTGTGTACAGAGCAGCGAGAGAAACAGTTTCATTGGCCGAGAGTCGCCTCGTGGAAGACACGCACACGGCACCAGCACCGCTAAATTCTGCCTGGCAGGAGATGCTAAATCATGCAGTAGCAAAGGTGATCGTCGCTATCTCGTTATTCGGGGCAACGCCTCCAAAATATTGGGGCGACGCCTCCAAATTATAGCAGTCATTTTATATTTTGAAGAATAATGATACAGAAAACACAAACATAATTACAAACGCATCCCTAGCTTCTTTTTTTTTTACATAATGCACCTCGGTTTATAGTCACCTCCGAAATATTAAGGTGAAACGGCAATATTACACAACATATTGACAAAATGTTCATTAATCCGCTACTAAAACAAAGGCGTGTCCGGAATTTTCTTTTGTTCTTTTGCATGCTTTGTTACTGACATTGCGGCTACTTTATTCATAATAGATTCTAGTGTAGTACAGTCATGTGTATATGTTATTCTAGTGTAGTACAGTCATGTGTATATGTTAGTCTAGTGTAGTACAGTCATGTGTATATGTTATTCTAGTGTAGTACAGTCATGTGTATATGTTATTCTAGTGTAGTACAGTCATGTGGGTATGTTATTCTAGTGTAGTACAGTCATGTGTATATGTTATTCTAGTGTAGTACAGTCATGTGGGTATGTTATTCTAGTGTAGTACAGTCATGTGTATATGTTATTCTAGTGTAGTACAGTCATGTGTATATGTTATTCTAGTGTAGTACAGTCACGTGGGTATGTTATTCTAGTGTAGTACAGTCATGTGCATATGTTATTCTAGTGTAGTACAGTCATGTGTATATGTTATTCTAGTGTAGTACAGTCACGTGCATATGTTATTCTAGTGTAGTACAGTCATGTGGGTATGTTATTCTAGTGTAGTACAGTCATGTGTATATGTTATTCTAGTGTAGTACAGTCACGTGCATATGTTATTCTAGTGTAGTACAGTCACGTGCATATGTTATTCTAGTGTAGTACAGTCATGTGGGTATGTTATTCTAGTGTAGTACAGTCATGTGCATATGTTAGTCTAGTGTAGTACAGTCATGTGGGTATGTTATTCTAGTGTAGTACAGTCATGTGTATATGTTATCCTAGTGTAGTACAGTCATGTGGGTATGTTATTCTAGTGTATTACAGTCACGTGCATATGTTATTCTAGTGTAGTACAGTCATATGGGTATGTTATTCTAGTGTAGTACAGTCATGTGCATATGTTAGTCTAGTGTAGTACAGTCATGTGTATATGTTATTCTAGTGTAGTACAGTCATGTGTATATGTTATCCTAGTGTAGTACAGTCATAACAAACACAGTGCATATGTTATTCTAGTGTAGTACAGTCATATGGGTATGTTATTCTAGTGTAGTACAGTCATGTGCATATGTTAGTCTAGTGTAGTACAGTCATGTGTATATGTTATTCTAGTGTAGTACAGTCATGTGTATATGTTATTCTAGTGTAGTACAGTCATGTGTATATGTTATTCTAGTGTAGTACAGTCATGTGTATATGTTATTCTAGTGTAGTACAGTCATGTGTATATGTTATTCTAGTGTAGTACAGTCATGTGTATATGTTATTCTAGTGTAGTACAGTCATGTGTATATGTTATTCTAGTGTAGTACAGTCATGTGTATATGTTATCCTAGTGTAGTACAGTCATGTGTATATGTTATTCTAGTGTAGTACAGTCATGTGTATATGTTATCCTAGTGTAGTACAGTCATGTGTATATGTTATTCTAGTGTAGTACAGTCATGTGCATATGTTATTCTAGTGTAGTACAGTCATGTGCATATGTTATTCTAGTGTAATACAGTCTGTTTCATGGGTTTAAAGTAGGGATAGCAACGAATGTTCGAATATTCGTTCGAACGTCCGAATATTTGAATATTAAAACCATATTCGAATATTAAAAAAATAATTCAAATCAAATGTTAATCAATTGCAGTTAAATCATAACTTAAAAGGATATTTAATTATGTTAATTTAAATTTCAATCAATTAAGTTTCGAAAACAAAGAATGACCCAATGCGTGCCCGAATGTCATCGCGATTGTTTTACAGGTACTAACTGTAGTGGAAATCGAAAGTTGGAGAAATTTGCGAATATTCGAATATTCGTTCGAAGATCATCCGAATATTCGAATATCACAATCACCATTCGTTGCCATCCCTAGTTTAAAGTCATACCGATAACTTAGGTTATGTGACGAATATCCAGCATGTGTTGGTGTAGGAAGAATCTTGGTGCCCCTTAAAGCAGTATTTCAGGCACAAACCATACACCTGGGTAGAACCACTGACCTTCCGCAAGCCAGCTAAATAGCTTCATCGCTTGAAACAATTCGACACCTCCAGTGTGCTGGACCTACAGCGGCAATGGGTAAATGGTTTTAAGTCAACATCCATAACCACTCGGCCACGAAGGCCCCCGAATGTGCATACGACCATGTACATTTATATGGATTTGTTTAATGGATACATTTAAAGGTTATAATTTATTGTTTGATGTTATCGGTCACTATGTATATGGATTTGCACTTGGTGACTAATAGGACTAAATTCGTGTCCATCCATTTATGAAATTTCAGCACATGATACACATGTTATACTTTGAATATATTACAATCACAGGCAGGCGTAATGTTCAGTGCTTTGATAGTATAATGGTTGCTGAAAATATATAAACAACTTTTTTGTAGGCGACATATGTGCTTTAACCCTTTCACTCATAGAAACACCTCTTGACGCCATTACCAATACGACATACATTGACAATATAGTAGCCAAACCAATTTTCATAGTAAACGCCAGAATCTCATGTAGTCCCAGTAATATCTTATGGAGATGGGATAGATCACAGGGATTCGGCACGTTTGGGGGTACTAGTATATATATTTAAGTTAAATATATATACTAGTACCCCCAAACGTGCCGAATCCCTGTGTTAAATATATATACTAGTACCCCCAAACGTGCCGAATCCCTGTGTTAAATATATATACTAGTACCCCCAAACGTGCCGAATCCCTGTGTTAAATATATATACTAGTACCCCCAAACGTGCCGAATCCCTGTGGGATAGATACATTTATAGCGACTACTTATTCACTGAATGATAACTAAATGGCTGTTGTTTGTATGTAGATATAATCGTATATTAACCTAAATCTCTATGAAGGAAAGGGTTAAATGGCTGTCGTTTGTATGTAGATATAGTAGTATATTAACCTAAATCTCTATGAAGGAAAGCGTTAATAGAAGAATTGGGCTAACAAAGAGTTAAAAAATTGAAGAAAAAATGTGTTGGAATAGAAACTATAAATCAGTATGCAGATCATTTACTCATGTACTCATTGGTGCTTAGGACATCCTGGCTGTTTAAAACACCTCCCTGTGATGTGTAATACTTCTAGGTCTCAGAAGCGGAACAAGAAAGAACAAATAGTGAACGTGATCATAAAAGGAGGTCCAGAAGATATGCTGAACTAGGAGCCCGTATACATGTGCTGGAAAACACATTCGCAAAGTCCATCAGGAAAGCTAGACCATACTTTGAACTGAAAGCAGAACTCGATACCAAGCTTATGGTATGCAATATTTCATTTATGGTCGATCCGTAGGATTTGCAAAAAGTAAAAATCTAATTTATATTTGATTTAATGAAAATATCTTATTTCTGAAATACGCAGCACAGCATAGGGTATACAATATACTATAAAGTGATGTTTAATTTTGATTTGATTTTGCTTTAAAGCTGCACATGAGACATATCGGTTTATAGCCCCAACTGAAATATTGTTAATATTATTAGGGTCAGACGGGGGGGGGGGGTCGAACCAGCGATCCCTGGATTCACAGTCCAAGATATTAACTACTGGACTACTGACTTGTCTATTTGCATAAATCTCAAGTGCATGGATAAGTTGTATCATTTTTGGTTCAGAAATTATATACTTTTAGTCTGTTTGTTTTCATATTGTGTGGCTCGCATATATGGATATATAACAGGGGATATTACGTAAATAGTCAAACCTTAGTCCTATATATAAGACTTCTACATACAATTGTTTTCGATCTAATTCGAAAAATGTGACATTTTTCAAGTCTAAATATTTGGACTGAGTCAAACCTATGTTAGTGGTCACCTCTATTAAGCAGCCAACCCACATTAAACAACGAGTTTTCAGATTTCCAATATGTTACTTTATTATTCATTTGACCTCTATATATTAAGCAGCCACTTTCTGTGATTCCCTTGGCCGGCTGCTTAACACAGGTTTGACTGCATAATGTTCATTTATCATTAATACATTTGTTTTATATCATAGGCCTTCAATTATAGAATTATTCATTCACAGCAACAGAAGCAGAATGTCACAGACCTCCAGGCGGCTATACGCTGTAGCAAGGTGAAGTACCGAGACTCACTCCATAAACTAGAGGGCATATCAGAAGAAATCCACCAATCACGACGCGAGAAGTTCTGGTCTAAGATTCCCCGGATGCCGGGCGTAGGATCTGATGGAGACGGTGCTACATTCGGGCTATCTGAATATGATCTGAGTGGGTGCTTGATACTTGTTGATCATGACAATAATCATAAGTCTCGTTGTTTCTACTTAGCTTAAAGCTATTTGTTTGTTCGGGTTTTACGCCTGATTCACCACCATTTTGGGCTATATCACTGGTGGGCAGTTTACCTAACAACACCTTTCCTAGAGAGGCTCCAGTGGTTAACCAGTACTTGGTGCATCAACCTCAGTAAGAAACTGCCAACATTTTCATATAAATGAGACACGGCCTGAGCGGGGCTCGAACTCGTAATCATCAGTGATGATAGGTTACAGTGGTATACAAGTCAGTGACCGTAACCACTCGATCACGGAGTTCCTTTTCAAAATAAGAAATTTCACTGTATACACCAATATTAATTTAACATGCTACAAGAAAAACTATTACATATTAATATGTAATAGAAGAACGATTGAAACGTGACCAGATTGGTGCCAATTCTTGGAACATGCCATGCTATGTATAGCCATCCGCGAATCCTATGGGAATCAATTATTGTAGTAGAATTTCAACTACGTAAATACATTGACCTGATAAACTCTGGATACCAGCCTAAGCCTGTATTTCTAAGCGCACACCAGTGAAAGCTTAGAACTACATGTAGTTCCCTGAAAACGGGCAATTTTAATACCTATAAGACGAATACATAGCAGTACTTCTTACCACATAAATTCCCATTCCAGAAAAGTGATGTATGCACATTAATTTCATTGCTATTTTGATTTGTTACAGAGAAATGAAACAGAGACTACATAATCAAAATAAGATTATATATTTTTCAACAATATTAAAATGCATTAAAACTGTTAAAAATGATGGATTTCATTACTGCAAAACTAGAGTAATGCTGATTTTCTAAGGAATACAATTGTAAGATCGCAATGTTTTTTTGGAAATAGTGACAATCAGTTTGAATAGCAATATAATACGTTTTCCCTGAATGTAAATATACAATGTACATGTGTACATAGATGTTTAACAAGAATATAGCTACGTTTTCTACCAAGAACATACAATCTCAGAATTATTATATTTATATTGGGAGTATGTATGTTTCCAGATTTATTATATTTATATTGGGAGTATGTATGTTTCCAGGATTATTATATTTATATTGGGAGTATGTATGTTTCCAGGATTATTATATTTATATTGGGAGTATGTATGTTTCCAGGATTATTATATTTATATTGGGAGTATGTATGTTTCCAGGATTATTATATTTATATTGGGAGTATGTATGTTTCCAGGATTATTATATTTATATTGGGAGTATGTATGTTTCCAGATTTATTATATTTATATTGGGAGTATGTATGTTTCCAGGATTATTATATTTATATTGGGAGTATGTATGTTTCCAGGATTATTATATTTATATTGGGAGTATGTATGTTTCCAGATTTATTATATTTATATTGGGAGTATGTATGTTTCCAGGATTATTATATTTATTTGGGAGTATGTATGTTTCCAGATTATTTTATATTGGGAGTATGTATGTTTCCAGATTATTATATTTATATTGGGAGTATGTATGTTTCCAGGATTATTATATTTATATTGGGAGTATGTATGTTTCCAGGATTATTTATTTATATTGGGAGTATGTATGTTTCCAGGATTATTATATTTATATTGGAGTATGTATGTTTCCAGATTATTATATTGGGGTATGTATGTTTCCAGAATTATTATATTTATATTGGGAGTATGTATGTTTCCAGGATTATTATATTATATTGGGAGTATGTATGTTTCCAGATTATTATATTGGGAGTATGTATGTTTCCAGGATTATTATATTGGGAGTATGTATGTTTCCAGGATTATTATATTTATATTGGGAGTATGTATGTTTCCAGGATTATTATATTTATATTGGGAGTATGTATGTTTCCAGAATTATTATATTTATATTGGGAGTATGTATGTTTCCAGGATTATTATATTGGGAGTATGTATGTTTCCAGGATTATTATATTTTATTGGGAGTATGTATGTTTCCAGGATTATTATATTTATATTGGGAGTATGTATGTTTCCAGGATTATTATATTTATATTGGGAGTATGTATGTTTCCAGGATTATTATATTGGGAGTATGTATGTTTCCAGGATTATTATATTGGGAGTATGTATGTTTCCAGGATTATTATATTTATATTGGGAGTATGTATGTTTCCAGGATTATTATATTGGGAGTATGTATGTTTCCAGGATTATTATATTGGGAGTATGTATGTTTCCAGGATTATTATATTGGGAGTATGTATGTTTCCAGAATTATTATATTTATATTGGGAGTATGTATGTTTCCAGAATTATTATATTTATATTGTGAGTATGTATGTTTCCAGATTATATTTATATTGCGAGTATGTATGTTTCCAGAATTATTATATTGCGAGTATGTATGTTTCCAGGATTATTATATTTATATTGGGAGTATGTATGTTTCCAGATTTATTATATTTATATTGTGAGTATGTATGTTTCCAGATTATATTTATATTGGGAGTATGTATGTTTCCAGGATTATTATATTTATATTGGGAGTATGTATGTTTCCAGGATTATTATATTTATATTGGGAGTATGTATGTTTCCAGAATTATTATATTGGGAGTATGTATGTTTCCAGGATTATTATATTTATATTGGGAGTATGTATGTTTCCAGGATTATTAATTTATATTGGGAGTATGTATGTTTCCAGGATTATTATATTTATATTGGGAGTATGTATGTTTCCAGGATTATTATATTTATATTGGGAGTATGTATGTTTCCAGGATTATTATATTTATATTGGGAGTATGTATGTTTCCAGAATTATTATATTGGGAGTATGTATGTTTCCAGGATTATTATATTTATATTGGGAGTATGTATGTTTCCAGGATTATTATATTGGGAGTATGTATGTTTCCAGATTTATTATATTTATATTGTGAGTATGTATGTTTCCAGAATTATTATATTTATATTGGGAGTATGTATGTTTCCAGGATTATTATATTGGGAGTATGTATGTTTCCAGATTTATTATATTTATATTGTGAGTATGTATGTTTCCAGGATTATTATATTTATATTGGGAGTATGTATGTTTCCAGATTTATTATATTTATATTGGGAGTATGTATGTTTCCAGGATTATTATATTTATATTGGGAGTATGTATGTTTCCAGAATTATTATATTTATATTGGGAGTATGTATGTTTCCAGGATTATTATATTGGGAGTATGTATGTTTCCAGATTTATTATATTTATATTGTGAGTATGTATGTTTCCAGGATTATTATATTTATATTGGGAGTATGTATGTTTCCAGGATTATTATATTTATATTGGGAGTATGTATGTTTCCAGGATTATTATATTGCGAGTATGTATGTTTCCAGGATTATTATATTTATATTGGGAGTATGTATGTTTCCAGGATTATTATATTTATATTGCGAGTATGTATGTTTCCAGGATTATTATATTTATATTGGGAGTATGTATGTTTCCAGGATTATTATATTTATATTGGGAGTATGTATGTTTCCAGGATTATTATATTGGGAGTATGTATGTTTCCAGGATTATTATATTTATATTGGGAGTATGTATGTTTCCAGATTATTATATTTATATTGGGAGTATGTATGTTTCCAGAATTATTATATTTATATTGCGAGTATGTATGTTTCCAGGATTATTATATTTATATTGGGAGTATGTATGTTTCCAGGATTATTATATTTATATTGGGAGTATGTATGTTTCCAGGATTATTATATTTATATTGGGAGTATGTATGTTTCCAGGATTATTATATTTATATTGGGAGTATGTATGTTTCCAGAATTATTATATTTATATTGTGAGTATGTATGTTTCCAGGATTATTATATTTATATTGGGAGTATGTATGTTTCCAGGATTATTATATTTATATTGGGAGTATGTATGTTTCCAGGATTATTATATTTATATTGGGAGTATGTATGTTTCCAGATTTATTATATTTATATTGTGAGTATGTATGTTTCCAGGATTATTATATTTATATTGGGAGTATGTATGTTTCCAGGATTATTATATTTATATTGGGAGTATGTATGTTTCCAGGATTATTATATTGCGAGTATGTATGTTTCCAGGATTATTATATTGCGAGTATGTATGTTTCCAGGATTATTATATTTATATTGCGAGTATGTATGTTTCCAGGATTATTATATTTATATTGGGAGTATGTATGTTTCCAGGATTATTATATTTATATTGGGAGTATGTATGTTTCCAGGATTATTATATTTATATTGGGAGTATGTATGTTTCCAGGATTATTATATTTATATTGGGAGTATGTATGTTTCCAGGATTATTATATTTATATTGGGAGTATGTATGTTTCCAGGATTATTATATTTATATTGGGAGTATGTATGTTTCCAGGATTATTATATTTATATTGGGAGTATGTATGTTTCCAGGATTATTATATTTATATTGCGAGTATGTATGTTTCCAGGATTATTATA
>CM026394.1:28650309-28700979 GCA_014843695.1 Archivesica marissinica
TAGGCTTATCTTAGCTTAGCTTAGCTTAACCTAGGCTTAGCTTAGCTTTAGCTTAGGCTTAGCTTAAGCCTAGGCTTAGCTTAAGCCTAGGCTTAGCCAAGCTTTAGCCTAGGCTTAGCTTAGCTTAGCTTAGCTTAGACTAGGCTTAGCCTAGGCTTAGCTTAGCTTAGCTTAGCCTAAGCTTAGCTTAGCTTAGCCTAGCCTAGCCTAGCTTAGCTTAGCTTAGCCTTAGCCTTAGCTTAGCTTAGCCTAGCCTAGATTAGCCTTAGCTTAGCTTAGCTTAGCCTAGCTTAGCTTAGCCTTAGCTTAGCTTAGCTTTAGTCTAGGCTTAGCTTAGCTTAGTCTAGGCTTAGCTTAGCTTAGCTTAGCTTAGCTTAGCCTTAGCTTAGCTTAGCCTAGGCTTAGCTTAGCTTAGCTTAGCCTAGCTTACTAGCTTAGCCCTAAGGCTTAGCTTAGCTTAGCCTAGGCTTAGCTTAGCTTAGCTTAGACTAGCTTAGCTTAGCCTAGGCTTAGCCCTAGTAGCTTAGCTTAGCTTAGCCTAGCTTAGCTTAGCTTAGCTTAGCTAGCTTAGCTTAGCTTACCTTAGCCTAGCTTAGCCTAGGCTTAGCTTAGCTTAGCCTTAGCCTAGGCTTAGCTTAGCTTAGCTTAGCTTAGCTTAGCTTAGCTTAGCCTAGGCTAGCTTAGCTTAGCCTTAGCTTAGCCTAGCTTAGCTAGCTTAGCTTAGCTTAGCCTAGCTTAGCCTACTTAGCTTAGCTTAGCTTAGCTAGCCTAAGCTTAGCTTAGCTTAGCTTAGCTTAGCCTTAGCTAGCTTAGCTTAGCTTAGCTTAGCTTAGCCTAAGCTTAGCCTAGGTTAGCTTAGCTTAGCCTAAGCTTAGCTTAGCCTAAGCTTAGCTTAGCCTAGGCTTAGCTTAGCCTTAGCATTAGCTTAGCCTAGGCTTAGCTTAGCTTAGGCTTAGCTTAGCTTAGCTTAGCTTTAGCCTATGCTTAGCTTAGCCTAGGCTTAGCTTAGCCTAGGCTTAGCTTAGGCTTAGCCTAGCTTAGCCTAGCTTAGCATAGGCTTAGGCTTAGCTTAGCCTAGCTTAGCTTAGCTTAGGCTTAGCTTAGCTTAGCTTAGCCTAGGCTTAGCTTAGCCTAGCTTAGCTTAGCCTAGCCTAGGCTTAGCTTAGCTTAGCCTAGGCCCAGCTTAGCTTAGCCTAGGCTTAGCTTAGCCTAGGCGTAGCTTAGCTTAGCCTAGGCTTAGCTTAGCTTAGCCTAGGCTTAGCTTAGCTTAGCCTAGGCTTAGCTTAGCCTAGGCTTAGCATAGCTTAGCATAGCTTAGCCTAGGCTTAGCTTAGCTTAGCCTAGGCTTAGCTTAGCTTAGCCTTAGCTTAGCCTTAGCTTAGCCTTAGCTAGCTTAGCTTAGCCTAAGCTTAGACTAGCTTAGCTTAGCTTAGCCTGGGCCTAGCTTAGCCTAGGCTTAGCTTAGCCTAGGCTTAGCTTAGCTTAGCCTAGCCTAGCTTAGCTTAGATTAGCTTAGCCTTAGCCTTAGCTTAGCTTAGCCTAGCTTAGCCTTAGCTTAGCTTAGCCTAGCTTAGCTTAGCCTTAGCTTAGCCTTAGCTTAGCTTAGCTTAGCTTAGCTTAGCCTAGGCTTAGCTTAGCTTAGCCTAGGCTTAGCTTAGCTTTAGCCTAGCCCTAGCCTAGCTACTTAGCTAGCCTTAGCTTAGCTTAGCTTAGCTTAGCTTAGCTTAGCTTAGCCTAGGCTTAGCTTAGCTAGCTTAGCTTAGCTTAGCTAGCTTAGCCTAGGCTTAGCTTAGCTTAGCCTAGGCTTAGCTTAGCTTAGCTTAGCTTAGCCTAGGCTTAGCTTAGCCTAGCTTAGCTTAGCTTAGGCTTAGCTTAGCTTAGCCTAGCTTACCTAGCTTAGCCGCTTAGCTTAGCTTAGCTTAGCCTAGCTTAGCTTAGCTTAGCCTTAGCTTAGCCTTAGCCCTTAGCTTAGCTTAGCCTAGCTTAGCTTAGGCCTTAGCTTAGCCTAGCTAGCTTAGCTTAGCTTAGCTTAGCTTAGCTTAGCTTAGCTTAGCCTAGCTTAGCTTAGCTTAGCCTTAGCTTAGCTTAGCCTAGGCTTAGCTTAGCTTAGCTTTAGCCTAGGCTTAGCTTAGCTTTAGCCTAGGCTTAGCTTAGCTTAGCTTTAGCCTAGGCTTAGCTTAGCTTAGCTTAGCTTAGCTTAGCTTAGCTTAGCCTAGCTTAGCCTAGCAGCTTAGCTTAGCTTAGCTTAGCTTAGCTTAGCCTAGGCTTAGCTTAGCTTAGCTTTAGCCTAGGCTTAGCTTAGCTTTAGCCTAGGCTTAGCTTAGCTTAAGCCTAGGCTTAGCCTAGCTTTAGCCTAGGCTTAGCTTAGCTTAGCTTAGACTAGGCTTAGCTTAGCCTAGGCTTAGCCTAGGCTTATCTTAGCTTAGCTTAGCCTAGGCTTAGCTTAGCTTAGCCTAGCCTAGCCTAGCCTAGGCTTAGCTTAGCTTAGCTTAGCCTAGGCTTAGCTTAGCTTAGCTTAGCTTAGGCTTAACTTAGCTTAGCCTAGGCTTAGCTTAGCTTAGCCTTAGCTTAGCCTTAGCTAGCTTAGCTTAGCTTAGCCTAAGCTTAGCCTAGCTTAGCTTAGCTTAGCCTAAGCTTAGCTTAGCCTAGCTTAGCCTAGGCTTAGGCTTAGCTTAGCCTAGCCTAGCTTAGCTTAGCTTAGCTTAGCCTAGGCTTAGCTTAGCCTAGCCTAGGCTTAGCTTAGCTTAGCTTAGCTTAGCCTAGGCTTAGCTTAGCCTAGCCTAGGCTTAGCTTAGCCTAGGCTTAGCTTAGCTTAGCCTAGGCTTAGCTTAGCCTAGCTTAGCCTAGGCTTAGCTTAGCCTAGCTTAGCCTAGCTTAGCCTAGCCTTAGCTTAGCCTAGCTTAGCCTAGCCTAGGCTTAGCTTAGCCTAGCTTAGCCTAGCCTAGGCTTAGCTTAGCCTAGCTTAGCCTAGCTAGCTTAGCCTAGCTTAGCCTAGCTTAGCTTAGCCTAGGCTTAGCTTAGCCTAGCTTAGCCTAGCCTAGGCTTAGCTTAGCTTAGCCTAGCTTAGCCTAGCCTAGCTTAGCTTAGCTTAGCCTAGCTTAGCCTAGCTTAGCCTAGCTTAGCTTAGCTTAGCTTAGCCTAGCTTAGCTTAGCCTAGCTTAGCTTAGCTTAGCCTAGCCTAGCTTAGCTTAGCCTAGCTTAGCTTAGCTTAGCCTAGGCTTAGCTTAGCTTAGCTTAGCCTAGGCTTAGCTTAGCTTAGCCTAGGCTTAGCTTAGCCTAGGCTTAGCTTAGCTTAGCCTAGGCTTAGCTTAGCTTAGCTTAGCCTAGCTTAGCTTGCTTAGCCTAGGCTTAGCTTAGCTTAGCTTAGCCTAGGCTTAGCTTAGCTTAGCTAGCTTAGCTTAGCCTAGGCTTAGCTTAGCCTAGGCTTAGCTTAGCTAGCTTAGCTTAGCCTAGCTTAGGCTTAGCTTAGCTTAGCCTAGGCTTAGCTTAGCCTAGCTTAGCTTAGCCTAGGCTTAGCTTAGCTTAGCCTAGGCTTAGCTTAGCTTAGCTTAGGCTTAGCTTATCTTAGCCTAGGCTTAGCTTAGCTTAGCTTAGCTTTAGCCTAGCTTGCTTAGCTTAGCCTAGGCTTAGCTTAGCTTAGCTTAGCCTAGGCTTAGCTTAGCTTAGCCTTAGCTAGCTTAGCTTAGCTTAGCTTAGCCTAGGCTTAGCCTAGCTTAGCTTAGCTTAGCCTAGGCTTAGCCTAGCTTAGCTTAGCCTAAGCTTAGCTTAGCCTAGGCTTAGCTTAGCTTAGCCTAGGCTTAGCCTAGGCTTAGCTTAGCTTAGCTTAGCCTTAGCTTAGCCTTAGCTTAGCCTTAGCTAGCTTAGCTTAGCTAGCCTAGGCCTAGCTTAGCCTAGGCTTAGCTTAGCTTAGCCTAGGCTTAGCTTAGCCTAGCCTAGCTTAGCTTAGCCTTAGCCTTAGCTTAGCTTAGCTTAGCCTAGCTTAGCTTAGCTTAGCTTAGCTTAGCCTAGCTTAGCTTAGCCTTAGCTTAGCTTAGCTTAGCCTAGGCTTAGCTTAGCTTAGCTTTAGTCTAGGCTTAGCTTAGCTTAGCCTAGGCTTAGCTTAGCTTAGCTTAGCTTTAGCCTAGGCTTAGCTTAGCTTTAGCCTAGGCTTAGCTTAGCTTAGCCTAGGCTTAGCTTAGCTTTAGCCTAGGCTTAGCTTGCTTAGCTTAAGCCTAGGCTTAGCCTAGCTTTAGCCTAGGCTTAGCTTAGCTTAGCTTAGCTTAGACTAGGCTTAGCTTAGCCTAGGCTTAGCCTAGGCTATCTTAGCTTAGCCTAGCCTAGGCTTAGCTTAGCTTAGCCTAGCCTAGCCTAGCCTAGCCTAGCCTAGGCTTAGCTTAGCTTAGCTTAGCTTAGCTTAGTCTAGGCTTAGCTTAGCTTAGCTTAGCCTAGGCTTAACTTAGCTTAGCCTAGGCTTAGCTTACCTTAGCCTTAGCTTAGCCTTAGCTAGCTTAGCTTAGCTTAGCTTAGCCTAAGCTTAGCCTAGCTTAGCTTAGCCTAAGCTTAGCTTAGCCTAAGCTTAGCTTAGCCTAGGCTTAGCTTAGCTTAGCTTAGCCTTAGCCTTAGCTTAGCCTAGGCTTAGCTTAGCTTAGGCTTAGCTTAGCTTAGCTTTAGCCTAGGCTTAGCTTAGCCTAGGCTTAGCTTAGCCTAGGTTTAGCTAAGGCTTAGCCTAGCTTAGCCTAGGCTTAGGCTTAGCTTAGCCTAGCCTAGCTTAGCTTAGCTTAGCTTAGCCTAGGCTTAGCTTAGCCTAGCTTAGCTTAGCTTAGCCTAGGCTTAGCTTAGCTTAGCCTAGGCGTAGCTTAGCTTAGCTTAGCTTAGCCTAGGCTTAGCTTAGCCTAGGCTTAGGTTAGCTTAGCTTAGCCTAGGCTTAGCTTAGCTTAGCTTAGCTTAGCTTAGCCTAGCTTAGCCTAGGCTTAGCTTAGCTTAGCTTAGCCTAGGCTTAGCTTAGCTTAGCCTTAGCTTAGCCTTAGCTTAGCCTTAGCTAGCTTAGCTTAGCTTAGCCTAAGCTTAGCCTAGCTTAGCTTAGCTTAGCCTAAGCTTAGCTTAGCTTAGCCTAGGCTTAGCTTAGCTTAGCTTAGCTTAGCCTAGGCTTAGCTTAGCTTAGGCTTAGCTTAGCTTAGCTTTAGCCTAGGCTTAGCTTAGCTTAGCCTAGGCTTAGCTTAGCTTAGCCCAGCTTAGCCTAGGCTTAGGCTTAGCTTAGCTTATCCTAGCTTAGCCTAGGCTTAGCTTAGCCTTAGCTTAACCTTAGCTTAGCTTAGCTTAGCTTAGCCTAGGCTTAGTTTAGCTTAGCTTTAGTCTAGGCTTAGCTTAGCTTTCGCCTAGGCTTAGCTTAGCCTAGGCTTAGCCTAGCTTTAGCCTAGGCTTAGCTTAGCTTAGCTTAGACTAGGCTTAGCTTAGCCTAGGCTTAGCCTAGGCTTATCTTAGCTTAGCCTAGGCTTAGCTTAGCTTAGCCTAGCCTAGCCTAGCCTAGACTTAGCTTAGCTTAGCTTAGTCTAGGCTTAGCTTAGCTTAGCTTAGCCTAAGCTTAGCTTAGCTTAGCTTAGCCTAAGCTTAGCTTAGCTTAGCTTAGCCTAGGCTTAGCTTAGCTGAGCCTAGGCTTAGCTTAGCCTAGGCTTAGCTTAGCTTAGCTTAGCCTAGGCTTAACTTAGCTTAGCCTAGGCTTAGCTTAGCTTAGCCTTAGCTTAGCCTTAGCTAGCTTAGCTTAGCTTAGCTTAGCCTAAGCTTAGCCTAGCTTAGCTTAGCCTAAGCTTAGCTTAGCCTAAGCTTAGCTTAGCCTAGGCTTAGCTTAGCTTAGCTTAGCCTTAGCCTTAGCTTAGCCTAGGCTTAGCTTAGCTTAGGCTTAGCTTAGCTTAGCTTAGCTTTAGCCTAGGCTTAGCTTAGTCTAGCTTAGCTTAGCTTAGCCTAAGCTTAGCTTAGCTTAGCTTAGCTTAGCCTAGGCTTAGCTTAGCTGAGCCTAGGCTTAGCTTAGCCTAGGCTTAGCTTAGCTTAGCCTAGGCTTAACTTAGCTTAGCCTAGGCTTAGCTTAGCTTAGCCTTAGCTTAGCCTTAGCTAGCTTAGCTTAGCTTAGCTTAGCTTAGCCTAGCCTAAGCTTAGCCTAGCTTAGCTTAGCCTAAGCTTAGCTTAGCCTAAGCTTAGCTTAGCCTAGGCTTAGCTTAGCTTAGCTTAGCCTTAGCCTAGCTTAGCCTAGGCTTAGCTTAGCTTAGCTTAGCTTAGCTTAGCTTAGCTTTAGCCTAGGCTTAGCTTAGCCTAGCTTGCTTAGCTTAGCTTAGCCTAGCTTAGCTTAGCCTAGCTTAGCTTAGCGCTTAGCCTAGCTTAGCTTAGCCTAGCTTAGCTTAGCTTAGGCTTAGCTTAGCTTAGCTTAGCCTAGGCTTAGCTTAGCCTAGCTTAGCTTAGCTTAGCCTAGGCTTAGCTTAGCTTAGCTTAGCCTAGGCTTAGCTTAGCTTAGCCTAGGCTTAGCTTAGCCTAGGCTTAGCTTAGGCTTAGCCTAGCTTAGCCTAGGCTTAGCTTAGCCTAGCTAGCTTAGCTTAGCTTAGCCTAGGCTTAGCTTAGCCTAGCTTAGCTTAGCTTAGCCTAGGCTTAGCTTAGCTTAGCCTAGGCTTAGCTTAGCTTAGCCTAGGCTTAGCTTAGCCTAGCTTAGCTTAGCCTAGGCGTAGCTTAGCTTAGCTTAGCCTAGGCTTAGCTTAGCTTAGCCTAGGCTTAGCTTAGCTTAGCTTAGCCTAGGCTTAGCTTAGGCTTAGCTTAGCTAAGCTTTAGCCTAGGCTTAGCTTAGCCTAGGCTTAGCTTAGCTTAGCCTAGCTTAGCCTAGGCTTAGGCTTAGCTTAGCTTAGCCTAGGCTTAGCTTAGCCTAGGCTTAGCTTAGCCTAGCTTAGCTTAGCTTATCCTAGGCTTAGCTTAGCTTAGCTTAGCTTAGCTTATCTTAGCCTAGGCTTAGCTTAGCTTAGCTTAGCTTTAGCCTAGGCTTAGCTTAGCCTAGGCTTAGCTTAGCTTAGCTTTAGCCTAGGCTTAGCTTAGCTTAGCTTTAGCCTAGGCCTAGCTTAGCTTAGCATAGCCTAGGCTTAGCTTAGCTTAGCTTAGCTTTAGCCTAGGCTTAGCTTAGCTTAGCTTAGCCTAGGCTTAGCTTAGCTTTAGCCTAGGCTTAGCTTAGCTTAGCCTAGGCTTAGCTTAGCTTAGCTTAGACTAGGCTTAGCTTAGGCATAGCTTAGCTTAGCCTAGGCTTAGCTTAGCTTAGCTTAGCCTAGGCTTAGCTTAGCTTAGCCTAGACCTAGCTTAGCCTAGGCTTAGCTTAGCTTAGCTTAGCCTAGGCTTAGCTTAGCTTAGCTTAGCCTAGCCTAGCCTAGCTTAGCTTAGCTTAGCCTTAGCCTTAGCTTAGCTTAGCTTAGCTTAGCCTAGCTTAGCTTAGCCTTAGCTTAGCCTTAGCTTAGCTTAGCCTAGGCTTAGTTTAGCTTAGCTTTAGTCTAGGCTTAGCTTAGCTTTAGCCTAGGCTTAGCTTAGCTTTAGCCTAGGCTTAGCTTAGCTTAGACTAGGCTTAGCTTAGCCTAGGCTTAGCCTAGGCTATCTTAGCTTAGCCTAGCCTAGGCTTAGCTTAGCTTAGCCTAGCCTAGCCTAGCCTAGCCTAGCCTAGGCTTAGCTTAGCTTAGCTTAGCTTAGCTTAGTCTAGGCTTAGCTTAGCTTAGCTTAGCCTAGGCTTAACTTAGCTTAGCCTAGGCTTAGCTTACCTTAGCCTTAGCTTAGCCTTAGCTAGCTTAGCTTAGCTTAGCTTAGCCTAAGCTTAGCCTAGCTTAGCTTAGGCTTAGCTTAGCTTAGCTTAGCTTAGCCTTAGCCTTAGCTTAGCCTAGGCTTAGCTTAGCTTAGCCTTAGCCTAGCTTAGCCTAGCTTAGCTTAGGCTTAGGCTTAGCTTAGCTTAGCTTAGCCTAGCTAGCTTAGCCTAGGCTTAGCTTAGCTTAGCCTAGGCTTAGCTTAGCCTAGCTTAGCTTAGCTTAGCCTAGCTTAGCTTAGCTTAGCTTAGCTTAGCCTAGGCTTAGCTTAGCCTAGCTTAGCTTAGCTTAGCCTAGGCTTAGCTTAGCTTAGCCTAGGCGTAGCTTAGCTTAGCTTAGCCTAGGCTTAGCTTAGCCTAGGCTTAGGTTAGCTTAGCTTAGCCTAGGCTTAGCTTAGCTTAGCTTAGCTTAGCTTAGCTTAGCTTAGCTTAGCCTAGGCTTAGCTTAGCTTAGCCTAGGCTTAGCTTAGCTTAGCCTTAGCTTAGCCTTAGCCTTAGCTAGCTAGCTTAGCTTAGCTTAGCCTAAGCTTAGCCTAGCTTAGCTTAGCTTAGCCTAAGCTTAGCTTAGCTTAGCCTAGGCTTAGCTTAGCTTAGCCTAGGCTTAGCTTAGCTTAGCCTAGGCTTAGCTTAGCTTAGGCTTAGCTTAGCTTTAGCCTAGGCTTAGCTTAGCTTAGCTTAGCCTAGGCTTAGCTTAGCTTAGCCCAGCTTAGCCTAGGCTTAGGCTTAGCTTAGCTTATCCTAGCTTAGCCTAGGCTTAGCTTAGCCTCGGCTTAGCTTAGCCTAGCTTAGCTTAGCTTAGGCTTAGCTTAGCTTAGCTTAGCCTAGGCTTGGCTTAGCTTAGCTTAGCTTAGCCTAGGCTTAGCTTAGCTTAGCTTAGCCTAGCCTAGGCTTAGCTTAGCTTAGCTTAGCCTAGCCTTAGCTTAGCTTAGCTTAGCCTAGGCTTAGCTTATCCTTAGCTTAGCCTTAGCCGTAGCTAGCTTAGCTTAGCCTAAGCTTAGCCTAGCTTAGCTTAGCTTAGCTTAGCTTAGCCTAAGCTTAGCTTAGCTTAGCCTAGGCTTAGCTTAGCTTAGCCTAGGCTTAGCTTAGCCTAGGCTTAGCTTAGCTTAGCCTAGGCTTACCTTAGCTTAGCTTAGCTTAGACTAGGCTTAGCTTAGGCATAGCTTAGCTTAGCCTAGGCTTAGCTTAGCTTATCCTAGGCCTAGCTTAGCCTAGGCTTAGCTTAGCTTAGCTTAGACTAGGCTTAGCTTAGCTTAGCCTAGCTTAGCCTTAGCCTTAGCTTAGCTTAGCCTAGCCTAGCTTAGCCTTAGCTTAGCCTAGCTTAGCTTAGCCTTAGCTTAGCCTTAGCTTAGCCTTAGCTTAGCTTAGCTTAGCTTAGCCTAGGCTTAGTTTAGCTTAGCTTTAGTCTAGGCTTAGCTTAGCTTTCGCCTAGGCTTAGCTTAGCCTAGGCTTAGCCTAGCTTTAGCCTAGGCTTAGCTTAGCTTAGCTTAGACTAGGCTTAGCTTAGCCTAGGCTTAGCCTAGGCTTATCTTAGCTTAGCCTAGGCTTAGCTTAGCTTAGCCTAGCCTAGCCTAGCCTAGACTTAGCTTAGCTTAGCTTAGTCTAGGCTTAGCTTAGCTTAGCTTAGCCTAAGCTTAGCTTAGCTTAGCTTAGCCTAAGCTTAGCTTAGCTTAGCTTAGCCTAGGCTTAGCTTAGCTGAGCCTAGGCTTAGCTTAGCCTAGGCTTAGCTTAGCTTAGCTTAGCCTAGGCTTAACTTAGCTTAGCCTAGGCTTAGCTTAGCTTAGCCTTAGCTTAGCCTTAGCTAGCTTAGCTTAGCTTAGCTTAGCTTAGCCTAAGCTTAGCCTAGCTTAGCTTAGCCTAAGCTTAGCTTAGCCTAAGCTTAGCTTAGCCTAGGCTTAGCTTAGCTTAGCTTAGCCTTAGCCTTAGCTTAGCCTAGGCTTAGCTTAGCTTAGGCTTAGCTTAGCTTAGCTTTAGCCTAGGCTTAGCTTAGCCTAGCTTAGCTTAGCTTAGCCTAGGCTTAGCTTAGCTTAGCTTAGCCTAGGCTTAGCTTAGCTTAGCCTAGGCTTAGCTTAGCCTAGGCTTAGCTTAGGCTTAGCCTAGCTTAGCCTAGGCTTAGGCTTAGCTTAGCCTAGCCTAGCTTAGCTTAGCTTAGCCTAGGCTTAGCTTAGCCTAGCTTAGCTTAGCTTAGCCTAGGCTTAGCTTAGCTTAGCTTAGCCTAGGCTTAGCTTAGCTTAGCCTAGGCTTAGCTTAGCCTAGGCTTAGCTTAGCTTAGCCTAGGCTTAGCTTAGCTTAGGCTTAGCTTAGCCTAGCCTAGCTTAGCTTAGCTTAGCCTAGGCTTAGCTTAGCCTAGCTTAGCTTAGCTTAGCCTAGGCTTAGCTTAGCTTAGCTTAGCCTAGGCTTAGCTTAGCTTAGCCTAGGCTTAGCTTAGCCTAGGCTTAGCTTAGCTTAGCCTAGGCTAGCTTAGCTTAGCTTAGCCTAGGCTTAGCTTAGCTTAGCCTAGGCTTAGCTTAGCTTAGCCTAGGCTTAGCTTAGCTTAGCCTTAGCTTAGCCTTAGCCTTAGCTAGCTTAGCCTAAG
Source organism: Archivesica marissinica (assembly GCA_014843695.1). Lineage (NCBI taxonomy): Eukaryota > Metazoa > Mollusca > Bivalvia > Venerida > Vesicomyidae > Archivesica > Archivesica marissinica. Next base: position 28,660,671 of record CM026394.1, read on the forward strand.
CTTAGCCTAGCTTAGCTTAGCTTAGCCTAAGCTTAGCTTAGCTTAGCCTAGGCTTAGCTTAGCTTAGCCTAGGCTTAGCTTAGCCTAGGCTTAGCTTAGCTTAGGCTTAGCTTAGCTTAGCTTTAGCCTAGGCTTAGCTTAGCTTAGCTTAGCTTAGCCTAGGCTTAGCTTAGCTTAGCCTAGGCTTAGCTTAGCTTTAGCCTAGGCTTAGCTTAGCTTAGCTTAGCCTATGCTTAGCTTAGCTTAGCTTAGACTAGGCTTAGCTTAGGCATAGCTTAGCTTAGCCTAGGCTTAGCTTAGCTTAGCCTAGCCTAGCTTAGCTTAGCTTAGCTTTAGCCTTAGCTTAGCTTAGCTTAGCCTAGCCTAGCTTAGCTTAGCCTTAGCCTTAGCCTTAGCTTAGCTTAGCTTAGCCTAGCTTAGCCTTAGCTTAGCTTAGCTTAGCCTAGCTTAGCTTAGCTTAGCCTTAGCTTAGCCTTAGCTTAGCTTAGCTTAGCCTAGGCTTAGTTTAGCTTAGCTTTACTCTAGGCTTAGCTTAGCTTTAGCCTAGGCTTAGCTTAGCTTAGCTTTAGCCTAGGCTTAGCTTAGCCTTAGCCTAGGCTTAGCTTAGCTTAGCTTAGCCTAGGCTTAGCTTAGCTTTAGCCTAGGCTTAGCTTAGCTTAAGCCTAGGCTTAGCCTAGCTTTAGCCTAGGCTTAGCTTAGCTTAGACTAGGCTTAGCTTAGCCTAGGCTTAGCCTAGGCTTAGCTTAGCTTAGCTTAGCTTAGTCTAGGCTTAGCTTAGCTTAGCTTAGCCTAAGCTTAGCTTAGCTTAGCTTAGCTTAGCCTAGGCTTAGCTTAGCTTAGCCTAGGCTTAGCTTAGCCTAGGCTTAGCTTAGCTTAGCCTAAGCTTAGCCTTAGCCTAGGCTTAGCTTAGCTTAGCTTAGCCTAGCCTAGCCTAGCCTAGCTTAGCCTAGCCTAGCTTAGCTTAGCCTAGCCTAGCCTAGCCTAGCTTAGCTTAGCTTAGCTTAGCTTAGCCTAGCCTAGGCTTAGCTTAGCTTAGCTTAGCATAGCTTAGCCTAGGCTTAGCTTAGCTTAGCTTAGCCTAGGCTTAGCTTAGCTTAGCTTAGCTTAGCCTAGGCTAAGCTTAGCTTAGCTTAGCCTAGGCTTAGCTTAGCTTAGCTTAGGCTTAGGCTTGGCCTAGGCTTAGCTTAGCTTAGCCTAGGCTTAGCCTATGCTTAGCTTAGCCTAGGCTTAGCTTAGCCTAGGCTTACCTTAGCCTATGCTTAGCTTAGCTTAGCTTAGCCTAGGCTTAGCTTAGCCTAGGCTTAGCTTAGCTTAGCTTAGCTTAGCCTAGGCTTGGCTTAGCTTAGCCTAGGCTTAGCTTAGCCTAGGCTTGGCTTAGCTTAGCCTAGGCTTAGCTTAGCCTAGCCTAGCTTGGCTTGGCTTGGCTTGGCTTGGCTTAGCCTAGGCTTAGCTTAGCCTAGGCTTGGCTTAGCTTAGCTTAGCCTAGGCTTAGCTTAGCTTAGCCTAGGCTTGGCTTAGCTTAGCCTAGGCTTAGCTTAGCCTAGGCTTCTTAGGCTTAGCTTAGCCTAGGCTTAGCTTAGCCTAGCCTAGGCTTGGCTTGGCTTGGCTTGGCTTAGCCTAGGCTTAGCTTAGCCTAGGCTTGGCTTGGCTTAGCTTAGCCAAGGCTTAGCTTAGCCTAGGCTTGGCTTAGCTTAGCCTAGGCTTAGCTTAGCCTAGGCTTGGCTTAGCCTAGGCTTGGCTTGGCTTAGCATCGGCTTAGCTTAGCCTAGGCTTGGCTTGGCCTAGGCTTGGCTTAGCCTAGGCTTAGCTTAGCCTAGGCTTGGCTTGGCTTAGCCTAGGCTTAGCTTAGCCTAGGCTTGGCTTGGCTTAGCCTAGGCTTTGCTTAGCCTAGGTTTGGCTTGGCTTAGCTTAGCTTAGCCTAGGCTTGGCTTGGCTTAGCCTAGGCTTAGCTTAGCCTAGGCTTGGCTTGGCTTATCTTAGCCTAGGCTTAGCTTAGCCTAGGTTTGGCTTGGCTTAGCCTAGGCTTAGCTTAGCCTAGGCTTGGCTTGGCTTAGCCTAGGCTTAGCTTAGCCTAGGCTTGGCTTAGCTTAGCCTAGGCTTAGCTTAGCCTTGGCTTGGCTAAGCTTAGCCTAGGCTTAGCTTAGCCTAGGCTTAGCCTATCTTAGCCTAGGCTTAGCTTAGCCTAGGCTTAGCTTAGCCTAGGCTTAGCTTAGCCTAGGCTTAGCTTAGCTTAGCTTAGCCTAGCCTAGGCTTAGCTTAGCCTAGGCTTAGCCTAGCTTAGCCTAGGCTTAGCTTAGCCTAGGCTTAGCTTAGCTTAGCTTAGCCTAGGCTTAGCTTAGCCTAGGCTTAGCTTAGCTTAGCTTAGCCTAGGCTTAGCTTAGCCTAGGCTTAGCCTAGGCTTAGCCTAGGCTTAGCTTAGCCTAGGCTTGGCTTAGCTTAGCCTAGGCTTAGCTTAGCTTAGCCTAGCCTAGCCTAGCCTAGGCTTGGCTTAGCTTAGCCTAGGCTTAGCTTAGCCTAGGCTTGGCTTAGTCTTAGCTTAGCCTAGCCTAGGCTTGGCTTGGCTTGGCTTAGCCTAGGCTTAGCTTAGCCTAGGCTTGGCTTGGCTTAGCTTAGCCTAGGCTTAGCTTAGCTTAGCCTAGGCTTGGCTTAGCTTAGCCTAGGCTTAGCTTAGCCTAGGCTTGGCTTGGCTTAGCATCGGCTTAGCTTAGCCTAGGCTTAGCTTAGCCTAGCCTAGGCTTGGCTTGGCTTAGCCTAGGCTTAGCCTAGGCTTAGCTTAGCCTAGGCTTGGCTTGGCTTAGCTTAGCCTAGGCTTAGCTTAGCCTAGGCTTGGCTTGGCTTAGCATCGGCTTAGCTTAGCCTAGGCTTGGCTTGGCTTGGCTTAGCCTAGGCTTAGCTTAGCCTAGGCTTGGCTAAGCTTAGCCTAGGCTTAGTTTAGCCTAGGCTTGGCTTGGCTAAGCTTAGCCTAGGCTTAGCTTAGCCTAGGCGTGGCTTGGCTTAGCCTAGGCTTAGCTTAGCCTAGGCTTGGCTTGGCTTAGCCTAGGCTTAACTTAGCCTAGGTTTGGCTTGGCTTAGCCTAGGCTTAGCTTAGCTTAGCCTAGGCTTGGCTTGGCTTAGCCTAGGCTTAGCTTAGCCTAGGCTTGGCTTGGCTTAGCTTAGCCTAGGCTTAGCTTAGCCTAGGTTTGGCTTGGCTTAGCCTAGGCTTAGCTTAGCTTAGCCTAGGCTTGGCTTGGCTTGGCTTAGCCTAGGCTTAGCTTAGCCTAGGCTTGGCTTGGCTTAGCTTAGCCTAGGCTTAGCTTAGCCTTGGCTTGGCTAAGCTTAGCCTAGGCTTAGCTTAGCCTAGACTTGGCTTAGTCTAGGCTTAGCCTAGGCTTGGCCTAGCTTAGCTTAGCCTAGGCTTAGCCTAGCTTAGCTTAGCCTAGGCTTAGCTTAGCCTAGGCTTAGCCTAGGCTTAGCCTATCTTAGCCTAGGCTTAGCTTAGGCTTAGCCTAGGCTTAGCTTAGCCTAAGCTTAGCCTAGGCTTAGCTTAGCCTAGGCTTAGCTTAACTTAGCTTAGCTTAGCTTAGCCTAGGCTTAGCTTAGCTTAGCTTAGCTTAGCTTAGCCTAGCTTAGCTTAGCTTAGCCTAGCGTAGCCTAGCCTAGCCTAGCCTAGCCTAGCTTAGCTTAGCCTAGCCTAGCCTAGCCTAGCTTAGCCTAGCCTAGCCTAGCCTAGCTTAGCTTAGCTTAGCTTAGCCTAGCCTAGCCTAGCTTAGGTTAGCTTAGCTTAGCTTAGCTTCAGAAAACAGGTACAGAAAAAACAGCTACAGAAAACAGCTACAGAAAACAGCTACAGAAAACAATCACGATTCGAGGTAAATCTATTTATATAATCTGTAAGTGTCAAGAAGCTGTGACATATATATTTCAACAAGCTTCTACTTATTACGAGAGGCGCTTTGTTTTTAGCAATAGCCCAATGAGCGTACAAGCACAAGCTACTGATTCATACCGGAAGCCAAAATCAGCCAATTTTACCGAACATTTTACCAACAGGTCAATTTATTTCGGAGGCTAGAACTTGTGGCCCGTCCCGTTTGCTTTGTTATATGTTACGCTTAATGTAACGTAGATAACTACAAGTGTAGGAATATGGTACGCTTAATGTAACGTAGATAACTACAAGTGTAGGAATATGTTACGCTTAATGTAATGTAGATAACTACAAGTGTAGGAATATGACAAAAAAAACACAAAAAGTACGCTTAATGTAAGAGATAACTACAGTGTAGGAATATGTACGCTTAATGTAAGTAGATAACTACACGTGTAGGAATATGTTACGCTTAATGTAATGTAGATAACTACAATGTAGGAATATGTTACGCTTAATGTAATGTAGATAACTACAAGTGTAGGAATATGTTACCTTAATGTAATAGAAACACAGTGTAGAAATGTACGCTAATGTAAGTAGATAACTAATGTAGGAATATGTTACGCTAATGTAAGTAGATAACTACAATGTAGAATATGTTACGCTTAATGTAAGTAGATAACTACAAGTGTAGGATATGTTACGCTTAATGTAACGTAGATAACTACAAGTGTAGGAATATGTTACGCTTAATGTAATGTAGATAACTACAAGTGTAGGAATATGTTACGCTTAATGTAATGTAGATAACTACAAGTGTAGGAATATGTTACGCTTAATGTAATGTAGATAACTACAAGTGTAGGAATATGTTACGCTTAATGTAACGTAGAGAACTACAAGTGTAGGAATATGTTACGCTTAATGTAATGTAGATAACTACAGAAAAACCAAAAGTGTAGGAATATGTTACGCTTAATGTAATGTAGATAACTACAAGTGTAGGAATATGTTACGCTTAATGTAATGTAGATAACTACAAGTGTAGGAATATGGTACGCTTAATGTAACGTAGATAACTACAAGTGTAGGAATATGTTACGCTTAATGTAATGTAGATAACTACACGTGTAGGAATATGTTACGCTTAATGTAACGTAGATAACTACAAGTGTAGGAATATGTTACGCTTAATGTAATGTAGAAACTACAAGTGTAGGAATATGTTACGCTTAATGTAACATAGAAACTACAAGTGTAGGAATATGTTACGCTTAATGTAATGTAGATAACTACATGTGTAGGAATATGTTACGCTTAATGTAATGTAGATAACTACACGTGTAGGAATATGTTACGCTTAATGTAATGTAGATAACTACAAGTGTAGGAATATGTTACGCTTAATGTAATGTAGATAACTACAAGTGTAGGAATATGTTACGCTTAATGTAATGTAGATAACTACACGTGTAGGAATATGTTACGCTTAATGTAATGTAGATAACTACAAGTGTAGGAATATGTTACGCTTAATGTAACGTAGATAACTACAAGTGTAGGAATATGTTACGCTTAATGTAATGTAGATAACTACAAGTGTAGGAATATGTTACGCTTAATGTAACGTAGATAACTACAAGTGTAGGAATATGGTACGCTTAATGTAATGTAGAGAACTACAAGTGTAGGAATATGTTACGCTTAATGTAATGTAGATAACTACAAGTGTAGGAATATGTTACGCTTAATGTAACGTAGATAACTACAAGTGTAGGAATATGGTACGCTTAATGTAATGTAGAGAACTACAAGTGTAGGAATATGTTACGCTTAATGTAATGTAGATAACTACACTTGTAGGAATATGTTACGCTTAATGTAACGTAGATTACTACAAGTGTAGGAATATGTTATGCTTAATGTAATGTAGAGAACTACAAGTGTAGGAATATGGTACGCTTAATGTAATGTAGATAACTACAAGTGTAGGAATATGTTACGCTTAATGTAACGTAGATAACTACAAGTGTAGGAATATGTTACGTTTAATGTAACGTAGATAACTACAAGTGTAGGAATATGGTACGCTTAATGTAATGTAGATAACTACAAGTGTAGGAATATGTTACGCTTAATGTAATGTAGAATTTTTAAATATTAAGCATTAAGTTTGAAAATATAAATTTTAAATATTAAGATAGAATTGTATGTCTGGCTTCAGAATGTAAGCCAACTCCTTGAAAGCATTACTACATATTTTCTTAGGTATTGTGTATTGTTCATGGCAAATTTCAACGTCATCCAAATCAACTTCAACACCATAATCAACAGAACCTGTTAGTTCTGGTATATGAAACAGCATTTCCGGTCTTCCAGTACAAGTGTCTATATGTTTTTGTGTTCGCACATTGTGTAAATTCCAATGGATAGCAATGCGATCAAGTTCCGCTTGAAGAACATCTGTCACAGAAAACCGCAAGCATTCTACATGAAGAATGTGTTACGTATCAAATCGTCCTCGAGCTCTCAAATCCTTCAACGTATTCATCCACCAACTTATTCCTTGTTGCTTTAAATATCCCCACCAACGTTCAATACGCTGATTTGCGGTGCTTTTACCGTACATGAAACTCTTCACTCCAGCCATGGAATCACTATGATCATTTCTGAAAAAGCTGGAGAAAACTAATGCTTGAATTTTCTGTTCCACGATCTGCGCACACAATTCTTGGAACGAATCCATAACTTGCTACCGTATCAAGATAATAATTCGCTATCATTTTTGGATTATTATTTGTAGGACCAACTTCTAACCACGTGACTCTTCTACTGTATCCATCCATCGCCCCATGGATGCACAAACCAAATGGTTTTAATTTATCGTAACCATCGATGTGCCACACATAGTTGGGTCCTGGGTCGAGGTACTTCCTTCGTTTAAGCGTATGCGCTTTCCTTAAACGAACACCGTCTGGATCAATTAATTTAAGCAACATCATAACATCATCTCTTTTCACTTTTAAATGATAATCAGTTTCCAGACGCCTCCACATACTTCGGTACCCTAAGCAGTCTCCGCTAAACTGTATTTCTTTTTCTATAGTTTCTTGTATGATTTCTAATGGAGTATATGTAACAAAGCGACGTCGTAAATTGTTAGAACGAAGTATCCGCTTTAACTGACGAAGGCCAAGGCATATATTATGTCGACATAAGAGGAGTAAAACAATCTCTGCGTACTTAAAACCAGCATAAAAGTACTGGGCAATCAGTTCTAATATGGTGCTTCCGTTTTCTGATGGCAATGGTGATGGCACAACTGTTGACACGGGAGCAACGTTCAATAAAACCAGGAAGGCAAATAACATCGTGCTTTCCATGTTCACGTCCTTTAATGAAAAAGAAATAAAATGAAATAAAATACATCGTTATAAAACACATGCTATGGCTGTTACATCAACCACTACCAACATTACCTTCGGCAAAATGTCGCTTGAAGATCTATTATCAATATCAACTGATTAATGAGGCAATACTTATTAGTTTTCATCCAAGTTACCGTCTTAAGGATTAAAAAAGAGACACACACAATATATTAATGTTACTTACTTTGCCGCCTTGAACTGCCGCTACCTCGTGGCTTCAATGTCAACGAGTCTATTCAATGCTTTTGAATGTCAAGTTTTAATTTTTAAATATTAAGCATTAAGTTTGAAAATATAAATTTTAAATATTAAGATAGAATTATTAAGTTTTAATTTTAAATGTCCCTCCAGGGCTTCCATAGATTAGGCTACAAGCACCAGCATATATAGAGTCGGTACAGGAGTCACGCTGTACCAACACGCATCTTAATTCTATAATGTGTGAATTAGATGAGTAATGTTATTTGATAACTCAGCCCCACCATAACTTAGGCTACAAGCATCAAAATACATAGGGTCTGTTTAGGAGTCACTCTAAACTGTCCTCGTATGACTATCTCTTGTAATTATATATCTGTTCCATGTTCGCTAATCTCTATGTCCTCGCACGCGACGCGCGGCCAATTCTCGACCCGATGTATTATGCCTCTCGCCGTTTATATGTCTTTTTATATTATGGTTCAAGCAGTCACAAATCTCCAAAACGGACATCAGAAACAGTTTAACGTTTGAATGTTTTCGGCTAGATCCAGCGTTTGTAAGGATGTTTTTCATTGGTAGAAAAACTATCCGTTTTTTGGTCCTAGCTCGAACTGTTTACTGATTGGTTGATTTACTATCCGTCTTTGAAGCCTAGCTCAGAGCAAATTTGTGACCGCAAGAACCTGTACTCATGTTAATAATACAAACTGTGACTATGATTAAAATAATTACATACTTTATCGTTAAAATATACAATGTTTTAATGAAAACAATACTTCTAACTTATTGTTATCTACACTTGAATATTTCATATCAGCTCAAGAGGCTATATATAACCATAACATTCTGTAGATATATAATGTTGTGGTTCTATAATTATATGTTAGCATTTTAAATGTTTGTGCCCATATGATCTGTCTGCTGATGTTTTCTCAACAGCCTAATATGTGGTCTGAAGATACTTTGCAAACACATATAAGCACATCAGACACTTTCACTGAACCGGGTTTAATTTGTATGCGCATTTGGCGACAAATGCGACCGACAGCGGGAACCCTGGAACCCAGGATACAATGTGCTCCATTTATATATTTACAAGGGTTCAGTGTACATAGTAAAATAGTAAAAATAAAGATGTATATAATGTACACAAGTTGGAGTCTTTATGACATATTAGGCTATTAGAGCAGATTATCATGTCCCATTCCCAAATATAGGTTAAAGATGAAAGCCTCAGGAACTTAAAGTTAAAAGTCTCACTGCCTGTGCGGTACAATAAAAACGGGTATTAAAAACTGAACTTCCATATCCGCAGGAAATGTTCTATTTATATAGTATATACAACGGTTTCCTTTCAGGGCCACGTTAAAACTAACATTATAATATAAAAATAGATATATCATTTAATTTAAAACATTCGTTGGTAACGCACAGAGCAGAGTATTTAAGATACTGATTGTTTCCGTATTTCCTGATATATATATATATATATATATATAATTAATGTCGCATCAGGTAGGAGGATGAATATCCCAGGAGAGATCAATTTGGTGTCCAGAACCAGCAACGCACGTAGAAATCTAATTTGTAGGTCAGTGTGCAATTGGACAGACTGCTTAATGACATGTTTAGATTCTACCACAAGGTTTTACACAAATCATGCATTTGTTGGTACAAAAAGGCTTATAGTTTACTAAGCTGTTGGTTGCTTCTGCGTGCGTTAGTTTATTTAAAGTCACCACCGCATAAAAGCATTTGCAACACTCAAACAGTTTTATATACATAAAATTGCTGAACATAATCACTCAAATAACAGGTATACATGACTTCTTCTTCTTGACAAGTACCAGGTATGGTTCCAATGTTTATCTAAGAGTAGTCATTTACTTGATTAACAAAAGATGTCAATTATATCCAAAGACATGAGACACTTCAATGTACATGTTATAACCATATATGCAAATATCAACCACATTAAACAAAAAAAAGAGTATCTCCCGCGGCGGGAAATCCCCCCCCCCCCCCGGAAATATCGGCCAACACTTGTGAAATTTTAATATACACCATTAAAACATTGTCAATTTGCATGAAAGTGACATCAATGTACAAAGTAACATGTCAAATTAAACTCATTCTTTAAAAATAATATTTTGCCGTTATGTATGCATGCTTCTCAAAGTCATATTGCATGAATTTATACTCAGTGCACATTAAAACACTTCAAGTTAATTCTGTAAGCTTCTCTATTGAGTTTAATCAATGGTTGTCCATATCATGCATATATTGTCCTCGTGGGCTTTTTAGCCTAGATGAATTAAAAAATAAAAACTTGTAAACTTCTCACACAAAACTAATCAACAAAGGCATTTAGCATAATGACTATTAATGAAAACAAACCTTAAAAGAAAGATGAAAGAACGCGAGATAATATTATAATTAACAACATGCTATATTAACCTTTAATTGTTATAATCATGTCTTGTTTAAAAAACTGACATCAAATTAGTATAAGTACATTTAATTATCAAAGACATTAGATCCCCGTAAAAAGTAAATGCAATCAGGATCTTTGTGATTGACGTATCTATCTAGGTTCCTGATGTAATGTAATTTAACTAAGGATGAACAAAATATGTGATTTCTTTAACTTGCCTAACTTAAGCATCACAGGGAAGCAAAAAGATATTATTTAATGTTAAATATGAAAACTACACAATATTGTCAGTAACATATACTTTACCATGATAGGAGTTAAAAAGTTCTCATTTTATGGGAAAGATGAATTATGTGCCTCTAAAAATCACAATATTAACGATTTGACATTTCACTGTATACATGTAATAAAAGTATCAGTGATACATTTAAATCTAATAGGGAAGCAATAAGTTTTACTCCTAGAACAACCATTTTTATATCACATTAAAGAGAACAAATTAAACTTTATCGCCATAGGAGTTAAAATTTATAAAAATTAAAAGGTCTCTTCTAAATAAACGATTGAAAATAATTTCCCTATATAAACTATTGCTCAAAAATTTGCCGATAAGACAATCAATATTGGTTTTCGGGTCATTTTCAAGGGAGATAAGCCGCATCAATAAGCCAGCTGAATTGGCGTGAAAGCTGGGTATGAGACGGAGAATCGAACCTGCGATCCCTGGATTACCAGTCCAGCGTGTTACCACTGGACTACAAGTCTGTCTGTGAAGAATTGCAACTATACACATGTACATATATATACGACACGACCCACGGACGGAAGGGCCTCCATTGACGAGTGGGTAAGGTTGTTGATCACACATACGTGACTGGTCCATTCAAACTCGTAGTTGCCAATAGTTGCCAATACGTTCGTACGCAGCTGAGTCCACACCATTATATAACATATATAACATAGATATCATTTTCACAGTGTATATTCAAATAGGCAAATTTCAACCGAGGCAATCTAGGGAGTCCGCGGGCATGTTCCCCATTAAAATTGTTGGGGTATAGAAGCGAGTTCCTGCATTTTCTGATTTAATGAGTTTAGACGTATAGGCTACTTATGTACTGACCTTTCAGCTCTCTAGCAGTCAACAATTTATACAGCAAAGGGATATTTTTGTATTTTTTTTTTTTCCATTTTTTTTTTGGTTGCTTTGGAAATTTTAACCGAGGAAGCCTTCGGTGTGCCCAAGCTGGGGTCTCACTAGTAGACCCCTTCTCACTAATAAGGCGCCAATGCTGGACTAGAAAAACTCAAATATAAACTTAATATAAGTCTGAACTTCTTGTAATGATACATATATTTGGTATATACTCTATCAAAGTTGAAAGTTTCACACGTCAAAAATGTCTAGAACAACACTTACATGTGCTTGAAGTATGACACCCACATACATCTATTGCATCATCAATACATACGTGACGTGTTGATATATGAAAATTATTTGCAAAAATTGATTATATATCTATTATAATTTCACTTAATTTCATAACTTACACATTTCCGTAAATAAATCATGTGAAACTTTCAACCACTGTCTTTAGCTTTGCATACTATATAGTATGACAAGTGAAAACATCTCTACGAGTTTTAAATTTATTTGCACCTGAACAGTGTAGCTTGTCTAGCGTATTACTTTAACGAAACATAAACACATGAAACAAATGGTTATACATATCAAACAATTGACGACTTGGTCTTCGAATCAAAAAGTAAGATTTTGTATGTGTCAACTCAGACATTTCAGTGTATTTCACAATATGAAATACTCCCATCATCGGTAACGTAAGTATCAGATACGAACAAATATTTGACAGACCGAGAAGACATCAAATTATCCTCAATTCCAATGTTAATCATACTATATACATGTATCTGGCTAAATAACGCGATACAAATACATAAATACATGCCCATCATTAGCATTCATCCGAATGTTTTATGTAACGTATGTATCACGTCGACACCACAACTATTTTCAAGCAGTCTTATACAAACAAGTTCGGAGGAGCACATTACTAGTAATTAGTATATTAGTTATGTATGCAAGTTGTAACTGTTACATAAGCTATCATCGGTAGTTGAATTGGTAAGTATTAGTTACGCAGGATAAATGTTGAACAGGTAACGTATGTATCAATATATTGTTATTCCTGTCGCCGGTTAGTTCTACATACCTTTGGATTGTGTATACATATGCATTAAACGGACAAATACTTAATGGGCCGGGATATGACAAAATCACCCTTATCGCATCGTTGTATTTCGCCGATATTGATTTCGAAAATTTGTCATATTTATAACATCGAAAATTGACATCAATTTCAGAGCTCATGCGGAATTTGATTCTGCAGGAACTCTCAAATGTGTGCTAATTTTTCACATTATTTAAGGAAACTATTGCACTTTTTTCGAAATCAATATCGGCGAAATACGGTGATGCGATAAGGGTGCGTTTGTCCGATCATGTCCCAAATGTAATTGTTTAGCCTGCACGTAGCATTTGCGCGAGTGTGCATAATAAAAACATGGCTGCTTAAACATCTTTGTTGTATGCGTGAGTAGTAAAAATATCCATGATTTTCTGGTTCTCCTCAGAAGATAATCTGTACAGCCGCCTTGACTTGCCAGATGGTTCTAGGCTTTTTATTTGGCATAGAATATTTGAACCATCGATCCAAATACAGTCCTTGTGTTGTGGCCATTTGTACAGCGTCTTTGCGCGTGACATAAAATTAATCTCGTAGTCATTAATATCATCCGCATCCTGGGATTCGATTTTTCCGATGTACCACATTCCATCATAAATGGCAGCCACATAGCTACCAACTTCATGGTTGGTTGGTGAAGTTTGATGTGTTTCATTTGAGGATTCGGTGTTGAGCGGCGATTGTTCCGATGTTTCAGTTGTGGATACGACTGATGGCTGTGGTTCTGGATCATGGCTTTCAGTGTGTAGCTGCTGCTCGGACCAACTGTCACAGTACGCACCAATCAGACACACAGAGCAGTAGCAAGACGTTTCTCTGGTCATTAATGTCATGTTGTTCCTAGTTCCGATGGCGTGTAGCTTCATTGTCCCCTTCACAGGTTTAACATTGAGTAGTGTCATTGCCGCATGCTTCTTCATTGTTTGCATTTTTGGGACAAACAGAAATTTCACGCCTTTCATGGTCGACTTCTCATAAAACGATGGTGCATCCTGAATAATTACATGTCCTTGTCTGATGGCCTCATCTGCCATTCGCTTGGTTGTGCCTCCTAGGCCATCACAAGGGCCTTTGCCATGTCCTACTTCAAAATAGTTCCAACGCGCATCTACACCATAGATATCCTTGTGGTTGACAAGTGTGTGAACGATGTATCTATTCCTGTATTGACTGGACGGTGAAAGATGTATCTATTCCTGTATTGACTGGACGGTGAAAAATGTATATATTCCTGTATTGACTGGACGGTGAAAGATGTATCTATTCCTGTATTGACTGGACGGTGAAAGATGTATCTATTCCTGTATTGACTGGACGGTGAAAGATGTATCTATTCCTGTATTGACTGGACGGTGAAAGATGTATCTATTCCTGTATTGACTGGACGGTGAAAGATGTATCTATTCCTGTATTGACTGGACGGTGAATCAGTCCAATAATGTACGAATTTCACCTGGGGTTGATTTCCTTCAATTGCGGAATGATTTGGTCAAGGAAAGCACACACTGTGCTGGCGGCATGTAACATCTCGTCACTGACGACAACTAAACTTTGGTGTTTCAGTTCTCCATCTTCCCGGTAATATACGACAGCTGGGTGAATAGTTACCATAGACTGACTGAAATACGCGGTTTGTATTTCATTAAGTGATCGGCATGAAAAGTTTTCTGCGTAATCCATCTGTACCATCATTTCATCCTTTGGGAGGTTCTCCTTTAGTAGTCGTACCTGTTCATACTGATCACGAACTCTGGTCACGTGATCTTCGAATACATCAAGTTGAATTTTGAAATCTGATCGAAACGTATCTGAATTACTCTGTTCTTCGACTACTTTCATTTTCATTCTTCCGTTCTCTACTTCAACCTTTTTCCAAACGTTGAACACAACGATGTCTGGTATGATCTCTAGAACACTATCGATGTCTTTATTTCCAATAAGATGTTCAGGGTTTTCGCTGATCTTTACCCCACATTTGCGCATAGCCTGTACCTTCAATGCCATGTTTTGGTGGTGAATATTGACACGAATTTCTGGAGATGAATGAAGTGAGTAAAATGTTATTCGGCCGAAGACGACAAAATGTTGCCAGTGATATTTCCTTGTCAGGGTTCTCACTCCTATATTTGCTATGTAAGTGTTTCATATAGTCCGTCAACACCCGTGTTTGCCGTTTCTCCCCCGACTGTAATTTCTTGACATCAGCCTTGCCAGGCTGAGCACGACTGTTGTCATCATGACTGAGAAATTCCAATACTGATGATTTCACACTGTTAGACATAACTTCTCTGCTTTCTTTAACGATGACCATGCCTTGTTGTACAACCCTTCCCAGAGAACGCCTACACAGACCCGTTGCTTTATTTATCATTCTTAAGCACCGATATTTCTTAGCTATCACACCAGATACAACACGGTGGAGATTCTGTCGCTTATTTGTTGTACTAGACAATTTCGCCTGCGCAATCTCCGACATAACTGTATTACTCATCACTAACTTTCTGCGGATATTCTTACTTCGCCTAGGAGTCAGGTTCAGTTTCTTAATATCAATATCTGTCTGCTTACTTGGTGTAACATTCACTTTTGGTGTAACATTCTTTGAATGTAACCTATCCATTTTGCTTTCCATTCGTTGAATTTTCCTGTTCTTTAATTTCAATTTCTTTCTTAGTTTTACCATGTCAGCTTTCATCATTTTGATCTGCTTACTCGCTCTAGCTCGTGCTCTAGCATTCACTTTCCGTATACCCATGGCATGTACACTTTTCTTTGGTATTGGCAACTTAACGATCAACATAGATGGACCTGGTGTCTCACTCGGCATAATGTCATACCCACTTGTCTCTTCTGGAATTGGCTCAACATCCCTATTTGCTCGAGCTTTCACACGTGATAAACGATTTCGGTGTTTATTTTTTAGATTTCGCTCAACATGTTTTCTTTTTGGTAGTTGTGATGATGGTACATAATTGTGTTGTTGTCTCAGTCGTTCCTTTTCTAGAAAAGCCGCCCCTTCAGCTTTTTTGCGTTCTCTGTACGCTTTTTGGATTTCGGCTCTGGATTGTGCCATCCTAAAGACAGAAATAAAAGTAACGTAAGTATTGATACATACGTTACCGTCTCATGTAATTGGGAACTAATTGCTTAGGCATTGCAGTGTTAGTGGTCAATCTATATGAAAATGGTTTATTATGACGAACAAATACACAAGGACTGTTATTTCACATACATGAACTCGTACACAATTACCAAACGCTTCATTGAGAAGTAACTTATGTATTGATACATACGTTACCAAAACGTCTTGTACACAAACCATACTAATATTTCATAGTGTGCATCACTCTCATGTTATACGTGGTGGGGACCTATGTATTCTGTAGGTTTTGACATAGCGTTTCAAATTGTTGCGGGTGATACATACGTTACCAATGGTAACGTATGTATCGATACATTGATCACTCCAAAAATACACAACAACAATAATTGCAATTCGAGCAAGACATGGAATATTAACATGTTTTTGTCGTAGGACAGAACTTAATGCCGTTTGAATTTATTGAAATAATTATATCAGAAAACATGGTGGTATTAAATTGCAGTGAATTGACTTGACTTTATTTTACCTGACATCCTATTGTCGTGACCAAATAATCCCGTTATATACTTACCCTATTATATTCCTCCAACGCTAATCTATACTAACTGAATACTAACCTGTCACCCGTAGCTAAACCTATGATGCTCGTGTATCTTGTGCAATGCCTCGTTGCACTCGATATCTGGACATTGTAACGTCTAGTTACGTTATTTATTGGTATTATAAATTATAATAAATATCTAGGATATTTATACCACTTTCAGGTTAGTTACATTTTTGTCATATCATGGTTACTGTTTATAGAATATTTCTGTACGAACCTTGTGTTAATTACCTTTTAAATAACGTAGTGTCGAATATGTACATGCGACACTATAGTATACATGTATGTAATCAGCCTGGAGTATAATGAAGCATACTGTTGTTGTATATTGATCCCTTGGTAACACCACAGAGAACTCCTCAATAAATGTATGCCGGCTGGGCTACGTCGACATTTTCTCTAAATTAAATTTAGAGTTTTGCATCTGCTACTGAAATAACATCAAATAATGCATACCTTAATCAAAGCACTAACTCACATACACTCGGATACACGTGGTCGACCGAAAACACGGAGCAGACTTCACCTCATGTGTATATGTTTTGACAATGGCTACCGGAAACCATTCATAACCAAGTAAAGCCAATTTTATGCAGATTTAGCAGTAGTTTCGTATATGACGGTAACGTACGTATCGGTAACGTATGTATTTTCAACACCATTTTTGGTGAGTAATGACTATTGTATACAGCAGAGCACATCAATGTATCATGTATATAGTTTGGTGTTGGGCTAATCTCTAGATAAGACATAATCTCAATACTGCTGCCAACGGCAAATCACTCGTACTACACCGGTAACGTATGTATCATTGTGAAGCTAACCATGCACTTGGTATTATATACAGATGCATGGTAAGTAAAGGCTGAACTATTGTGAAGTGTTATTACTCAAATGTCACACTCCAATCACAGGTAAGTTGCTTTGCAGCTTTCACGCAGCCGAATGTGCCATACACTGTTCATACATGTGGGTATATCATATGTGGTCACGTATGTATCCAGAGATTGGCGTCAGCGATCATAGGGAAAAAATATAGACCTATTGACGTCACGAGGCATGAACTAGCGTCTGGAAATGAAATGTCATGACAGTTCGCACTTGAAAAAGGTGTCCACATACATATATATGTGTATACTTGTCACTTAATGGATAAAGAATCAACAAAACAGGAGGTGGCGTCAGTAACGTATGTATCGTTTAGCGATACACATGTTCTCATGAAAAAAATATGCCACGTGTATTTGATGATTATTGTGGTTGGCTAATTGGGGACAGGTATAGACTACACGATAATAGAGAGATGCTATATAGTTTGCTGCATATGAACCTGACAGGACATGACACACATATTGGTGCCTTATTGCTGAGAATGGGTCACTAGTGTCTGGTAAGCCATGGTCTTAAGGGGTTCAGATTTGACCTGGAGGTTTCTACATAGAAATCCTAATGTTTGGTTTGCTTTCTTTGTTGACCTTTTTATGTGGGTGTCCCACGACAGGTTATTTGAGATATCCACGCCAAGGTATTTGGCTGAGGTGACCGACTCAAGTAGGACTCCATGGAGTTTATATTTGCTGGGAATAGGATGTTTCCTTCTGGTGACGTGGATAACTTGACATTTGGAGGGGTTAAATTCCATGTCCCACTCAAACTCCCACTCTTCTAATCTCTTAAGATCGTTTTGGAGTGTGACCGATTCATTTGCAGATGTCAGTGATAGATAGACTGCAGTATTATCTGCAAAGATGCGGACTTTGGAACTGATGTTTTGTGGGAGGTCGTCATACAACAAAACCGAAAGTAAAGGCATCATCGGGTGTGTCCGGAAAACAGCCCGAATATTGCCGAGATCGTGTGGTATCATCCAATGAGATCACTAGTTCGGGTTATCCACGTGATTTTGATTTGTTCACGTGACCACGATTGTTAGTCATATGACGACTTGTGAACGGACTACTGGAAAGGTAGTACAATGAATAATTTTGTAACTTATTGTATTTGAAAATTAGTTTATTTATTGACTTCACAACTAGAATTAGCATATCCCTGTTTTATGTGTATGTGCGTGTGTTGTGTATGCGTGCGTGAGCGCGTCTGCTCGCGCGCTACTATACTAGAAAGGGGTGGGGGTCGTAGGGGTTGTCGGAGGTTTCGTCAACTAGAGGTTTCGTCAACCCTGGAGGTTTCGTCAACGATGTCATTTGATGTGAAATGTTTGTAAGTTATTAATTGGCAATGACTTAGTTGTGGACATTAATTGTTAAATGATTTAACTAGATCTATGTGTTATTTTCATTTTTATGTGATTTTTATGTATATTTGTTATAGATGGCCGACAGTCCCAGTGTAGAAATCTTCCGGTAGATTCGCTGATTCCAGTGGAATATATATCTTTACTTGGCTTTGGCATGTGACATGCATCTCGAAAAAAGGTCTTACATTGTACGCTTGCAAGCTTCAATTATTGTTGCTTAATCGCCTAATTGACGAAACCTCTCACATAATCACATCGTTGACGAAACCTCTTAACAATTTGCCTCTATATTGCCTTGTTGACGAAACATCCAGTTGACGAAACCTCCTGCATTCGTCGTAGGATAGAGGTACCGATACATTTCTGGACATTTGGTGCCTTATGGATAAAATCTCTATATGACACACCGAAACCTAGCTTCAAAAGCTTCACGAGCAACTGTCTCAGGGCTCTAAAGCTAGACACATCATCATCGCAGGCGACTTCAACTGCCCACACATAGACTGGAATACCATGTCAGTCAACAAGGAAGCACCTGATAGAGAAGTACCACATGCACTTCTAGATTTCTGTGTTGAACACGGACTTACACAGACCAACAACAAACCCACAAGGGATAACAACTTACTTGACTTAGTTGTTACATCAAACCCATCCCTGATCAAGTCCTCAGTCTCAGTGCCATGTATTAGTGACCATGCCATGGTAGTCACAGAAATATCCATCATCCATCACTTCATCTGTCAAAGCCTAGAATGTTCTTGCTCTATTCCAAGGCCAAGTGGGCCAACATCTACCGTGAAATGGACAAACTATCAGACTCCATTGTAAACCAACCGGCATGTACAAACATCCAAACTTTCTGGGCGTCATTTAGAGATGGCATTTCCAACATCGTCGCCAAACACATCCCATCAAAGACGTGCAAGAAACGGAAATCTGTCCCATGGTTCAACAGAGACGTACATCGCATGGTGAAACGTAAAGTCCCGCCTTTACAAACATGCCAAGAAAACCGGACATTGGAACCATTTCAAGACATTTCAAAGGAAATGTAAGACGGCATCTAAGAGAGCCGAGGTCCAGCATGTCAATAACACTATCAACAAAGGATTAGAAGAGAACAACAACAAACCATTTTGGCGATACTTAAAATCAAGACGGAAAGATAACCTAGGCGTTCAGCCACTTAAAAGAATGGACCAACTATACACCAACGGAAAAATAGCTTATTAGCTAATGTTATTTGTAAATGTAATCCGACGTTAAATAAAGCTTCTTGTATCTTGTAACAGCAAAGACAAAGCAGAAATCCTGGTAGACCATTGTTTACTCCACCCGAACATCATGACTCCTTACCAGATACAACAAAACAAGCCAAATCTCAGGTTCCACCACTCCATATAACAACCAACGGCATCCAGAAATTTTAGAAAATATCAACACATCAAAGGCCAAAGGTCCAGACGATATATATCCAACATTGTACTCAAGACCTGTGCCTGACAGCTAGCTCGAGGACTGAAACACATCTTCCAGTTATCCATCGACACAGGAACACTTGCACAGGAACATCTGATTGGCAACAATCAAACATCTCTCCTCTATTCAAGAAAGGTGACTACCATCTTAGATTCTAGCCGAGAACCACCGACCGGTCTCACTTACATGTATTTCCTGCAAACTTCTAGAACATAATTATAATCTGCAAACATCTACTCGACCACCTAGAAAAGAAAAAGATACACGTACTGACCTCTCTTAACCATGGCTACAGATCTGGTTAACACGTACTGACCTCTCTTAACCATGGCTTCAGATCTGGTTAACACATACTAACCTCTCTTAACCATGGCTTCAGATCTGGTTAACACATACTAACCTCTCTTAACCATGGCTTCAGATCTGGTTACTCCTGCGAAACACAACTTTTGACTACAACAGCATGATGTAGGAGCCCAAGTAGACATGCTTGTTCTTGACTTCTCAAAAGCATTCAACACCGTACCCCACGAACACCTCCTGCACAAGTTAAAGATGTACGGTATTGGTTGTAACATCAACGACTGGTTTAGAGACTTCTTGATGAAGAAATCCATGCGGGTTGTAGTGGACAGCGATGCTTCAGACTTGGTCACAGTTGACTCTGGCGTCCCTCAAGGAACTATCCTGGGGCCACTGATGTTTGTATGTCAAATCAATGACCTACCAGACCGCGTCATATCAACGGTACGAGTGGAATAATCTTAAGTGAACCATTTGTGTGTGCACAGACAGTTCATGACTACAGATCAGCCCTCCACATCGGGATTAGTGTTATGGCATCAACCTCGTCGTTTACAGTTGGCAGTATTCGTGGCACCTCTTGACCCATACCCCCATTTGATCCTGAAGCAGCAAGCGCGGTATCCATCTTGCTGAAACACTGAGCATTCCAAGTTTATTAGACATAATGTCCTGAGCTGTACCATACGAAATACCCGCAACATTTTAAATAGAAAATAGCAGTCAAATATGTCAATGGAATTTTATTGGAAACGACACAATTCTAATGAAATTCCATGACATATTTCCAGAGTTTTCAGAGACAAATAAGAAAACTACATTTAATAAATTGTCGTCTGCTACAATTATTTGAACTATTTATCGCCTCTTGTTTTTACCAAGTATGCAAAGAGTTAAAGCAATTTTTTAAGTTCCACTTTGGAATAATATGTATCCCATCATGGTTTCTAGAAATGGTTCCCACTTATTCATTAGCTAGACGTGTAAATAAAACAGTAAATTGCAAATGACATGCTTTGTTTTAGATGTGGGCTGTCAGCTGGATGCTAGCGGTTGCTATGGTGATGAGCACTGTTTCATCCCAGAAACTTTTCTTCAGGTCACATGAATATCTTCAGAAAGAATTGGAAAAGGACATGGTATGTAGTCTATGTACAGTACTACTACAGTATGCATTATTTGAATATTGTGCACAAACCGCCTCTGTGGTCGAGTGGTTAAGGTCGCTGACTTGTATACCACTGTAACCTATCATCTGTGATGGTCACAGGTTCGAGTCCCGCTCAGACCATGTCTCATTTATATACGAAAAAGTTGGCAGTTTCTTACTGAGGTTGGTGCACCATGTACTGGTTAAGCACTGGAGCCTGTCCAGGAAAGGTGTTCGGTAAACTGCCTGTCGCTCAAATGGGGAACCGGTAGCGATGTTAAATAAACTTTAAAAAAAAATAATATTGTGCACATTAATATTGATATAAGACCATGCTGATGGCAAATTTTCCTTTCTGTAGATATATGGGGAAGATCTTGTCTGGGAGGGGGGGAATGTTCTCCTTTATTGTGTCCTAGGTCCACGCTGGAATACAAATTACTTGCCTTTCACTGCTGTAGGTTTGAATCCCACTTGTGTGTTGTGTTCTTTTGTGTGAGGAAGCTATCCAGTTGGCCTGAGGAAGGTCAGTGGTTCTAGGGGTGCCTGAACTACTTCTCAATGGGCCATACATTTTCTTCCTCCCCCAATAATAGCTGGAGAGTCACCATATGGCCTAAGGTGTTGGTGCGACTTTAAGCCACTAAACACTCTGCCATAGTTTAAGAAATGTATACATTGTATGTCATGGAGAAAATCTAAATAAGCTTTTATCATTAGATTTAATCCATCTGTTCTTGTATATTAATGTTACAACAATATGTAAATATTGATGAATAAAATAGGTTTAAACTAAACCCCAAAGCAAGCAAACAAACAAACTCAATTGTTCGGCTTGAGATGGGTTTTTATTGTTGATCTTGTCAAAGCTTACAAGGAGACTGAGACGTTGTCATTTTAAATGTGGAAGAATTTTATTTGGAATATTAAATATATTACAGACGGATCTGTAGTCCAGTGGTAACATGCTGGACTGGTAATCCAGGGATTGCAGGTTCGATCCCCCCGTCTGACCCTAATAAAATTAACAGTCTTTCAGATGGGACATTAAACCGAGGTCTCGTGTCGGTGCTGTACACCGTGCACGTAAATGAACCAGAGGAGACTCTGGAATGGGTCTCTCTCTGTATCATTGCACTATCCTCCAAAAATCTAAAATGACTAATCTCTTCAGGAGGCGTCGCTCATATGGGCAACCGGTAGCAACGATAAATAAACGTAAAACACACAAAATTGGAAAATTAGCTGGAACTTGTTTATTGATTCGTCAATTTCGTGTTTGATATGTTAGATTTATAGTGGTGTTCTGCTTTATAGAGATTTATAGTGGTGTTCTGGTTTAGAGAGATTTATAGTGGTGTTCTGGTTTAGAGAGATTTATAGTGGTGTTCTGCTTTATAGAGATTTATAGTGGTGTTCTGGTTTAGAGAGATTTATAGTGGTGTTCTGCTTTAGAGAGATTTATAGTGGTGTTCTGGTTTATAGAGATTTATAGTGGTGTTCTGGTTTAGAGAGATTTATAGTGGTGTTCTGCTTTAGAGAGATTTATAGTGGTGTTCTGGTTTAGAGAGATTTATAGTGGTGTTCTGGTTTAGAGAGATTTATAGTGGTGTTCTGCTTTAGAGAGATTTATAGTGTTGTTCTGGTTAAGAGAGATTTGTAGTGGTGTTCTGCTTTAGAGAGATTTATAATGGTGTTCTGCTTTAGAGAGATTTATAGTGGTGTTCTGCTTTAGAGAGATTTATAGTGGTGTTCTGCTTTAGAAAGGTTTGTGTGTTTGATATGTTAGTTATTACTTTAAATACATCACAGATCACAGATTGAATTATAAACCTATCTGTGTAGGTATCAGCAGGGATCAATTGTCCTGGGAAAAAGTCGGCTTGCCCCGCGGGTAACACATGCTGCATGACATCAACAATGGCATATGGGTGCTGCCCACTACCAAAGGTAAGTTATATATATTAAACGATCAAAACTATTTTCGGCTTCATTTTGTCTTCTCCTTTTTTCATTTTGATCTCATCCAGTTCAACCAAATGATTCTGTTGCAGATATATTGTTGCCATCCCAGGGATCATTCTAGAGGGCGATGTGGGCGAAATACTCGCCCTAGGGGCCCTGACTTCGCCCCTCTGGTTTTTACGATTTTCAAACTAAATTTTGTCTAGTAAGATACACTGGCCCATTATAAAGCACTCCTTCTATTCAAATGTTGTATTTAATGGTAGTACTGTGCATTTTAACCCTATTTTGCAGAAGTATATTAAAGAACACCATTTAAGGAAGCGATCACGCGCTTTCTCACTTCTCCCAAAATTTCTGACCTAGAATGAACCCTGGTCTTAAAATATTTCTATTACACGCATGCATATATAGTTTTTGAGCTTTAGCTACATATCTTTACGTAATTGTTTGTGATTAACATCAACCCTTTCTTTCATAGAGATTTAGGTTAATATACTATTATATCTCCATACAAACGACAGCCATTTAGCTATCATGCAATGGATAAGTAGTTGCCATATCTATCCCACCTCCATAGATATTACTGGGACTACATGAGATTCTGGCCTTTATTATGAACATTGGTTTGGCTACTACATTGTCAATGTATGTCGTATTGGTAATGGCGTCAAGAGGTGCTTCTATGAGGGAAAGGGTTAATTCATTTAATAAGTAGTGCTATGAATGAAATGATGTATGTATGTATGGAAAATAAACAGGGTTATCCAACAGGGGCATCAAGCTTGAAAAAAAGTTTCTTTTCTATTTCCATTTATGTTGAACTCTTACTGGGATGTTGACATGTTTTCCTGGGTTAGCCGACCTAAGCGGTTATCCAGTACTAAGCAATGTGTATGGGGTGCCTTGCTCAAGGATACTACTACATACATGCTACGACCGATAAAATCGGGGACCACTTTATTCCGAATCCTATGCTGTACCACTGGACCGGGCATGGGGGACAATCTGCAATTACAAGGTTGAGAGTACCGTATTAAAGAGCAGATGAAACGATTATCTTGTCAGTTGAAGAGAGCATCTGTTTTACTACTAAAAACCAAATTTATATACAATGAACCAGGGTTCATTCTATGTCAGAATTTTTGGGAGAAGTGATAAAGCGCGATCGAGTCCTTAAATGTGTTATATAATAAATTTCAACAAAATATCATTAAAATGCACAGTATGACCATTAACCCTTTCAACCCCACAGGCCTCTAAATAGGCTTATGAAAAGTGTAGATCCAGATGAGCCGGCTCGTAACGAGCCGTCTCATCAGGATCTGCACTTTTTTGCCAGTAATAATTATTACTATTTTTAGATAAAATTACCCATTTTGATAAATGAACTGGTCCAAATGTAATTTTCTTATTAATTTATTGGTCTAAAAATAGCATGGACCAGTCCATGTCAGTTACTTGGGGTTGAAAGGGTTAAATACAACATTTGAATACGAGTGCTTTATAATGTGTCAGTGTATCTTACTGGCCAAAAAATGTCTGAAAATTGTAAACTGACAGTAAACTGTTTGTTTAATAAATATGTCAATAAAGTTTAATAAACCGAATAAAGGTATGTTTGATTTTCCCCCTTGTTTAGCGTTGTTACAATGCAATGTTTTGATCACATAATCAGATAAATTAATGTCACTTTTCGGACACACCACAGCCGAAATACTTCAATAACAAAAATCTGAAATGAAATCAAATACCGGTATACGATCACATTAATGCAATGTAATATATATTTTATAGCCAAGAATCAAATGATGGTTTCCGAGTACTCGATCGGAACTGTGTGCGAATATCAAAATTGTTACACGTTGCCATCGTTACTATTTACACAGCTGTTTGCAGTAAGCTTACGCTTACAGACGGATCTATCTGTAGTCCATCGGTAACATGCTGGACTGGTAATCCAGGGATCACAGGTTCGATCCCCCGTCTGACCCTAATAAAATTAACAGTCTTTCAGATGGGACGTTAAACCGAGGTCTCGTGTCGGTGCTTTACACTGTGCACGTAAAAGAACCAGAGGAGACTCTGGAATTGGTCTCTGTCTGTATCATGCACTATCCTCCAAAATCTAAAATGACTAATCTCTTCAGGAGGCGTCGCTCATATGGGCAACCGGTAGCGACGATAAATAAACGTAAAACCCACACAAGCTTACACCAGCAATGAACGTGCTACCACTGCACTATCAATGCTTCCACAAATCGCAAAGATACTTCAACCCTTTCAACACCACAGGCCTCTAAATAGGCTTATGAAAAGTGTAGATCCAGATGAGCCGGCTCGTGACGAGCCATCTCATCAGGATCTGCACTTTGTCAGTAATAATTATTACTATTTTTAGATAAAATTACCCATTTTTATCAATGAACTGGTCCAACGGTAATTTTCTTATTCATTTATTGGTCTAAAAATATCATGCACCAGTCCATGTCAGTTACTTGGTGTTGAAAGAGTTAACCCCTTCAACACCAAGTAACTCACATGGACTGGTCCATGATTTTCATAAACCAATAAATGAATCAGAAAATCACATTTGGACAAGTTCATTTATCAAAATGGGTAATTATGTCTAAAAATAGTCATATCACTGGCAAAAAGTGCAGATCCTGATGAGACGGCTCGTCACGAGCCGGCTCATCTGGATCTACACTTTTTGTAAGCCTATTTAGAGGTCTGTGGTGTTGAACGAGTTAAGCTGAAAATTATTATGTTGCATCATGAATGAAGATGTGCCATCAATGATCACAAAGAGTGGTTGTACATGAATGGGTTAATTTAGTAACACACGCCTTGGATTTTGAACTACGTTCAATGTTCAATTAGGTATACTTCATGCAACAATGTTACACTGATAATGAGTCGTTATGTTATCATGTACATATATGTTATCATGACATCGGATGTGAGTAATAAATTACCATATTTTTTATAATAAACAAACCTGGGCGTTAACTTTACACTTTACATATGCGGCATGTATATGAAATACATTTGTTACTTAAAATGGAAAATTTGCATTGTAAATGTTTGAGAGTTGTTAAATATAAGGATTTCATAAAAAGATAAATTGTATTTTAGTTGCTCAAAATAAGAGGGGGCATTTATTAGAATAAATGCAGTATTGTAACTTATCTTAGTGGGTGGCAGTGTCAAACCAAGTATGAACAAGCCGCTACATTGATAAAGGGATAATATGTGAAGATTTACAATTTTCAGGATAAATATGAACTTTAATTATTGCGAAACAACTTATATTAATCACGCGGATAAAAGCGTGTTTGTGGTTATTCGTGCGAGAGGAAATCGGAGTACACAGAGAAAACCCACCTGTCCGATCTGGCAATCACTGTACCATCTCACATACTTCCTGGCCCGAGGATCGAACCCGGGTTGCATTTGTGAGAAGCGAGTGTGCTAACCACTGCGTTAATCGGACAGTCGAATTTTCAGAATGTGAATGGTACATTGTACTTTGGGGCTGTAGGTTATGGTTGTTATATCTCCGTATTGTACGCTACTTTGTATAATACGTGGGGCATTGTGGGTCACATCTACTCTTGAGACTATTGGGTTAACAATATCATCGAGAAATAAAACGCTTGATTCCAGTTCATGCAAATAAGTTTTAACACCCACAAGTAAAGCAAGCATATTCATTGTCATCATTCTATTTTCATTAGATTCGCGTGGATGCAGTCATATTTTCTACTTTCATACGTTGCCATAACTGAAAATATGTCTGTTCCAAATGTATCACTAAAAACGACTTGCATACATAGTTCAGCGTTCATAACGATGGACAATGAACAACGTTGTAACATGATTCTAGCAGTTGATTGGATGTTTCTGGAGGTTAATCATTTATGAATACGCGTAAAACCGGTAATTAAACATGTACCGGATCAGCCCTGCAGTTTAATTTTTTTCTGCTCTACAATAATTTGTTTGCGCCATGTTCTAAATTGAACCATAGATTAGTCAAACACTTTTCCCTAGTCAAACACGTGTCCCTAGTCAAACAGTTGTCCCTGGTCAAACACTTGTCCCTAGTCAAACACTTTTCCCTAGTCAAACACGTGTCCCTAGTCAAACAGTTGTCCCTAGTCAAACACTTGTCCCTGGTCAAACACTTGTCCCTAGTCAAACACTTGCCCCTAGTCAAACACTTGCCACTAGTCAAACACGTGTCCCTAGTCAAACACGTGTCCCTAGTCAAACACGTGTCCCTAGTCAAACACGTGTCCCTAGTCAAACACTTGCCACTAGTCAAACAAGTGCCCCTAGTCAAACACTTGTCCCTAGTCAAACATGTGTCCCTAGTCAAACACTTGCCACTAGTCAAACATGTGCCCCTAGTCAAACACTTGTCCCTAGTCAAACACTTGCCCCTAGTCAAACACTTGCCCCTAGTCAAACACTTGCCCCTAGTCAAACACCTGCCCCTAGTCAAACACTTGCCCCTAGTCAAACACTTGTCCCTAGTCAAACACCTGTCCTTAGTCAAACACTTGTCCCTAGTCATCAAACACTTGTCCCTAGTCAAACACTTGCCCCTAGTCAAACACTTGTCCCTAGTCAAACACCTGCCCCTAGTCAAACACTTGCCCCTAGTCAAACACTTGTCCCTAGTCAAACACCTGTCCTTAGTCAAACACTTGTCCCTAGTCATCAAACACTTGTCCCTAGTCAAACACTTGCCCCTAGTCAAACACTTGTCCCTAGTCAAACACCTGCCCCTAGTCAAACACTTGCCCCTAGTCAAACACTTGCCCCTAGTCAAACACCTGCCCCTAGTCAAACACTTGCCCCTAGTCAAACACTTGTCCCTATTCAAACACGTGTCCCTGGTCAAACACGTGTCCCTAGTCAAACAGTTGTCCCTAGTCAAACACTTGTCCCTAGTCAAACACTTGTCCCTAGTCAAACACTTGCCCCTAGTCAAACACTTGCCCCTAGTCAAACACTTGTCCCTAGTCAAACATTTGTCCCTAGTCAAACAGTTGACCCTAGTCAAACACTTGTCCCTGGTCAAACACGTGTCCCTAGTCAAACAGTTGTCCCTAGTCAAACACTTGTCCCTAGTCAAACACTTGCCACTAGTCAAACATGTGCCCCTAGTCAAACACTTGTCCCTAGTCAAACACCTGTCCTTAGTCAAACACTTGTCCCTAGTCATCAAACACTTGTCCCTAGTCAAACACTTGCCCCTAGTCAAACACTTGTCCCTAGTCAAACACCTGCCCCTAGTCAAACACTTGCCCCTAGTCAAACACTTGCCCCTAGTCAAACACTGCCCCTAGTCAAACACTTGCCCTATCAAACACTGCCCTGTCAAACACTGTCCCTAGTCAAACCCCACAAACACCCCATCAAACACTTGCCCTAGTCAAACACTTGCCCCTAGTCAAACACTTGCCCCTAGTCAAACACTTGCCCCAACACCCTAGTCAAACACTTGCCCCTAGTCAAACACTGCCCCTAGTCATGCCCCTAGTCAAACACTTGTCCCTAGTCAAACACTTGCCCCTGGTCAAACACGTGTCCCTAGTCAAACCGTTGTCCCTAGTCAAACACTTGTCCCTAGTCAAACACTTGCCCCTAGTCAAACACTTGCCCCTAGTCAAACACTTGCCCCTAGTCAAACACTTGTCCCTAGTCAAACACCTGTCCCTAGTCAAACACTTGCCCCTAGTCAAACACGTGCCCCTAGTCAAACACTTGCCCCTAGTCAAACACTTGTCCCTAGTCAAACACTTGTCCCTGGTCAAACACGTGTCCCTAGTCAAACACTTGTCCCTAGTCAAACACTTGTCCCTAGTCAAACACTTGCCCCTAGTCAAACACTTGTCCCTAGTCAAACAGTTGACCCTAGTAAAACACTTGTCCCTAGTCAAACACTTGTCCCTAGTCACTAGTCAACACTTGTCCCTAGTCAAACACTTGTCCCTAGTCAAACACTTGCCCCTAGTCAAACACTTGCCCATAGTCAAACACTTGCCCCTAGTCAAACACTTGCCCCTAGTCAAACAGTTGTCCCTAGTCAAACAGTTGTCCCTAGTCAAACAGTTGTCCCTGGTCAAACACGTGTCCCTAGTCAAACACTTGTCCCTAGTCAAACACTTGTCCCTAGTCAAACACTTGTCCCTAGTCAAACACTTGTCCCTAGTCAAACACTTGTCCCTAGTCAAACACTTGTCCCTAGTCAAACACTTGTCCCTAGTCAAACACTTGCCCCTAGTCAAACACCTGCCCCTAGTCAAACACTTGTCCCTAGTCAAACACTTGCCCCTAGTCAAACACTTGTCCCTATTCAAACACGTGTCCCTGGTCAAACACGTGTCCCTAGTCAAACAGTTGTCCCTAGTCAAACACTTGTCCCTAGTCAAACACTTGCCCCTAGTCAAACACTTGCCCCTAGTCAAACACTTGCCCCTAGTCAAACACGTGCCCCTAGTCAAACACTTGCCCCTAGTCAAACACTTGTCCCTAGTCAAACACTTGTCCCTAGTCAAACACTTGTCCCTGGTCAAACACGTGTCCCTAGTCAAACAGTTGTCCCTAGTCAAACATTTGTCCCTAGTCAAACACTTGTCCCTAGTCAAACACCTGCCCCTAGTCAAACACTTGTCCCTAGTCAAACACTTGTCCCTAGTCAAACACTTGTCCCTAGTCAAACACTTGTCCCTGGTCAAACACGTGTCCCTAGTCAAACAGTTGTCCCTAGTCAAACACTTGTCCCTATTCAAACACGTGTCCCTGGTCAAACACGTGTCCCTAGTCAAACAGTTGTCCCTAGTCAAACACTTGTCCCTAGTCAAACACTTGTCCCTAGTCAAACACTTGCCCCTAGTCAAACACGTGCCCCTAGTCAAACACTTGTCCCTAGTCAAACAGTTGTCCCTAGTCAAACACTTGTCCCTAGTCAAACACTTGTCCCTAGTCAAACACTTGTCCCTAGTCAAACACTCCACACCAAACACTGCCCCTAGTCAAACACTTGTCCCTAGTCAAACAGTTGACCCTAGTCAAACACTTGTCCCTGGTCAAACACGTGTCCCTAGTCAAACAGTTGTCCCTAGTCAAACACTTGTCCCTAGTCACCCTAGTCAAACACTTGTCCCTAGTCAAACATTGCCCTAGTCAAACACTTGTCCCTGTCAAACACTGTCCCTAGTCAAACAGTTGTCCCTAGTCAAACACTTGTCCCTAGTCAAACACTTGTCCCTAGTCAAACACTTGTCCCTAGTCAAACACTTGTTCCTAGTCAAACACTTGCCCCTAGTCAAACACTTGCCCATAGTCAAACACTTGCCCCTAGTCAAACACTTGCCCCTAGTCAAACAGTTGTCCCTAGTCAAACAGTTGTCCCTAGTCAAACAGTTGTCCCTGGTCAAACACGTGTCCCTAGTCAAACACTTGTCCCTAGTCAAACACTTGTCCCTAGTCAAACACTTGCCCCTAGTCAAACACCTGCCCCTAGTCAAACACTTGTCCCTAGTCAAACACTTGCCCCTAGTCAAACACTTGTCCCTATTCAAACACGTGTCCCTGGTCAAACACGTGTCCCTGGTCAAACACGTGTCCCTAGTCAAACAGTTGTCCCTAGTCAAACACTTGTCCCTAGTCAAACACTTGCCCCTAGTCAAACACTTGCCCCTAGTCAAACACTTGCCCCTAGTCAAACACGTGCCCCTAGTCAAACACTTGCCCCTAGTCAAACACTTGTCCCTAGTCAAACAGTTGTCCCTAGTCAAACACTTGTCCCTGGTCAAACACGTGTCCCTAGTCAAACAGTTGTCCCTAGTCAAACATTTGTCCCTAGTCAAACACTTGTCCCTAGTCAAACACTTGCCCCTAGTCAAACACCTGCCCCTAGTCAAACACTTGTCCCTAGTCAAACACTTGTCCCTAGTCAAACACTTGTCCCTGGTCAAACACGTGTCCCTAGTCAAACAGTTGTCCCTAGTCAAACACTTGTCCCTGGTCAAACACTTGTCCCTAGTCAAACACTTGTCCCTAGTCAAAAACATGTCCCTAGTCAAACACTTGCCCCTAGTCAAACACTTGCCCCTAGTCAACACTTGTCCCTATTCAAACACGTGTCCCTGGTCAAACACGTGTCCCTAGTCAAACACTTGTCCCTAGTCAAACACTTGTCCCTAGTCAAACACTTGCCCCTAGTCAAACACTTGCCCCTAGTCAAACACTTGCCCCTAGTCAAACACTTGTCCCTAGTCAAACACCTGTCCCTAGTCAAACACTTGCCCCTAGTCAAACACGTGCCCCTAGTCAAACACTTGCCCCTAGTCAAACACTTGTCCCTAGTCAAACTGTTGTCCCTAGTCAAACACTTGTCCCTGGTCAAACACGTGTCCCTAGTCAAACACTTGTCCCTAGTCAAACACTTGTCCCTAGTCAAACACTTGCCCCTAGTCAAACACTTGTCCCTAGTCAAACAGTTGACCCTAGTCAAACACTTGTCCCTGGTCAAACACGTGTCCCTAGTCAAACAGTTGTCCCTAGTCAAACACTTGTCCCTAGTCAAACACTTGTCCCTAGTCAAACACTTGTCCCTAGTCAAACACTTGTTCCTAGTCAAACACATGCCCCTAGTCAAACACTTGCCCATAGTCAAACACTTGCCCCTAGTCAAACACTTGCCCCTAGTCAAACAGTTGTCCCTAGTCAAACAGTTGTCCCTAGTCAAACAGTTGTCCCTGGTCAAACACGTGTCCCTAGTCAAACACTTGTCCCTAGTCAAACACTTGTCCCTAGTCAAACACTTGCCCCTAGTTAAACACCTGCCCCTAGTCAAACACTTGCCCCTAGTCAAACACTTGTCCCTATTCAAACACTTGTCCCTATTCAAACACGTGTCCCTGGTCAAACACGTGTCCCTGGTCAAACACGTGTCCCTAGTCAAACAGTTGTCCCTAGTCAAACACTTGTCCCTAGTCAAACACTTGCCCCTAGTCAAACACTTGCCCCTAGTCAAACACTTGCACCTAGTCAAACACGTGCCCCTAGTCAAACACTTGCCCCTAGTCAAACACTTGTCCCTAGTCAAACAGTTGTCCCTAGTCAAACACTTGTCCCTGGTCAAACACGTGTCCCTAGTCAAACAGTTGTCCCTAGTCAAACACTTGTCCCTAGTCAAACACTTGTCCCTAGTCAAACACTTGCCCCTAGTCAAACACCTGCCCCTAGTCAAACACTTGTCCCTAGTCAAACACTTGCCCCTAGTCAAACACTTGTCCCTAGTCAAACACTTGTCCCTAGTCAAACACTTGTCCCTGGTCAAACACGTGTCCCTAGTCAAACAGTTGTCCCTAGTCAAACACTTGTCCCTAGTCAAACACTTGTCCCTAGTCAAACACTTGTCCCTAGTCAAACACTTGTCCCTAGTCAAACACTTGCCCCTAGTCAAACACTTGCCCCTAGTCAAACACTTGCCCCTAGTCAAACACGTGTCCCTAGTCAAACACCTGTCCCTAGTCAAACACTTGCCCCTAGTCAAACACTTGCCCCTAGTCAAACACTTGCCCCTAGTCAAACACTTGTCCCTAGTCAAACACCTGTCCCTAGTCAAACACTTGCCCCTAGTCAAACAGTTGTCCCTAGTCAAACAAGTCCCTATAGTTAAGCAGTTGTACTGTCAAACATTGGTTACTCGTCAAACAAACACCTGTGCTCAGATGAACTGCTTTGTACTAGTGTAGCATCATGGCATGACCCATTAATAAACTGGGGCCTCTCTTCCCATTGTTCAGCAACCCACTTGCACACAGTTGGTAAATATGCTCATTTGAGGCATCCAGCTTTTATGGACTGTTTCTCCGCCGAACATCCAGCCATTCAACTTGTGTCGCATGTTTGTCATACATATTTTGTAGGATATAAAATGCTAACGTTTGTTTTGTAGGCTATGTGTTGTATGGATAAACGGCACTGTTGTCCTTTTGGTACGAAATGTGATGTAGGAAAGCGGGCATGCATCAGTGGGCAGGGTCTGTTAACATCATGGTATGACAGAAAACCAGCTATCGACATAGAAACACATGTCAGCAAAGGTATTACCGCTTGCAATACTCCGCTAATATCTCTATTAATAAAATCCATCATCAACGTTTTCAATTATCCTGTACACAGACACACACATACACATACGCAGCCAAAAACAATAGTCTATACAAATTTATTTTAGCTCAATTGCGAAACAAGTTCCTACAACTTATATTAATCACTCTCGAGACCTCAATCCTGATGGAATCCATCACCACGAGGGAGAGAGAAGAGGCAACGTGGAATTTAAATGCCTTGCCTAAGGGCACAATCGAACGGCTCCAGAACTGATATATGGCGTATATTCTTGAAACTATTCATATGGCATATATTCTTTTTAGTATAGAGAAGTTTTACTGTACTATAAATTCAACTGGTATTGTCAGTGACCATTCAGTATAGAGATATTTAAAAGAGGTTTCACTGTACTATGCAGTTAGTGACAGACTGATCTGTAGTCCAGTGGTAACACGCTGGACTGGTAATCCAGGGATCGCAGGTTCGATCCCCCGTCTGACCCTAATAAAATTAACAGTCTTTCAGATGGGACGTTAAACCAATGTCGGTGCTTTACACTGTGTACGCAAAAGAACCAGAGGAGACACTGGAATTGGACTATCCTCCAAAAATCTAAAATGACTGATCTCTTCAGAAGGTGTCGCTCATACGGGCAACCGGTAGCGATGATAAATAATCGTAAAACACACAAATATGCAGTCAGCTGCCATTGTCCATTCAGCATAGAGAGGTTTTACTGTACTATGCAGACAGCTGCCATTGTCCATTCAGCATAGAGAGGTTTTACTGTACTATGCAGACAGCTGCCATTGTCCATTCAGCATAGAGAGGTTTTACTGTACTATGCAGACAGCTGTCATTGTCCATTCAGCATAGAGAGGTTTTACTGTACTATGCAGTCAGCTGTCATTGTCCATTCAGCATAGAGAGGTTTTACTGTACTATGCAGACAGCTGCCATTGTCCATTCAGCATAGAGAGGTTTTACTGTACTCTACAGTCAGCTGTCATTGTCCATTCAGCATAGAGAGGTTTTACTGTACTATACAGTCAGCTGTCATTGTCCATTCAGCATAGAGAGGTTTTACTGTACTATGCAGTCAGCTGTCATTGTCCATTCAGCATAGAGGGTTTTACTGTACTATGCAGTCAGCTGTCATTGTCCATTCAGCATAGAGAGGTTTTACTGTACTATGCAGACAGCTGCCATTGTCCATTCAGCATAGAGAGGTTTTACTGTACTATGCAGTCAGCTGTCATTGTCCATTCAGCATAGAGAGGTTTTACTGTACTATGCAGACAGCTGTCATTGTCCATTCAGCATAGAGAGGTTTTACTGTACTATACAGTCAGCTGTCATTGTCCATTCAGAATAGAGAGGTTTTACTGTACTATATAGTCAGCTGTCATTGTCCATTCAGCATAGAGGGGTTTTACTGTACTATGCAGACAGATGCCATTGTCCATTCAGCATAGAGAGGTTTTACTGTACTATACAGTCAGCTGTCATTGTCCATTCAGCATAGAGAGGTTTTACTGTACTATGCAGACAGCTGTCATTGTCCATTCAGCATAAGAGGTTTTACTCTACTATACAGTCAGCTGTCATTGTCCATTCAGCATAGAGAGGTTTTACTGTACTATGCAGACAGCTGTCATTGTCCATTCAGCATAGAGAGGTTTTACTGTACTATACAGTCAGCTGTCATTGTCCATTCAGCATAGAGAGGTTTTACTGTACTATACAGTCAGCTGTCATTGTCCATTCAGCATAGAGAGGTTTTACTGTACTATGCAGTCAGCTGCCATTGTCCATTCAGCATAGAGAGGTTTTACTGTACTATACAGTCAGCTGTCATTGTCCATTCAGCATAGAGAGGTTTTACTGTACTATGCAGACAGCTGTCATTGTCCATTCAGCATAGAGAGGTTTTACTGTACTATGCAGTCAGCTGCCATTATCCATTCAGCATAGAGAGGTTTTACTGTACTATGCAGACAGCTGCCATTGTCCATTCAGCATATAGTTGTTTTACTGTACTATGCAGACAGCTGCCATTGTCCATTCAGCATAGAGAGGTTTTACTGTACTATGCAGACAGCTGCCATTGTCCATTCAGCATAGAGAGGTTTTACTGTACTATGCAGTCAGCTGCCATTGTCCATTCAGCATAGAGGTTTTACTGTACTATGCAGACAGCTGCCATTGTCCATTCAGCATAGAGAGGTTTTACTGTACTATGCAGACAGCTGCCATTGTCCATTCAGCATAGAGAGGTTTTACTGTACTATGCAGACAGCTACTAATGTCTAGTGACTGTTCAGAGGGGTTTATGTACTATGAATTCAATTTCGAATGGCCAGTGACCAATAGGTTTAGAGAGGTTTTACTGTAATATAAAGTCAGCTGCTATTCTCCAGTGACTGTACAGTATAGAGAGGTTTCACTGTACTGTACATGATGATTCTTTCAGAGATTTCTATGCGTTCAGACTCGGTTGTATGTCCTGATGGTGAACATCAATGTGCGGACAGACAGACATGCTGTAAATCGGAGGAAGGATACTCATGTTGTCCATTGCCTCATGTAAGTTATTTATAGTTCTAAATATGTGCCTTTTTTAGTTTTTTCATGGCGCCACATTGCAATAGTATTGTAAACTCCGAAATAGCACTTGTATTGTAAACTCCGAAATAGCACTTGTATTGTAAACTCCGAAATAGCACTTGTATTGTAAACTCCGAAATAGCACTTGTATTGTAAACTCCGAAATAGCACTTGTATTGTAAACTCCGAAATAGCACTTGTATTGTAAACTCCGAAATAGCACTTGTATTGTAAACTCCGAAATAGCACTTGTATTGTAAACTCCGAAATAGCACTTGTATTGTAAACTCCGAAATAGCACTTGTATTGTAAACTCCAAAATCACACTTGTATTGTTAATAGAACACCAAAATCGCACTTACTCCAAAATTGCACTTAAAGTGACTCTAATAGGTCAAATAATTAACAACATTTTGATAAAATCACATTTATCATACCGCAACATCTCGTTAGGAAGGTCCTTTTAGTTAGAATCCTTTGTTTTTACTGTTGTTCCCTAACCAGATGTTGTGTTATGATAAATGTGATTTTATCAAAATCGTGTTAAGTAATTGATAACACATGTTTACAGATATTGGATATACTGTAGGATACATGCCGAGATGTAGTAATTTATTAATAATTAGATGAGAAAGTGGATGAAAATTGTAAGAATGTTGTGCAAAGGAAACAACGATAAAAACAGAGGAAACCACTTAATAGGAACTACCTACTTTTAGGGAATATTCAGGGGAAGTAACTGACTAATGTTTCTCATTCACCGCCGATCATGACATAACAGCTGTGTGATTGTGGGAACCTTTTGCAAATGTTTTCGGACATTAGCTGTCAGTGATGTCATTTATATTTATGGTTGTCTAAACACGACGTTCTAGCGCTCGGTTGCATCCTTTTCTATCATGAAAACTATTTATTTTTAGCATAAAATAAAAATAAAATTTGTTTGTTTTAGCGAATACTATTTCACTCATGAACAGAGAGCTATTATTATCACTCGTGGCTCGAACCAGGAGTGATAATATTGCTTTGAATGTTCATTTTGTGAAACATAATTTCATCTCGCACTGAAACTGACAAATATCCTCTTATATTTCTCACTGGGCGTATGGTTCCTAGCCACTGCGTGTTGAAATGTTGTGAACGCAAACGTATTTGGATTCAAATTGTTAGTGCAGTGATGTCTAAACGCGATGTTCTAGCACTATTTAGCGCAAAATTGCATCGTTTTCTATCCTAAAAGCCCTATTGTAGTTTTAAGTGATTGATCAAATTATATTTCACTCATGATAATAAAGTCTGCCTCCGTGGTCGAGTGGTTAAGGTCGCTGACTTGTATACCACTGTAACCTATCATCACTGATGGTCACGGGTTCGAGCCCTGCTCAGGTTGTGTCTCATTTATATGAACAAGTTTGGCAGTTTCTTACGGAGGTTGGTGCACCCAAGTACTGGTTAACCGCTGGAGCCTGCCCAGGAAAGGTGTTGCTTAGTAAACTGCCCGCCGGCGATATAGCCCGAAATTGTGCTGATGCAGGCGTAAAACCTGAAATATAACATATAACTCATGATAATAACTCTTGTGTTCATTGGGTGAAATATATCCTCAATTGATATTTATTGGGTTAAAGTAGTTCTCAAGCAGACTTCTTGTATTTTGCTAAGAACACAATTGTAATGGAATTCCATTACATATTTCCAGTGTGTGTTTTTTGCGTTTATTTATCGTCGCTACCGGTTGCGCATATGAGCGATGCCTCCTGAACCACTGGACTACGTATCCGGCTGTACATATTTCCAGTGTGTGTTTTTTGCGTTTATTTATCGTCGCTACCGGTTGCGCATATGAGCGATGCCTCCTGAACCACTGGACTACGTATCCGGCTGTACATATTTCCAGTGTGTGTTTTTTGCGTTTATTTATCGTCGCTACCGGTTGCGCATATGAGCGATGCCTCCTGAACCACTGGACTACGTATCCGGCTGTACATATTTCCAGTGTGTGTTTTTTGCGTTTATTTATCGTCGCTACCGGTTGCGCATATGAGCGATGCCTCCTGAACCACTGGACTACGTATCCGGCTGTACATATTTCCAGTGTGTGTTTTTTGCGTTTA
The DNA here is from genome assembly GCA_014843695.1 of Archivesica marissinica. Lineage (NCBI taxonomy): Eukaryota > Metazoa > Mollusca > Bivalvia > Venerida > Vesicomyidae > Archivesica > Archivesica marissinica. The sequence goes on from CM026394.1 coordinate 28,698,573, forward strand.
TTTATCGTCGCTACCGGTTGCGCATATGAGCGATGCCTCCTGAACCACTGGACTACGTATCCGGCTGTACATATTTCCAGTGTGTGTTTTTTGCGTTTATTTATCGTCGCTACCGGTTGCCCATATGAGCGATGCCTCCTGCACCACTGGACTACGTATCCGGCTGTACATATTTCCAGTGTGTGTTTTTGCGTTTATTTATCGTCGCTACCGGTTGCCCATATGAGTGATGCCTCCTGAACCACTGGACTACGTATCCGGCTGTACATATTTCCAGTGTGTGTTTTTGCATTTATTTATCGTCGCTACCGGTTGCCCATATGAGTGATGCCTCCTGAACCACTGGACTACGTATCTGGCTGTACATATTTCCAGTGTGTGTTTTTGCGTTTATTTATCGTCGCTACCGGTTGCCCATATGAGCGATGCCTCCTGCACCACTGGACTACGTATCCGGTTGTACATATTTCCAGAGTGTTCAGAAACTGTTACAAATAAGAAAAAAACACATTAATAAATTGTCGGCTGCTACAATTATTTGAACTATTTATAGCCTTTATTGTACCCAGCATGCAAAGAGTTAAGGAAATTTGCTCCCTCTCAAATGTGACAGTCTGTCCTGAAGATGCTTCACTGGTATGTTAATTAGTTTGCCAGGAATAATATCTGTACTATACCATACACAAATCTACTAGATCAATTGTGCCTTATTAAATAATTATTACAATGTCATAATTCTGATTGGTTGATTCAGTCCATGTGATCGTTGTTCATAGCCCCATGAACCACATAATTATTCTATTCTCTCTAAGTATCTACGGTAATTATTAATGTGCGACAATGTAAAAATATAGTCTGTTCCAACACTATATGAACATGTACAGAGTAAATGATTCTGTGCGGTATGGAAATGTTGATGAATCAAAAAGACAACTTGTTTTGTAATTTGTAAAATATTAGTTGTAAATTTTCTTTTTCTACATTTCATCGAGGTGTGAAATATCAGTGTTTAATACCTAATTAGGACAGTTAATTGATAACCCTTAAAATGCAGAATTGGAAGGAATGTGCAAACAACATAGATCCAGATCAGCCACGTCTGAGCAGGATCTATGTTGTTTGCTGTTCAGCCAAGTAATTGAGCTCCATTTATCCGAATACCAGATAGTATAGAGCCTGATCAGATGGCACGTTCCGTCTGATCTGGCTCTATGCTGCGTGCAATACCTACCTTAGTTGTGATTAGCAGATTACGGGTTAGGTACATGATTCAATCATATGTTTCACATCCTTGTTTGTTGCAGGCTGTATGCTGTTCTGATGAGATCCATTGTTGCCCTACTGACACAACATGTGACATATCTGAAGGCCGTTGTGTAAGGAAAGAAACTGGAGAATTCTTTGTCTGGATTGAGAAAATGCCAAAGATGCAGAACCGTAGCAGTGAACCAGTCTCTATACTTGGTGCACTAGTGTCACTGTACAGTGGATCTGTCAACTGTGATGATAAACATAGATGTCCGACCGGAAACACTTGCTGCAAGATGGCGAATCATGAATGGGGATGTTGCCCTGTACCACAGGTTGTTTTTTATGCCATATATAATCATTAAGGCCTGAATGATAGCTTGGAATAGGTGGTCTGTGGATCGAGGGCATTCGACACGTTCCATGCCATACCGTAATATCAGATTGTGGCTTAAGGCCCATGTAATTCTTTGGTTAAGGATTGAATGTAGGTCGAGGGCACCCATCTATTTCTAACCAATCTACATCATACTCCCAACACTCAATACTGAGTATGACTGGGACTCGCCTGTCAGGGACAGTTGTTAAAAATATTGTTAATTGCGACAGATAGTGTTAAAAGAACTACAAAAACAGTCAATAGTATTAACCAGTCGCCAATTGCCCAATCGCTCCGCCCCTAAGACCATGTGACCCAATAAGGCGAAACCTCCGAAAAACAAATACAATATGGCTATGTGATATATAGAACTGTATGGATTGAACCAGGACTATAGATAGGTAAAACAGGTTCTGCTTGAGCATGTTAAATTTAGAATTTGCCGGAAATATTTGTATGATGGGAGTGGTGTCCGAAAATACAGTGAAACTTAATGTCCATGTAGGTTCCACACACAAATATGACTCTTGCATGATTCATTTAGAACTTATATAACTACCAAAACACTTACTGAATATGACCCATATAATATTGTAATGATGTAATAATTTTGTTTAGGATTTCTTAATAATTAAAACTAACTAACTATATAAATTTCTTTAAGGTTGCCACTCATTATTTATGCGTTTGGGCAATTAATAATTAAAGCAAAGTATAACAGTTGTAAACTATATACATCAGTGGACTAGAGATCCGTCTGTAAACTATAATATATGACTA
>CM026394.1:28701979-28868018 GCA_014843695.1 Archivesica marissinica
TAGCACTTGTATTGTAAACTCCGAAATAGCACTTGTATTGTAAACTCCGAAATAGCACTTGTATTGTAAACTCCGAAATAGCACTTGTATTGTAAACTCCGAAATAGCACTTGTATTGTAAACTCCAAAATCACACTTGTATTGTTAATAGAACACCAAAATCGCACTTACTCCAAAATTGCACTTAAAGTGACTCTAATAGGTCAAATAATTAACAACATTTTGATAAAATCACATTTATCATACCGCAACATCTCGTTAGGAAGGTCCTTTTAGTTAGAATCCTTTGTTTTTACTGTTGTTCCCTAACCAGATGTTGTGTTATGATAAATGTGATTTATCAAAATCGTGTTAAGTAATTGATAACACATGTTTACAGATATTGGATATACTGTAGGATACATGCCGAGATGTAGTAATTTATTAATAATTAGATGAGAAAGTGGATGAAAATTGTAAGAATGTTGTGCAAAGGAAACAACGATAAAAACAGAGGAAACCACTTAATAGGAACTACCTACTTTTAGGGAATATTCAGGGGAAGTAACTGACTAATGTTTCTCATTCACCGCCGATCATGACATAACAGCTGTGTGATTGTGGGAACCTTTTGCAAATGTTTTCGGACATTAGCTGTCAGTGATGTCATTTATATTTATGGTTGTCTAAACACGACGTTCTAGCGCTCGGTTGCATCCTTTTCTATCATGAAAACTATTTATTTTTAGCATAAAATAAAAATAAAATTTGTTTGTTTTAGCGAATACTATTTCACTCATGAACAGAGAGCTATTATTATCACTCGTGGCTCGAACCAGGAGTGATAATATTGCTTTGAATGTTCATTTTGTGAAACATAATTTCATCTCGCACTGAAACTGACAAATATCCTCTTATATTTCTCACTGGGCGTATGGTTCCTAGCCACTGCGTGTTGAAATGTTGTGAACGCAAACGTATTTGGATTCAAATTGTTAGTGCAGTGATGTCTAAACGCGATGTTCTAGCACTATTTAGCGCAAAATTGCATCGTTTTCTATCCTAAAAGCCCTATTGTAGTTTTAAGTGATTGATCAAATTATATTTCACTCATGATAATAAAGTCTGCCTCCGTGGTCGAGTGGTTAAGGTCGCTGACTTGTATACCACTGTAACCTATCATCACTGATGGTCACGGGTTCGAGCCCTGCTCAGGTTGTGTCTCATTTATATGAACAAGTTTGGCAGTTTCTTACGGAGGTTGGTGCACCCAAGTACTGGTTAACCGCTGGAGCCTGCCCAGGAAAGGTGTTGCTTAGTAAACTGCCCGCCGGCGATATAGCCCGAAATTGTGCTGATGCAGGCGTAAAACCTGAAATATAACATATAACTCATGATAATAACTCTTGTGTTCATTGGGTGAAATATATCCTCAATTGATATTTATTGGGTTAAAGTAGTTCTCAAGCAGACTTCTTGTATTTTGCTAAGAACACAATTGTAATGGAATTCCATTACATATTTCCAGTGTGTGTTTTTTGCGTTTATTTATCGTCGCTACCGGTTGCGCATATGAGCGATGCCTCCTGAACCACTGGACTACGTATCCGGCTGTACATATTTCCAGTGTGTGTTTTTTGCGTTTATTTATCGTCGCTACCGGTTGCGCATATGAGCGATGCCTCCTGAACCACTGGACTACGTATCCGGCTGTACATATTTCCAGTGTGTGTTTTTTGCGTTTATTTATCGTCGCTACCGGTTGCGCATATGAGCGATGCCTCCTGAACCACTGGACTACGTATCCGGCTGTACATATTTCCAGTGTGTGTTTTTTGCGTTTATTTATCGTCGCTACCGGTTGCGCATATGAGCGATGCCTCCTGAACCACTGGACTACGTATCCGGCTGTACATATTTCCAGTGTGTGTTTTTTGCGTTTATTTATCGTCGCTACCGGTTGCGCATATGAGCGATGCCTCCTGAACCACTGGACTACGTATCCGGCTGTACATATTTCCAGTGTGTGTTTTTGGTTTTTTTGTGTGGTTGTTGGGGTTGTGGGTGGCTGTACATATTTCCAGTGTGTGTTTTTGCGTTTATTTATCGTCGCTACCGGTTGCCCATATGAGTGATGCCTCCTGAACCACTGGACTACGTATCCGGCTGTACATATTTCCAGTGTGTGTTTTTGCATTTATTTATCGTCGCTACCGGTTGCCCATATGAGTGATGCCTCCTGAACCACTGGACTACGTATCTGGCTGTACATATTTCCAGTGTGTGTTTTTGCGTTTATTTATCGTCGCTACCGGTTGCCCATATGAGCGATGCCTCCTGCACCACTGGACTACGTATCCGGTTGTACATATTTCCAGAGTGTTCAGAAACTGTTACAAATAAGAAAAAAACACATTAATAAATTGTCGGCTGCTACAATTATTTGAACTATTTATAGCCTTTATTGTACCCAGCATGCAAAGAGTTAAGGAAATTTGCTCCCTCTCAAATGTGACAGTCTGTCCTGAAGATGCTTCACTGGTATGTTAATTAGTTTGCCAGGAATAATATCTGTACTATACCATACACAAATCTACTAGATCAATTGTGCCTTATTAAATAATTATTACAATGTCATAATTCTGATTGGTTGATTCAGTCCATGTGATCGTTGTTCATAGCCCCATGAACCACATAATTATTCTATTCTCTCTAAGTATCTACGGTAATTATTAATGTGCGACAATGTAAAAATATAGTCTGTTCCAACACTATATGAACATGTACAGAGTAAATGATTCTGTGCGGTATGGAAATGTTGATGAATCAAAAAGACAACTTGTTTTGTAATTTGTAAAATATTAGTTGTAAATTTTCTTTTTCTACATTTCATCGAGGTGTGAAATATCAGTGTTTAATACCTAATTAGGACAGTTAATTGATAACCCTTAAAATGCAGAATTGGAAGGAATGTGCAAACAACATAGATCCAGATCAGCCACGTCTGAGCAGGATCTATGTTGTTTGCTGTTCAGCCAAGTAATTGAGCTCCATTTATCCGAATACCAGATAGTATAGAGCCTGATCAGATGGCACGTTCCGTCTGATCTGGCTCTATGCTGCGTGCAATACCTACCTTAGTTGTGATTAGCAGATTACGGGTTAGGTACATGATTCAATCATATGTTTCACATCCTTGTTTGTTGCAGGCTGTATGCTGTTCTGATGAGATCCATTGTTGCCCTACTGACACAACATGTGACATATCTGAAGGCCGTTGTGTAAGGAAAGAAACTGGAGAATTCTTTGTCTGGATTGAGAAAATGCCAAAGATGCAGAACCGTAGCAGTGAACCAGTCTCTATACTTGGTGCACTAGTGTCACTGTACAGTGGATCTGTCAACTGTGATGATAAACATAGATGTCCGACCGGAAACACTTGCTGCAAGATGGCGAATCATGAATGGGGATGTTGCCCTGTACCACAGGTTGTTTTTTATGCCATATATAATCATTAAGGCCTGAATGATAGCTTGGAATAGGTGGTCTGTGGATCGAGGGCATTCGACACGTTCCATGCCATACCGTAATATCAGATTGTGGCTTAAGGCCCATGTAATTCTTTGGTTAAGGATTGAATGTAGGTCGAGGGCACCCATCTATTTCTAACCAATCTACATCATACTCCCAACACTCAATACTGAGTATGACTGGGACTCGCCTGTCAAGGACAGTTGTTAAAAATATTGTTAATTGCGACAGATAGTGTTAAAAGAACTACAAAAACAGTCAATAGTATTAACCAGTCGCCAATTGCCCAATCGCTCCGCCCCTAAGACCATGTGACCCAATAAGGCGAAACCTCCGAAAAACAAATACAATATGGCTATGTGATATATAGAACTGTATGGATTGAACCAGGACTATAGATAGGTAAAACAGGTTCTGCTTGAGCATGTTAAATTTAGAATTTGCCGGAAATATTTGTATGATGGGAGTGGTGTCCGAAAATACAGTGAAACTTAATGTCCATGTAGGTTCCACACACAAATATGACTCTTGCATGATTCATTTAGAACTTATATAACTACCAAAACACTTACTGAATATGACCCATATAATATTGTAATGATGTAATAATTTTGTTTAGGATTTCTTAATAATTAAAACTAACTAACTATATAAATTTCTTTAAGGTTGCCACTCATTATTTATGCGTTTGGGCGATTAATAATTAAAGCAAAGTATAACAGTTGTAAACTATATACATCAGTGGACTAGAGATCCGTCTGTAAACTATAATATATGACTAACACTTGTCCCTATTCAAACACGTGTCCCTGGTCAAACACGTGTCCCTAGTCAAACAGTTGTCCCTAGTCAAACACTTGTCCCTAGTCAAACACTTGTCCCTAGTCAAACACTTGCCCCTAGTCAAACACTTGCCCCTAGTCAAACACTTGCCCCTAGTCAAACACTTGTCCCTAGTCAAACACCTGTCCCTAGTCAAACACTTGCCCCTAGTCAAACACGTGCCCCTAGTCAAACACTTGCCCCTAGTCAAACACTTGTCCCTAGTCAAACAGTTGTCCCTAGTCAAACACTTGTCCCTGGTCAAACACGTGTCCCTAGTCGAACACTTGTCCCTAGTCAAACACTTGTCCCTAGTCAAACACTTGCCCCTAGTCAAACACTTGTCCCTAGTCAAACAGTTGACCCTAGTCAAACACTTGTCCCTGGTCAAACACGTGTCCCTAGTCAAACAGTTGTCCCTAGTCAAACACTTGTCCCTAGTCAAACACTTGTCCCTAGTCAAACACTTGTCCCTAGTCAAACACTTGTTCCTAGTCAAACACTTGCCCCTAGTCAAACACTTGCCCATAGTCAAACACTTGCCCCTAGTCAAACACTTGCCCCTAGTCAAACAGTTGTCCCTAGTCAAACAGTTGTCCCTAGTCAAACAGTTGTCCCTGGTCAAACACGTGTCCCTAGTCAAACACTTGTCCCTAGTCAAACACTTGTCCCTAGTCAAACACTTGCCCCTAGTCAAACACCTGCCCCTAGTCAAACACTTGTCCCTAGTCAAACACTTGCCCCTAGTCAAACACTTGTCCCTATTCAAACACGTGTCCCTGGTCAAACACGTGTCCCTGGTCAAACACGTGTCCCTAGTCAAACAGTTGTCCCTAGTCAAACACTTGTCCCTAGTCAAACACTTGCCCCTAGTCAAACACTTGCCCCTAGTCAAACACTTGCCCCTAGTCAAACACGTGCCCCTAGTCAAACACTTGCCCCTAGTCAAACACTTGTCCCTAGTCAAACAGTTGTCCCTAGTCAAACACTTGTCCCTGGTCAAACACGTGTCCCTAGTCAAACAGTTGTCCCTAGTCAAACACTTGTCCCTAGTCAAACACTTGTCCCTAGTCAAACACTTGCCCCTAGTCAAACACCTGCCCCTAGTCAAACACTTGTCCCTAGTTAAACACTTGCCCCTAGTCAAACACTTGTCCCTAGTCAAACACTTGTCCCTGGTCAAACACGTGTCCCTAGTCAAACAGTTGTCCCTAGTCAAACACTTGTCCCTAGTCAAACACTTGTCCCTAGTCAAACACTTGTCCCTAGTCAAACACTTGTCCCTAGTCAAACACTTGCCCCTAGTCAAACACTTGCCCCTAGTCAAACACTTGCCCCTAGTCAAACACGTGTCCCTAGTCAAACACCTGTCCCTAGTCAAACACTTGCCCCTAGTCAAACACTTGCCCCTAGTCAAACACTTGCCCCTAGTCAAACACTTGTCCCTAGTCAAACACCTGTCCCTAGTCAAACACTTGCCCCTAGTCAAACAGTTGTCCCTAGTCAAACAAGTCCCTATAGTTAAGCAGTTGTACTGTCAAACATTGGTTACTCGTCAAACAAACACCTGTGCTCAGATGAACTGCTTTGTACTAGTGTAGCATCATGGCATGACCCATTAATAAACTGGGGCCTCTCTTCCCATTGTTCAGCAACCCACTTGCACACAGTTGGTAAATATGCTCATTTGAGGCATCCAGCTTTTATGGACTGTTTCTCCGCCGAACATCCAGCCATTCAACTTGTGTCGCATGTTTGTCATACATATTTTGTAGGATATAAAATGCTAACGTTTGTTTTGTAGGCTATGTGTTGTATGGATAAACGGCACTGTTGTCCTTTTGGTACGAAATGTGATGTAGGAAAGCGGGCATGCATCAGTGGGCAGGGTCTGTTAACATCATGGTATGACAGAAAACCAGCTATCGACATAGAAACACATGTCAGCAAAGGTATTACCGCTTGCAATACTCCGCTAATATCTCTATTAATAAAATCCATCATCAACGTTTTCAATTATCCTGTACACAGACACACACATACACATACGCAGCCAAAAACAATAGTCTATACAAATTTATTTTAGCTCAATTGCGAAACAAGTTCCTACAACTTATATTAATCACTCTCGAGACCTCAATCCTGATGGAATCCATCACCACGAGGGAGAGAGAAGAGGCAACGTGGAATTTAAATGCCTTGCCTAAGGGCACAATCGAACGGCTCCAGAACTGATATATGGCGTATATTCTTGAAACTATTCATATGGCATATATTCTTTTTAGTATAGAGAAGTTTTACTGTACTATAAATTCAACTGGTATTGTCAGTGACCATTCAGTATAGAGATATTTAAAAGAGGTTTCACTGTACTATGCAGTTAGTGACAGACTGATCTGTAGTCCAGTGGTAACACGCTGGACTGGTAATCCAGGGATCGCAGGTTCGATCCCCCGTCTGACCCTAATAAAATTAACAGTCTTTCAGATGGGACGTTAAACCAATGTCGGTGCTTTACACTGTGTACGCAAAAGAACCAGAGGAGACACTGGAATTGGACTATCCTCCAAAAATCTAAAATGACTGATCTCTTCAGAAGGTGTCGCTCATACGGGCAACCGGTAGCGATGATAAATAATCGTAAAACACACAAATATGCAGTCAGCTGCCATTGTCCATTCAGCATAGAGAGGTTTTACTGTACTATGCAGACAGCTGCCATTGTCCATTCAGCATAGAGAGGTTTTACTGTACTATGCAGACAGCTGCCATTGTCCATTCAGCATAGAGAGGTTTTACTGTACTATGCAGACAGCTGTCATTGTCCATTCAGCATAGAGAGGTTTTACTGTACTATGCAGTCAGCTGTCATTGTCCATTCAGCATAGAGAGGTTTTACTGTACTATGCAGACAGCTGCCATTGTCCATTCAGCATAGAGAGGTTTTACTGTACTCTACAGTCAGCTGTCATTGTCCATTCAGCATAGAGAGGTTTTACTGTACTATACAGTCAGCTGTCATTGTCCATTCAGAATAGAGAGGTTTTACTGTACTATATAGTCAGCTGTCATTGTCCATTCAGCATAGAGGGGTTTTACTGTACTATGCAGTCAGCTGTCATTGTCCATTCAGCATAGAGAGGTTTTACTGTACTATGCAGTCAGCTGTCATTGTCCATTCAGCATAGAGAGGTTTTACTGTACTATGCAGACAGATGCCATTGTCCATTCAGCATAGAGAGGTTTTACTGTACTATACAGTCAGCTGTCATTGTCCATTCAGCATAGAGAGGTTTTACTGTACTATGCAGACAGCTGTCATTGTCCATTCAGCATAGAGAGGTTTTACTGTACTATGCAGACAGATGCCATTGTCCATTCAGCATAGAGAGGTTTTACTGTACTATGCAGACAGCTGTCATTGTCCATTCAGCATAGAGAGGTTTTACTGTACTATGCAGTCAGCTGTCATTGTCCATTCAGCATAGAGAGGTTTTACTGTACTATGCAGACAGCTGCCATTGTCCATTCAGCATAGAGAGGTTTTACTGTACTATGCAGACAGCTGTCATTGTCCATTCAGCATAGAGAGGTTTTACTGTACTATACAGTCAGCTGTCATTGTCCATTCAGCATAGAGAGGTTTTACTGTACTATACAGTCAGCTGTCATTGTCCATTCAGCATAGAGAGGTTTTACTGTACTATGCAGACAGCTGTCATTGTCCATTCAGCATAGAGAGGTTTTACTGTACTATGCAGACAGATGCCATTGTCCATTCAGCATAGAGAGGTTTTACTGTACTATGCAGACAGCTGTCATTGTCCATTCAGCATAGAGGGGTTTTACTGTACTATGCAGTCAGCTGTCATTGTCCATTCAGCATAGAGAGGTTTTACTGTACTATGCAGACAGCTGCCATTGTCCATTCAGCATAGAGAGGTTTTACTGTACTATGCAGTCAGCTGTCATTGTACATTCAGCATAGAGAGGTTTTACTGTACTATGCAGACAGCTATCATTGTCCATTCAGCATAGAGAGGTTTTACTGTACTATACAGTCAGCTGTCATTGTCCATTCAGAATAGAGAGGTTTTACTGTACTATATAGTCAGCTGTCATTGTCCATTCAGCATAGAGGGGTTTTACTGTACTATGCAGACAGATGCCATTGTCCATTCAGCATAGAGAGGTTTTACTGTACTATACAGTCAGCTGTCATTGTCCATTCAGCATAGAGAGGTTTTACTGTACTATGCAGACAGCTGTCATTGTCCATTCAGCATAAAGAGGTTTTACTCTACTATACAGTCAGCTGTCATTGTCCATTCAGCATAGAGAGGTTTTACTGTACTATGCAGACAGCTGTCATTGTCCATTCAGCATAGAGAGGTTTTACTGTACTATACAGTCAGCTGTCATTGTCCATTCAGCATAGAGAGGTTTTACTGTACTATACAGTCAGCTGTCATTGTCCATTCAGCATAGAGAGGTTTTACTGTACTATACAGTCAGCTGTCATTGTCCATTCAGAATAGAGAGGTTTTACTGTACTATATAGTCAGCTGTCATTGTCCATTCAGCATAGAGAGGTTTTACTGTACTATGCAGACAGCTGTCATTGTCCATTCAGCATAGAGAGGTTTTACTGTACTATGCAGTCAGCTGCCATTATCCATTCAGCATAGAGAGGTTTTACTGTACTATGCAGACAGCTGCCATTGTCCATTCAGCATAGAGTTGTTTTACTGTACTATGCAGACAGCTGCCATTGTCCATTCAGCATAGAGAGGTTTTACTGTACTATGCAGACAGCTGCCATTGTCCATTCAGCATAGAGAGGTTTTACTGTACTATGCAGTCAGCTGCCATTGTCCATTCAGCATAGAGGTTTTACTGTACTATGCAGACAGCTGCCATTGTCCATTCAGCATAGAGAGGTTTTACTGTACTATGCAGACAGCTGCCATTGTCCATTCAGCATAGAGAGGTTTTACTGTACTATGCAGACAGCTACTAATGTCTAGTGACTGTTCAGAGGGGTTTATGTACTATGAATTCAATTTCGAATGGCCAGTGACCAATAGGTTTAGAGAGGTTTTACTGTAATATAAAGTCAGCTGCTATTCTCCAGTGACTGTACAGTATAGAGAGGTTTCACTGTACTGTACATGATGATTCTTTCAGAGATTTCTATGCGTTCAGACTCGGTTGTATGTCCTGATGGTGAACATCAATGTGCGGACAGACAGACATGCTGTAAATCGGAGGAAGGATACTCATGTTGTCCATTGCCTCATGTAAGTTATTTATAGTTCTAAATATGTGCCTTTTTTAGTTTTTTCATGGCGCCACATTGCAATAGTATTGTAAACTCCGAAATAGCACTTGTATTGTAAACTCCGAAATAGCACTTGTATTGTAAACTCCGAAATAGCACTTGTATTGTAAACTCCGAAATAGCACTTGTATTGTAAACTCCGAAATAGCACTTGTATTGTAAACTCCGAAATAGCACTTGTATTGTAAACTCCGAAATAGCACTTGTATTGTAAACTCCGAAATAGCACTTGTATTGTAAACTCCAAAATCACACTTGTATTGTTAATAGAACACCAAAATCGCACTTACTCCAAAATTGCACTTAAAGTGACTCTAATAGGTCAAATAATTAACAACATTTTGATAAAATCACATTTATCATACCGCAACATCTCGTTAGGAAGGTCCTTTTAGTTAGAATCCTTTGTTTTTACTGTTGTTCCCTAACCAGATGTTGTGTTATGATAAATGTGATTTTATCAAAATCGTGTTAAGTAATTGATAACACATGTTTACAGATATTGGATATACTGTAGGATACATGCCGAGATGTAGTAATTTATTAATAATTAGATGAGAAAGTGGATGAAAATTGTAAGAATGTTGTGCAAAGGAAACAACGATAAAAACAGTATAAGTATAACAGTTGTAAACTATATACATCAGTGGACTAGAGATCCGTCTGTAAACTATAATATATGACTATCAGACTTAATATCCCACATGAATGACACGAATATGCTTTCATCCGCGCCAACGAGCGTGATTAATATAAGTTATTAGAACTTGCTTCGCAATCGTTGTAAAATAAATAAAGTTTTAACTTGATACTTGTTTCATAAGATATGTACATCGGAGATTCGAAATGCATGCATGCGTCACCTTTAATGTCACAGTCCGTTCATTTCCGCTTTCTATCGGAATTCCGAATCTTGACAGGCAGAAATGAATCGAGATCCGTGCTTGTTTTAAACAAGTTGTATTTTCGGACATGGAATAAGTAACAATTTTTATAGGAAATAGCGTATTTTACTATTTACCAATACTCGGGCATACCATCCACTTAGCATAGAGTCGTTTATTTTTAAAGGTACAAACATAAAAAAATACTAGTCGTTTTGAGAGTACTGCCATCACGAATTAATGAGACGTTGATGATGACTTCGAGTTTTGGCGTGGCGATGCAGAGTAATTGGTGGAACAGCGGGTTATATGTTATATTCACATGTTTTTCTTCTAATATAATGTGTTTTTATTTTAATACCGTATATTATTTAAAGAAATAACATTTCACCATTTTGTCATTTTTAATTAATTTTTTTTGGCGAATCAAAGACCCGTCATTTAGTTTAATTAAACGTTTCTATGACATTCTGGTGCAGGCCGTTTACTAATGTTGACAAAACGTGTGGCCCAAACCTTTTGTTTTATTAATTTGCATGTAGCATCATTTTATATATTGTATCTACAGCTTTTAAATATGTACATTCAATAAAATATGATTAAATTAAAAACTTAATATAAAAAACCAGTCGACAAAGAGAATATTCATCAGTCCATATGCACGAGCTACACGTTAGCCCAGTACATAATATAAAAGTACATACGTTGATAAATCGAGTAAAGAGCAGATACATATTTATACAAATTTATTTTAGCTTGATTGCGAAACAAGTTCTTTCAACTTATATTAATCACTCTCGAGACCTCATTCCTGATGGAATCCATCGCCACGAGGGAGAGAGAACAGGAAATGTGTAATTTAAATGCCTTGCCTAAGGGCACAATTGTATCGGCTCCAGCTGGGTTCGAACTCCGGACCTTTCGCACCTGAAGCGAACGTGCATCCACTGCGCTATCACGACATTCGCAGATATATAATCAATACCTAAATGGACGAAAACTACAGTAAAATAACTTATCGTTAGCACATATAATAACTTCCAAGTCCGAGGTCGAGTGGTTAAGGTCGCTGACTTGCATACCACTGTAACCTATCATCACTGATGGTCACGGGTTCGAGCCCCGCTCAGACTGTGTTTCATTTATATGAAAAAGTTGGCAGTTTCTTACGGAGGTTGGTGCACCCAAGTACTGGTTAACCGCTGGAGCCTGCCCAGGAAAGGTGTATATAGGCGATATAGCTCAAAAATGGTGCTGATGCAGGCGTAAAACCTGAACTATAACATAACATAGAAACACATATACACACATAAATGAAACATTACTACAGTACAAGAAAATATCATTAGCCAATATAATAGCTTCCTCAAATAAGGTAGAAAAATCATGTTTTAGTGAGACAGCTACTTAGTTTGCCTACTTTGCGACAAACACAAAACAAATATGTTCAAGGAGCACTCTATTATAGTCCTGTATTTTACTTTAGGCGTGTCCGCTGCAATAAATCCTAATTGTATAATTAAAAATGTAGCTAAAATGATAAACAATTGCGCAGTAAATGATTAAACTTTTTTGGAATTAAGAATACAGTGGATAAAATTGTGAAATCATGTTGATAATATGTTGTTTTCAGGCTGTCTGTTGTAGTGATCATGTCCATTGTTGTCCGGAAGGTACAACATGTGATGTTTCTCAAGGAAAATGTAACCGTGGTGACATACAACTAGACTGGTTTGTGAAACAACCGGCAATACAAGTTGGAATGGTGAAATGTGATGCTTCATCTGAGTGTCCGGCAGGCAAAACATGTTGTAAACTAGCATCTGGGCAATGGGGATGTTGTCCTTTACCCAGGGTAAATGTGTATTATATATGCTTAGTGGAGAAGGCAAAGCTCGCAGATTTAACCATTATATTGAAGTTGTCAGTAAGCTCTTCAAAATGTTGAAGACATTTACAAAATGGACTTATAAATCGCTAAGATATAGTAATTTGAAATAGAACAAAATGATGGAAGCTATGGAAGTCCATTTTAACATTAGTGGTGTCATATACACACTTGTGTATTTTAAACTCGCATTGTAGTTAATTTTATTGCTTAACGATGCAAAAAGTAAACGAAATGAAACATTCGACAAACGTTTTAATATAGGGAATGCTAGTTTTAAGCAATGCTGCATTGTATATGACAACTTCATATGAACAACCAGTCAGTCTAAGAGAACTTTCATCAGTCCAAATACACGAGCTACCCGTTAGCACAGTACAAAATATAGAGGTACGGAAGTAAGCTGAATCCATTCAGTAAAGTGAATACACATTATACATGCATAAATGAAACAAAACTACAGTAAAAGAAAATATCGTTAGCCCATATCCTATTTTCACCAAAAAATATAGAAAAATCATGTAGTGAGACAGCTACTTACTTTACCTCGTACTTTGCGACAAATACAAACAAATATGTTCAAGGAGCGTGCTATTATAGTACCCTATTTTACCTAAGCGTTTTCCGCTGCAATCAATCCTAATTGTATATTTTAAAATGTAGCTAAAATGATAAACAATTGCGCAGTAAATGATTAAACTTTTTTGGAATTAAGAATACAGTGGATAAAATTGTGAAATCCTGTTTATAATATGTTGTTTTCAGGCTGTCTGTTGTAGTGATCATGTCCATTGTTGTCCGGAAGGTACAACATGTGATGTTTCTCAAGGAAAATGTAACCGTGGTGACATACAACTGGACTGGTTCGTGAAACAACCGGCAATACAAGTTGGAATGGTGAAATGTGATGGTTCATCTGAGTGTCCGGCAGGCAAAACATGTTGTAAACTAGCATCTGGGCAATGGGGATGTTGTCCTTTACCCAGGGTAAATGTGTATTATATATGCTTAGTGGAGAAGGCAAAGCTCACAGATTTAGCAATTATATTGAAGTTGTCAGTAAGCTCTTCAGAATGTTGAAGAAATTTACAATGGACTTATAAATCACTAAGATATAGAAATTTAAAATAAAGCTAAATGATGGAACCTAGGGATGTCCAGTTTAACATTAGTGGTGTCATATACACACTTCTTATTTTGCTGATTCAACGATTTATGAAAATATTCAATTAAAAAGAATGAGTAATTTTGCAGTAAATAAAAATACAGGTTACAAAACTAATTCTGACCACAAACTAACAGTTTCCAGTTTATTTTCATAGGTTATCAGTCTCGACAAATCTATGTGTCCATTAACCAAGATTTTCTTTAAAAATAAGTAATTTTAAAAGGTTTTCACAGTCGGAATACGTTTATTAATTATTCAGCCATAATTTATAGCACACATTTATTTTTAGATTACATATTCCGACAAAAGATGATATTTTTAGGTTTCTATAATGTAGACATAATATATAAGGCAACACAATATTGTACTAGGATTTGATACTCAATTTGGTGGACTACAATATGAAATTAAGTATGCTATAATAAAGAGAACATGTCAATTTCTAGCATATTTCAATATATGAAGTACTGCAAATTTAAAACTGTATGTGAACATGTATAGTATAAGCTAACTAACAACTGTACCCAGTTCTTGCATTTGGCTCTATTATGTACATAACTATATCACAATGCAGCACCTTTGAACCCAGCACCTTTGAACCTCTTGGCTTCCACTCCCACAATTCTCATCCACTTTACATGAAACTTGGTATATATCATCAACATCAAGTGGAAGTCGTGATAGCGCAGTAGTAGCGCTTTCGCTTCAGCTGTGAGAGGCCAGGAGTTCGCACCCAGCTGTAGCCGTTATGATTGTGCCCTTAGTCAAGACATTTTAATCCACATTGTCTCTTCTCTCTCCCTTATGGCGATTGTTTCCATCAGGAATGAGGTCTTGAGAGTGATTAACGTATACTTAAAATATGCTTCAAAGCCGTATTAAAATAATTAGTATAATCAAACCAAGTTGTTTAAAACAGTCTCTGCAGATGAGAGATATCCTATATTTCCTGTGATTGTTTGCAGGCCGTATGCTGTAGTGATGATATTCATTGTTGTCCATTTGGCACAACCTGTGATGTTGCTTCTGGAAAGTGTAACAGCGGTACCATTCAGTTAGACTGGTTTAGGAAACAACCAGCTATTTTGAAGCTACAAGATGTGATATGTCCCGATGGTTCGGAGTGTCTGGAGGGACAAACATGCTGTGCAATGAACACTGCCATTCATGAATATGGCTGTTGTCCCCTTCCAGAGGTAAGTTTTAGTTTTGTGTTTTTGTTATAAATTTTGATAAATGTATTTTGTTTGTTTGCTTTGCGGGTTTGTCTCACCAACTTACTTAATCTTCTTCATCCAGTGTGGAACATAGGGCTGTCACTATAGGTTTCCATCTGGGTCTGTCCATTGCTGCTCGTTTGGCTTCTCCACATTTCATTCGTATAGTGCGCAGCTCAGAGGTCAAGGTCCTTCTCCATGTTTGGGCTGGTAGGCCTCTTGCCTTGCGGGTTCCAAAAAGAACCTGCTTGGTGATGTTTGGGTTGTCCCTTCTCAAGGTGTGTCCCACCCATTGCCACTTCCTGTCCTTGCTGTCCTGTGTGATAGGTCGTTGATTAGTTCTACGCCAGAGCTCTAGGTTAATAATCTTTTCCAGCTATCATATACGCAGGATTTGTCATAAGCATTTGTTGATGAACACTTGGAGTCTCTCGTCTATGGCTTTCGTATGTCCCCAAGTCTCTGATCCGTACATCAGCACATACTTCACATTACTGTTGAAGAGTCTCAGTTTAGTCCTCAAGCTGATGTTCCTGCTTGTCCACACTGACTTCTTCTGTTCCCCAAGTTTTGCTCACCATGCTGCCGAGGTAGGTGAGAGTCACTACCTCTTCAATGGGCTGCTCCTCTATCAGAATTGCCTCATGTTATGTTGTGTTGACTCGCAGGCACTTAGTCTTCTGTGAGACATGTTGCCTGGGCAGTTTTGCAGAGAATGTCTGCCTGGTCATGCATGTGGCGGTGTGTATGAGAGAGGAGCGCAAAGGCAAGTCCAGATCTTCCAGGCGCTTTGTGATGGTCCATTGGAGGACTCTTGCTGTCTGTGTCATTGTCTTCATCACCCAATCACTGAGAAGATCATGGGTGACAGTATACACCCTTGTCTGACGCCAGTTGCAACTCCAAATGGAGTGGACAGGTCTGAGTATGTGGATTACTTGGCTACGTAGTTTCTGAATAGATGCTTCGAATGATGTTGATCATCTTCTGGCAGTTGTTGCCGGCTCTGCATTCAGTGCATCTGGAGGTATGTTATCTGGCCTTGGTGGTGGCTTTCCATTCTTTATCTGATTAACTGCCATGGATATTTCTTCATGAGTGATCGGTCCTAGGTTGACTTTTCACCTCTTCACCTATCTCGATGTCTTGTGGGTCTTCTACACGATTCCCACTTTGGAGCAGCTGAAAATGTTCCTTCCATCGATCAAGTTGGTCAGCTTGTTTGTTGATGGTTATTCCATCTCTGCCATTGGCCGGTTTGTTGGGTATGGCTTTTCTCACTGCCAGTTTCCTAGTGATGTCGTACAAAGTTTTCATGTCGTTTCGTGCTACTGCTGCTTCCTGTGCATTGTTAGCTAGCTCTTCTACGCGCATCCGCTTGTCTTGCACCTCGCTTGACTTCCTTCTGTTTGCTGCTGTATACCTCTTGGAATCGCTGTTTCTGTGTCCTTGTCTTGGCCTGTCCTAGCCATGTCTTGGTGCCTCTCTTCAATCTCTGTGACTGTATCATCTGACAAACAGCTCTTGTAGGTATTCTTCCTAAAGCCCAACTGCTCCTCAAATGTCTGTGTATTTCGTACTCGCTTCCACTTGGTCTCTATAGAAGTGTCACCATCAATATCTGTAAGGGTTTCAAATCTGTTGGAGAGCGATATACCAAATTCGTATTGCTGTCTCAGATCTTTCAGCTTAGAAGTGCTGTAGGCGTAACGGTACTAGCAACAGAAAGTTTTGCCATTTACATACCGGTAATTGATAAGTGACTGAAAGTATGCAAATATGTAATGAGAAATTATGTGTCTTTCAAAAGATAAAATATCACAAAAACCGAGATTTAAAATGAAGTTTGTGTTTGAGTCAAACATGTATATACTGGCATACTTTTGAAATACGAATGCAAGATTTAATCGAGAAGCTCAATGTTTAGATTTATGTCTGTCAAAAGCTATGTATATTTTATGCTGATCGTATATACCATGCAGAGAGTACCGGTAAATAAAATTTGATTTGATTCGAAAGTTGTGACGCTTTGAACATTGTATGAATTGGATGCTGTTGAGTCATATACATCGAAGTACAGCATGTACAAATAATAACTGCAGTCATAGGTAACCACAGTTCATCAAATATTAAACTAGATTTATAATGTACTAAGACGACTTGTAAGGGGTTTCATTTTTTATGCATTCTTTTTTTATTTCAAGTGTGTAATTTATTGCCATTAGTCGTAACAATTTGTGAGTTTATGCGATTTTGATACATTCTTAATTTAAAGATTTGAAAATTGGCTTCAATAAAATGGAGATTGTAAATTATATAATAAGCTAAATATGCTTTAATAATGGTGTTATTGTCTTGCAGGCCGTGTGTTGCAATGATGGTGAACATTGCTGTCCAGAAGGTTATCGTTGTGATCTGTCAGCAGGAACATGTGTACAAGGAACGTTGACATTACGCTGGATTCCAACGAAAACACGAAATAATCACTTGCTGAATAACAAGATTATTCATACTAATCAACATGCACAAAACATTGACACTGATTTAACATCAATTGATAGTACAGTGTCTGAAACAGTGAAAGCTGGCGATGTGCATTGTCCAGGTGGCACGACAACATGTCCTGATCAATACTCTTGCTGCGATAATGGCCAAGGCGGGTATAACTGCTGTCCAATGCCAAATGTGAGTAACACAATCATTGCAACCCGATATAAAATATCCTCGTCTTTGAAAAGTTACAGGAAGCTCCTAGTGAAAGTAATGCAGAGTTAGAAAATATATCCAGACTTCATAGAAATGCATTATTTTTGTGTCTAAATAGGTAAAAGATAAGTGTTTATAATAGTGTTGTTACTGTTTTAGTTAATTGATTGGAAGTTGAGAACTTATACGGTGTCTATGTCGTAGATGGAGAGCTATAAGTGTGAGCCTCGCCACAACCACAGTAGTGGTATGGTAGTTGTGTCCTTCGGCAATACACTTGTGATTAGTCGAAAGTTGTAAGAACTATTTTCTCAATCCAGCTAAATACATAAGTTTATACTAACTGGTGTGCTAACTGACATATAATCGTTTGATGCAATAATTTTAATTCTGTTAAAATTATATTTACAGGGTGTGTGTTGTGATGACCATCAATATTGTTGTCCCCATGGTTACATATGTGATGATGGACCTGGTGTATGTCGCATTCCAGAAACCAGTGCATCAGTGTCAAATTTTATTAGAAAATTAGGACTTAAGAAAGCCATTCCGCTTATATAGGTATGTAGCAACGTTTGTTATTGTCTTTATATCTTGTATCTCAGAGAGTCGTAGTGTATGTATGAATATTTGTCACAATTCCTAGTGGCCAGATACTGTTATTGAGATAGTGGCATCGGTTTGTTTGAAAAATTGTAGGGAAGATCTATCTATCTTCCCCTAATGTCAGACACCTTACGGGAATGTAATGAGTCATAAGACGATTGGTTGAGCAGGTATTGGTCCACAATAGTGAAAGTGACTTCAGACAACTGCAATACACTATATCAGCTGAATCTTGGAATATTTTAGAATCATTTGCAAAATATTTGTTTTGTTTTTTTTGTTTTTTTTAAATAATATTTTATTGCATTTTTTCATACAATACATTACATATATACATACAATACTAAGAACAAATCAGAGATTAATATATAATTATATGATTGCAGTATACGATAAAAAAAATTGTTGAGGGAAAACAGCAAATGGGTTGGGGCTACAAGTTATAACAACATTATTTACAGCCCTCCCCGTATTGCAAAGATAATTGAAAGATAATCCGCATATTATGTTATGTTATATTTCGGGTTTTACGCCTGCATCAGCACCATTTTGGGCTATATCGCCGGCGGGCAGTTTACCTAACAACACCTTTCCTGGGCAGGCTCCAGCGGTTAACCAGTACTTGGGTGCATCAACCTCCGTAAGAAACTGCCAACTTTTTCATATAAATGAGACACGGCCTGAGCGGGGCTCGAACCCGTGACCATCAGTGATGATAGGTTACAGTGGTATACAAGTCAGCGACCTTAACAACTCGACCACGGAGACCAAATCAACATATTATAAATGTAGTTCTAAGTGGAACATTTATTACCAAATTGCCTTCAGAGTAGGGACAGGTGTCCATAGTGAGAAATAAAACAACACTGAATTGGTCAACCCTATTGAAACATGTAATTTTTGTGCGATTTTCGGGTAAGTTTGATGAAAACTACAGCTGTTTGTAGCAATCTATTTTTGGGTGACATATAATGGGACTATACACTCAACAAAATTCTTAATCGTTCACCTTGTGGTTTATATTATATTATTCTTATTATTATATGGTATGAATGTTGAATCAACCACCCAACTGAATAATGACATCAACCACGCGTTTTGAACCTAACCCTGGGCGGCGCAAGTGATGAAGGCGCTTTATGCGTGGTTGATACTATATTCTGATCGGCTGGTTGAGATAAAGAATTTACGTAAAGTTTGCCTAGACGCCATTTTGTCCGATTGTGAGTCCCTCGTAAATCACGATCGTGTTCATAACGAAATGCAGCAGACTTTTGATGAAAATAACTGCGTTTTATATATGAACGATTACGGTCTTCGACCTCGTAGACAGACATATTTTGATAATTACTCCGCTGAGAAAATATTTGATGACGCATGGCCGATCAACGCCCCGGGTCAAGTTGACTCTCAGGGTATTTTCACCAAGAGTCAAAAAGCGTCTTTATCAATTTTCGTGCGTCAAAACCCGGGAGCTCGGGTCAAATGAACGCCCTGGTTGATATTATATGGTTTATAAGTTTGCTCCAAATAGTATAAATGACCCAGACACTGATTATGCATTTATTTGAGTGTATGTTATAATGAAGTTCTATGAGAATTTTAATAGCTGTGTCTGACCTAGTGTTCACAACTCTTACAGGGAACAAATGTCATCCAATTTAAATTAAAGAAAAGTCCTGATACAGGGTTAAGGCTAAGACTATCAACTATGCGGTGTCCATGATCCTGTTAGATTTGAACCATGATCAAGGGGACTTGGTCACAGCACAGATGCAGTTTAAATATATGTGAACCATTAAGTGGTTACGGTTATTAACTGCAAATCCCTTGATGTAGGTTTGAATCCCATTGTTGTTGTATAATTCTTTCATTTGAGGAAGCTATCCAGATGGTTTGTGGTTCTACACGGATACACGTTCATGCCTGAAATACGTCTCAGAAGAGTCTTTCACTACAAAATAACAAGTGAGAGTCACCGTAAGACCTCAGCAATTTGTGATTCACACTTTAAAACCCAAAACAAACAAAAACGCCACAGATATAGTGTTATGTATTTGGTGAACCATTAACCCGGCTAAATAGTGTTTTGTATTTGGTGAACCGTTAACTCGGCTAAATAGTGTTATGTATTTGGTGAACCATTAACTTGGCTAAATAGTGTTATGTATTTGGTGAACCGTTAACTCGGCTAAATAGTGTTATGTATTTGGTGAACCATTAACTTGGCTAAATAGTGTTATGTATTTGGTGAACCATTAACTTGGCTAAATAGTGTTATGTATTTGGTGAACCATTAACTTGGCTAAATAGTGTTATGTATTTGGTGAACCATTAACTTGGCTAAATAGTGTTATGTATTTGGTGAACCATTAACTTGGCTAAATAGTGTTATGTATTTGGTGAACCATTAACTTGGCTAAATAGTGTTATGTATTTGGTGAACCATTAACTTGGCTAAATAGTGTTATGTATTTGGTGAACCATTAACTTGGCTAAATAGTGTTATGTATTTGGTGAACCATTAACTTGGCTAAATAGTGTTATGTATTTGGTGAACCATTAACTTGGCTAAATAGTGTTATGTATTTGGTGAACCATTAACTTGGCTAAATAGTGTTATGTATTTGGTGAACCATTAACTTGGCTAAATAGTGTTTTGTATTTGGTGAACCATTAACTTGGCTAAATAGTGTTATGTATTTGGTGAACCATTAACTTGGCTAAATAGTGTTATTATTTGGTGAACCATTAACTTGGCTAAATAGTGTTATGTATTTGGTGAACCATTAACTCGGCTAAATAGTGTTATGTATTTGGTGAACCATTAACTTGGCTAAATAGTGTTTTGTATTTGGTGAACCATTAACTTGGCTAAATAGTGTTATGTATGTATTTGGTGAACCATTAACTTGGCTAAATAGTGTTATGTATGTATGGTGAACCATTAACTTGGCTAAATAGTGTTATGTATTTGGTGAACCATTAACTTGTATTTGGTGAACCATTAACTTGGCTAAATAGTGTTATGTATGTATTTGGTGAACCATTAACTTGGCTAAATAGTGTTATGTATTTGGTGAACCATTAACTTGGCTAAATAGTGTTATGTATTTGGTGAACCATTAACTTGGCTAAATAGTGTTTTGTATTTGGTGAACCATTAACTTGGCTAAATAGTGTTATGTATTTGGTGAACCATTAACTTGGCTAAATAGTGTTATGTATGTATTTGGTGAACCATTAACTTGGCTAAATAGTGTTATGTATTTGGTGAACCATTAACTTGGCTAAATAGTGTTATGTATTTGGTGAACCATTAACTTGGCTAAATAGTGTTATGTATTTGGTGAACCATTAACTTGGCTAAATAGTGTTATGTATTTGGTGAACCATTAACTTGGCTAAATAGTGTTTTGTATTTGGTGAACCATAACTGGCTAAATAGTGTTATGTATTTGGTGAACCATTAACTTGGCTAAATAGTGTATGTATTTGGTGAACCATTAACTTGGCTAAATAGTGTTATGTATTTGGTGAACCATTAACTTGGCTAAATAGTGTTATGTATTTGGTGAACCATTAACTTGGCTAAATAGTGTTATGTATTTGGTGAACCATTAACTTGGCTAAATAGTGTTATGTATTTGGTGAACCATTAACTTGGCTAAATAGTGTTATGTATTTGGTGAACCATTAACTTGGCTAAATAGTGTTTTGTATTTGGTGAACCGTTAACTCGGCTAAATAGTGTTATGTATTTGGTGAACCATTAACTCGGCTAAATAGTGTTATGTATTTGGTGAACCATTAACTTGGCTAAATAGTGTTATGTATTTGGTGAACCATTAACTTGGCTAAATAGTGTTATGTATTTGGTGAACCATTAACTTGGCTAAATAGTGTTTTGTATTTGGTGAACCATTAACTTGGCTAAATAGTGTTATGTATGTATTTGGTGAACCATTAACTTGGCTAAATAGTGTTATGTATTTGGTGAACCATTAACTTGGCTAAATAGTGTTATGTATTTGGTGAACCATTAACCCGGCTAAATAGTGTTATGTATTTGGTGAACCATTAACTTGGCTAAATAGTGTTTTGTATTTGGTGAACCATTAACTTGGCTAAATAGTGTTATGTATGTATTTGGTGAACCATTAACTTGGCTAAATAGTGTTATGTATTTGGTGAACCATTAACTTGGCTAAATAGTGTTATGTATTTGGTGAACCATTAACTTGGCTAAATAGTGTATGTATTTGGTGAACCATTAACTTGGCTAAATAGTGTTTTGTATTTGGTGAACCATTAACTTGGCTAAATAGTGTTATGTATGTATTTGGTGAACCATTAACTTGGCTAAATAGTGTTATGTATTTGGTGAACCATTAACTTGGCTAAATAGTGTTATGTATTTGGTGAACCATTAACTTGGCTAAATAGTGTTATGTATTTGGTGAACCATTAACTTGGCTAAATAGTGTTATGTATTTGGTGAACCATTAACTTGGCTAAATAGTGTTATGTATTTGGTGACCATTAACTTGGCTAAATAGTGTTATGTATTGGTGAACCATTAACTTGGCTAAATAGTGTTATGTATTTGGTGAACCATTAACTTGGCTAAATAGTGTTATGTATTTGGTGAACCATTAACTTGGCTAAATAGTGTTATGTATTTGGTGAACCATTAACTTGGCTAAATAGTGTTATGTATTTGGTGAACCATTAACTTGGCTAAATAGTGTTTTGTATTTGGTGAACCGTTAACTCGGCTAAATAGTGTTATGTATTTGGTGAACCATTAACTTGGCTAAATAGTGTTATGTATTTGGTGAACCATTAACTTGGCTAAATAGTGTTATGTATTTGGTGAACCATTAACTTGGCTAAATAGTGTTATGTATTTGGTGAACCATTAACTTGGCTAAATAGTGTTATGTATTTGGTGAACCATTAACTTGGCTAAATAGTGTTTGTATTTGGTGAACCATTAACTTGGCTAAATAGTGTTATGTATGTATTTGGTGAACCATAACTTGGCTAAATAGTGTTATGTATTTGGTGAACCATTAACTTGGCTAAATAGTGTTATGTATTTGGTGAACCATTAACTTGGCTAAATAGTGTTATGTATTTGGTGAACCATTAACTTGGCTAAATAGTGTTATGTATTTGGTGAACCATTAACTTGGCTAAATAGTGTTATGTATTTGGTGAACCATTAACTTGGCTAAATAGTGTTATGTATTTGGTGAACCATTAACCCGGCTAAATAGTGTTATGTATTTGGTGAACCATTAACTTGGCTAAATAGTGTTATGTATTTGGTGAACCATTAACTCGGCTAAATAGTGTTATGTATTTGGTGAACCATTAACCCGGCTAAATAGTGTTATGTATTTGGTGAACCATTAACTCAGCTAAATAGTGTTATGTATTTGGTGAACCATTAACTTGGCTAAATAGTGTTATGTATTTGGTGAACCATTAACCCAGCTAAATAGTGTTATGTATTTGGTGAACCATTAACTTGGCTAAACCTGCTCATGAGACCAATAATCACATTTGATGAATAGGAACCCCAACCCAACCCCTAGAATTGAACAATTCCCCATACACACTGACTGTTAGTATGAAGCCACAATCCATACTAACAACAGGATCACTTGGACTTCTAATATCATTTTCATGATTGTATGTTTTCAGATATCTGTGATAAAGAATTGGAATGTATGGCAAGAAGGAAATATGAATGAGGGATCACTCACCACCCGATGCAACCCATTGCCACATACTTCTTTATGTTGAAGCAATCAAATGAAATATTTACCTGCCGAATAAATTGCAAACACCATAGAGCCTGATCAGATCGCACAGAACGTGCTGTCTGATCCGGTTCTTTGCTGTGTGCAAAAGTGACTTTATTCATGATTGGCAGGTTACAGGTTAAGTGGGTAAAAACACCAAACTGACAATAATACTCCTGATCAAAATAACTGTCACAATTTCTGAAATGTTGTTATTATGCAATTGTACTTTTTACAAACCCAGTACAGAAATCCAACATAATTGATATTTTTAGTATACATGTAGTGGAAGTCGTGATAGCTCAGTGGTAGTGCATTCGCTTCATGTGCGAAAGGCCCGGAGTTGGAGTCCCGCTGGAGCCGTTACGATTGTGCCCTTAGGCAAGGCACTTAAATTCCACGTTGCCTCTTCTCTCCCTCGTGGCGATGGATTCCATCAGGGATGAGGTCTCGAGAGTGATTAATATAAGTTATAAAAACTTGTTTCGCAATCGAGCTAAAATAAATTTGTATAATAAGTATACATGTACATGTACAGTGAAGCCCTTCCAAACCGGAACCGCTCTAAACTGAAATTTCCTCCAATTTCTTGATTTCCAAACTTTCCTTTTCTGTTAATTGTACAAATACACCTGAATACCGAACAGGTTTTAATAATATAGTTCTGTACTAACTGCCAAGCTATAACCCTGTCTCAGCCTCCTTCTATACGTTGCAGAATTGTTAATTGAGGAAAAATCTAATCCACTATGAAAACCCATCCAAACCGAACATTACCTCTGGCCATGTGACCATTCGGTTTAATGTGGTTTCACTGTACTATGAAATCTTCAGTATTTTGACTCTGATAGGCGCCAAGTGTTAGCGCAAATTGTCATGACGTCACTAAATTGTGATGACGTAACTACACAAAGTAGCGTCATATTGATGTTTTTAAGAGCGCTATAATTCCATCGAGACCTCTTTTAAATCGTAGTTTTCGTTACCATTAACGTTATGTACCAATTCAAATAGAAATATGCATACTCAAAGTTTAATTTACAAATAATAAGGATTATTCTCTTAGCCATCGCAATCCTTCTAGGTTGTATTACACGTGTATACATATAAGAAAATATGTTATGTCTGTATGAAACTGAATACAAGCAAAGTTATGTGTTAAAATTGTATACATGTATAGTACGCTAACATTTTTGAAAATTATGACAGTCAGTTTGAACATAAATATGACTTTTAAAATCATATCAATAAGCTACAACAGTATTCCAACATAATTTTCGACATCATGTTGTTTGTTTATCTTTATGACAGAGCGTATATGAATATATACAGTGCTCATTGCATAGTTATTACACTAGTCTAATATGAAAAATATGCAATGGCGATATTACCCGTCTGCAGCAGCGCAAACTATGTTATAAAAATATGATCTTGCATGAGTGGTGATCTCATACCATATTTTATTAAATGAGTTTTGGAATTTTGCTATTAACCCATTCAACACCAAGTAACTCACATGGACTGGTCCATGATATTCATAAACCAATAAATGAATCAGAAAATCACATTTGGACAAGTTCATTTATCAAAATGGGTAATTATGTCTAAAAATAGTCATATCACTGGCAAAAAGTGCAGATCCTGATGAGACGGCTCGTCACGAGCCGGCTCATCTGGATCTACACTTTTTGTAAGCCTATTTAGAGGTATATGGTGTTGAAAGGGTTAAGCGAGCCATTTGGTAAGTTTAATAGCAAAATTCCGAAAATGTGTTTCATAAAATATGGTTTGAAATCACCACTAGTGTGTAAGATCCATTTTACCACATTACCAACAACCATAAATTTCAAGAAATATACGTTTCTGTTTGTCAGTATATTTTTCAGCCTTTGTATTTTTTATAATATAGTTCCTGATAATCAAACAACTTCGGGCGCAAATAATCGACACAATATAGCATATTTAGCATTTTATTGATCCAAGCAGTTGATTTTCAACAAATAAAGCATGAACACAAAACAACATGTATATGTCGAATGTGCATTGCAAACTGTCAATGTCATGTCACGACCAATCAGAATTATTCCAGGTGTTATTACAGGTGTGGATATTTAAGAAAATATGTGAAAGCTATATGAAACTGAATACAAGCAAAGTTTCGTGATACAATGCAATTTCTAAACATGAATATGATCACCGGTACAAGGCAAAGACAATTATTCTTTTATTGTGCTGTGTAGGGTAATTAAAGATGACACTCAAATTTCTAAACTGCACATTTATGTAGTTTCAGGGCTCATTCTAGAGGGCGATTTGGGCGAAATAGTCGTCCTAGGACCCTGACTGCCTCAGGGGGCGAAAAACAATACATGTATATAAATAATTTTTTATACAAAATGTTGTCATGTAATGCACCCCTTCTATCCATTTATTAAATAACGCCATTTAAGGCCGCGATCGCTTCTCTCAAATATTCCGACCTAGAATGAGCCCTGAGTTTAGCTCAACATTTGTTAATGTATTTTAGAAATCCTCCAAAGTATCTTTATTGTGGACATATCAAGTATAGCTTAAAAAACCCAGTATGTGTTAATTTAGAATGTACTGTGCACTGAGATCTTTTCAGGATGTTCGTGAATTATTGTGCTATTTTTCCATTTTTTACTAAAAATATGTATACAAGTATTTCCATTGTTCACTAAAAGTATGTAATATTTCCATTTTTCAGTAGTATGACAGTTGTGTTTTATTTCAATTTGTTCAGTACAAGTTATTTTTATATCCTACCTTCAGTCCGCCTCCGTGGTCGAGTGGTTAAGGTCGCTGACTTGTATACCACTGTAACCTATCATCACTGATGGTCACGGGTTCGAGCCCCGCTCAGGCCGTGTCTCATTTATATGAAAAAGTTGGCAGTTTCGTACAAGTCCTGGTTAACCGCTGGAGCCTGCCCAGGAAAGGTGTTGTTAAGTAAACTGCCCGCCGGCGATATAGCCCAAAATAGTGCTGATGCAGGCGTAAACCCAAAATATAACATAAATATAACATAATATCCTACCTTCATTCGTAATAATGGTCAAAAACGGCCTGTCTAATAAACTACTTCATTAATTTAGTCAGTGCCTAATAAAGTTTTTGTGACGTCATAACGCTGATTGTATGACGTCATATGTTGACATATGATACGATAAGCTTCAGTTCATGAATATTCGGGTCCGCCTCTGTAGTCGAGTGGTTAAGGTCGCTGACTTGTATACCACTGTAACCTATCATCACTGATGGTCATGGGTTCGAGCCCCGCTCAGACCGTGTTTCATTCATATGAAAAAGTTGGCAGTTTCTTACGGAGGTTGGTGCACCCAAGTACTGGTTAACTGCTGGAGTCTGCCCAGGAAAGATGTTGTTAGGTAAACTGCCCGCCGGTGATATAGCCCAAAATTGTGCTGATGCAGGCGTAAAACCCGAAATATAACGAAACATATAATGAATATCCGGTATTCTTTTCTCTCTAAAACTTCTTTTTTATCAGAAGATAGGTTACTGTCGTATAAATGTTAATTTATTAGGCAAGCTTTGTATTTTTTCTCTACAAATATTTATAAGACAAAACCCTATTCTCTATTTCCATTTATCAGTAACAAGTTACTGCGTTATATTTCCATTTTTCACTAAAAATTGTGTAATATTTCCATTTATCAGTAACAAGTTACTGCGTTATATTTCCATTTTTCACTAAAAATTGTGTAATATTTCCATTTATCAGTAACAAGTTATTGCGTTATATTTCCATTTTTCACTAAAAATTGTGTAATATTTCCAGTTATCAGTAACAAGTTATTGCATTATATTTCCATTTTTCACTAAAAATTGTGTAATATTTCCAGTTATCAGTAACAAGCTATTGCGTTATAATTCCATTTTTCACTAAAAATTGTGTAATATTTCCATTTATCAGTAACAAGTTATTGCGTTATATTTCCATTTTTCATTTGTGTTTTTTTTTGTGCTATTGCGTTATATTTCCATTTTTCAATGATTCATGTTTTTTAGTAATTTGTTGAAGATACTATCTGTAAATTACTTAAATCCCTTTATGGATATTTACTTTTACAAAGTTAATACTGATATATTTACATATGAATTTTGTTTTATTGTGCCATTTGAGAGACTTTATTCCGGTATTATAATCCAGTATGTTTGTGCTCAATTCCCAGCATGCCTAATTGTGATCAATTCCCAGCATGCCTAATTGTGATCAATTCCCAGCATGCCTAATTGTGATCAATTCCCAGCATGCCTAATTGTGATCAATTCCCAGCATGCCTAATTGTGATCAATTCCCAGCATGCCTAATTGTGATCAATTCCCAGCATGCCTAATTGTGATTAATTACGACATCTCAGTTATTGGCTTCCCATCATGCCAACTTATCCTGTACTAATTTTAGTATTCATACTTCGATGGTAAGGTAATCAAAGTGAGGGAAATATCGAGAAAAACAATAGTAGTATGGTACCCAAATCATGTGCTTGATTGTGAACACAAGAGTACCTATTTCGAATCCACATTGCCTCTTCTCTCTTGCTTATGGCAATGGATTCTGTCAGAGTGATTAATGTTGTAAAACCTTGTTTGGCAACCAAGCTAAGAATAAATTTGTATAATTTTATTTTGAAAAACATTTTCTTCTAACAGTAGTAAACTGTTATTCCCTAAAGAATAGTGTTTGGTTATCCCCGGTCTAAGGTGTTGGCCTGCATCCCCGGTCTAAGGTGTTGGCCTGCATCCCCGGTCTAAGGTGTTGGCCTGCATCCATGGTTATCCCCGGTCTAAGGTGTTGGCCTGCATCCCTGGTTATCCCCGGTCTAAGGTGTTGGCCTGCATCCCTGGTTATCCCCGGTCTAAGATGTTGGCCTGCATCCCTGGTTATCCCCGGTCTAAGATGTTGGCCTGCATCCCTGGTTATCCCCGGTCTAAGATGTTGGCCTGCATCCCTGGTTATCCCCGGTCTAAGGTGTTGGCCTGCATCCCTGGTTATCCCCGGTCTAAGATGTTGGCCTGCATCCCTGGTTATCCCCGGTCTAAGGTGTTGGCCTGCATCCCTGGTTATCCCTGGTCTAAGGTGTTGGCCGGCATCCCTGGTTATCCCCGGTCTAAGGTGTTGGCCTGCATCCCTGGTTATCCCCGGTCTAAGATGTTGGCCTGCATCCATGGTTATCCCCGGTCTAAGGTGTTGGCCTGCATCCATGGTTATCCCCGGTCTAAGGTGTTGGCCTGCATCCCTGGTTATCCCCGGTCTAAGGTGTTAGCCTGCATCCATGGTTATCCCCGGTCTAAGATGTTGGCCGGCATCCATGGTTATCCCCGGTCTAAGGTGTTGGCCTGCATCCCTGGTTATCCCCGGTCTAAGATGTTGGCCTGCATCCCTGGTTATCCCCGGTCTAAGGTGTTGGCCTGCATCCCTGGTTATCCCTGGTCTAAGGTGTTGGCCGGCATCCCTGGTTATCCCCGGTCTAAGGTGTTGGCCGGCATCCATGGTTATCCCCGGTCTAAGGTGTTGGCCTGCATCCCTGGTTATCCCCGGTCTAAGATGTTGGCCGGCATCCATCTCTCTATCTTTGTGTAAGATATAACACTCTCATAAAGTATTAATCAAGGGATATCTTTCAAATCATTTCGAAACTATGTTAAAAATAACTTTTGTTTGTTTGAAGAGTTGTGTTGAAAATACATTACATCTACAGGAGAGTTGTGACATTCCATATTATATATAGAGGTTAACGAGACATGTATATACACACACGCATGCACGCACACACACACACACACATATATATACGATGAGGATGTACTGTGACTTGTACTGTGACTTCGGTGGCAAACTGATGGGTAACTTTTATGTTTATTGTCATCGTTGGGAGTATGTTTGCTGTCTGGTTAAATGATCTCTATCTAATAAAGATAGTCTTGGGGAACTATGTATTAATTCTCATCACCGCCCAGTCTTATATCCACCTCCTGAATTTTGTATTATTTTTGAAGAAAACAGTGAAACAATTGGATGAGAATCTATCAATTAATTCATAGTCGCCTTAAGAATGTTTAATAAATATGTAATACTATGTAATACGAAAACCAGAGAATATATACTCCATCTACTTTATCTAATATATTTGCATTTCAAAATGTTTTTGACTAGTTTTCTAATCTTTTTATTCATGCATAATGCAACATTGTCTTGATTGAGTATACAGTTAATCTGCGTAATTAATGTTCGATTTTAATTAGCCGTGTATGATTCTTACTGATTCAGTTATGTATTATACAGTTTGGTATTTATGCGTAATGTATACAGTGTCAACTAACTTCACAATTTCTATAAGACATGGTCAACCCATACAGCAGACATTAACATGCATGCTTGTTGCCATGGTCAACCAATACAGCAGACATTAACATGCATGCGTGTTGCCATGGTCAACCCATACAGCAGACATTAACATGCATGAGTGTTGCCATGGTGAACCCATACAGCAGACATTAACATGCATGCGTGTTGCCATGGTCAACCCATACAGCAGACATTAACATGCATGAGTGTTGCCATGGTCAACCCATACAGCAGACATTAACATGCATGAGTGTTGCCATGGTCAACCCATACAGCAGACATTAACATGCATGAGTGTTGCCATGGTGAACCCATACAGCAGACATTAACATGCATGCGTGTTGTCATGGTCAACCCATACAGCAGACATTAACATGCATGAGTGTTGCCATGGTCAACCCATACAGCAGACATTAACATGCATGCGTGTTGCCATGGTCAACCCATACAGCAGACATTAACATGCATGCGTGTTGCCTCCTCACTTTATAAATTAAACTCTAAAACGACAGATATTGTGTGTTTTACATTTATTTATCGTCACTACCGGTTGCCTATATGAGCGACGCCTCCTGAAGAGATTATTCATTTTAGATTATTGGAGGATAATGCAATAATACAGACAGAGACCCATTGCAGAGTCTCCTCTGGTTCTTTTACGTGCATGGTGTAAACCACCGACACGAGACCTCGGTTTAAAGTCCCATCTGAAAGACTGTTCATTTTATTACGGTCAGACGGGGGATCGAACCTGCGATCCATGGATTACCAGTCCAGCGTGTTACCACTAGACTACAGATCGTTCTGTAGTTGAATCACTAGGGCTACTGGTCAGTTTATTGTAGCCAACTGAAGGTAATACTATTATTTATTGGATCAGGTATATACTGTGGTACGACTTACATATTATTGCAGTACGGTTTTGGCTGGCAATACCCAGTCCTATTTATAAAACATGGGTCAGTTCGAATACCACCGAGGGTGTAGAATTCTTTCATTTGAGGAAGCTGTTCAGTTGGCTTCGGACTAGTTAATTATACTGCTCATGTACCCAATCACACCTGAAATGCTGACGGACAACTGGTGTCTTACTTCACCAACAGCTGATGAATCACCATATCACCAACAGCTGTAGAGTCGCCATATCACCAACAGCTGGATAATCACCATATCACCAACAGCTGGATTGTCACCATATCACCAACAGTTGTAGAGTCACCATATCACCAACAGCTGGATAGTCACCATATCACCAACAGCTGTATAGTCGCCATATCACATATCACCAACAGCTGTATAGTCGCCATATCACCAACAGCTGGATAGTCGCCATATCACCAACAGTTGTAGAGTCACCATATCACCAACAGCTGGATAGTCACCATATCACCAACAGTTGTATAGTCACCATATCACCAACAGCTGGATAGTCGCCATATCACCAACAGTTGTAGTCACCATATCACCAACAGCTGGATAGTCACCATATCACCAACAGCTGGATAGTCGCCATATCACCAACAGTTGGATAGTCACCATATCACCAACAGCTGGATAGTCGCCATATCACCAACAGCTGGATAGTCACCATATCACCAACAGCTGAATAGTCGCCATATCACCTACGTGACTTTAAACCCCGGAAACAGACAAAACCGTGCATAAAACATTAATATTGTTTATTTTGAACATTCTTACATACATTCAGTGGCCTAGTGGTTATGGTCGTTGACTTGAAATCACTTGCCCCTCACCATTGCACGTTCTAATCCCACGTGGGGGGGGGGCGAATTCGTTCAAGTGAAGAAGGTATCCCACTGGCTTGCAGAAGGTCAGTGGTTCTACCTGGGCGTCCGCCCGTGCATTAAATACTGTTATGAGGGGCTCCCTCCACCAGTAATAGCTGTTGAGAAGCCATATGAACTAAGCTGTTGGTAGACTTTCGACCCCAAAATACTAACAAGAGGACTTTCAACCCCAAAATACTAACAGGACTTTCAACCCCAAAATACTAACAGGACTTTCAACCCCAAAATACTAACAGGGGACTTTCAACCTCAAAATACTAACATAGGACTTTCAACCCCAAAATAATAACAGAGGACTTTCAACCCCAAAATACTAACAGGGGACTTTCAACCTCAAAATACTAACAGAGGACTTTCAACCCCAAAATACTAACGGGGGACTTTCAACCTCAAAATACTAAGAGGACTTTCAACCCCAAAATACTAACGGGACTTTCAACCCCAAAATACTAACAGGGGACTTTCAACCCCAAAATACTAACAGGGGACTTTCAACCCAAAATACTAACAGAGGACTTTCAACCCCAAAATACAAACAGGGGACTTTCAACCCCAAAATACTAACAGGGGACTTTCAACCCCAAAATACTAACGGGGGACTTTCAACCCAAAATACTAACAGAGGACTTTCAACCCCAACATACTAACAGGGGACTTTCAACCCAAAATACTAACAGAGGACTTTCAACCCCAAAATACTAACAGGGGACTTTCAACCCCAAAATACTAACAAGATATTCGAAAATAAAAATGTTGGTTTAAACATATTTTCTATCATGTACATGATTATTTACAACAATTGAAATTAGGAATTAGACATAAACCTATACAGCTTATGGTTGTCCTCTCCTTCCTAAATAATTTACACAAACATTTCATGCCACGACTATTTACTAGTTCAATAATACTTCTTGTTATGTATAGGGAAGATGTAATGCTTACAAAGCTTAATTCATGATATCTAAATTAATTTTGTGATACATAAGACTACAGAGCTTGAAAAGTTGTGGGGGAAATACAACAATTAACCAAAACAACAAATGGAAGAGGATAAAAAAGACAAAGAGGGATATCCAGAAAGAGAAAAGAATTGTAAAGGCTGAATGAACAACACGCCGCAATGATAATGATGAATGAACAACACGCCGCGATGATAATGATGAATGAACAACACGCCGAGATGGTAAGGATGAACGAACAACACGCCGAGATGGTAAGGATGAATGAACAACACGCTGCGATGATAATAATGAATGAACAACACGCCGAGATGGTAAGGATGAACGAACAACACGCCGAGATCGTAAGGATGAACGAACAACACGCCGCGATGGTAAGGATGAATGAACAACACGCAGCGATGATAAGTATGAACGAACAACACGCCGAGATGGTAAGGATGAACGAACAACACGACGCGATGGTAAGGATGAATGAACAACACGCCGAGAAGGTAAGGATGAATGAACAACACGCCGAGATGGTAAGGATGAATGAACAACACGCCGAGATGGTAAGGATGAATGAACAACACGCCGAGATGATAAGGATGAATGAACAACACCCGAGATGGTAAGGATGAATGAACAACACGCCGAGATGGTAAGGATGAACGAACAACACGCCGCGATGATAAGGATGAACGAACAACACGCAGCGATGATAAGGATGAATGAACAACACGCCGAGATGGTAAGGATGAATGAACAACACGCAGCGATGATAAGGATGAATGAACAACACGCCGCGATGGTAAGGATGAATGAACAACACGCAGCGATGATAAGGATGAACGAACAACACGCCGAGATGGTAAGGATGAACGAACAACACGCCGTGATGGTAAGGATGAATGAACAACACGCCGAGATGATAAGGACGAACGAACAACACGCCGTGATGGTAAGGATGAATGAACAACACGCAGCGATGATAAGGATGAATGAACAACACGCCGAGATGGTAAGGATGAATGAACAACACGCCGAGATGGTAAGGATGAATGAACAACACGTCGAGATGATAAGGATGAACGAACAACACGCCGAGATGTTAAGGATGAATGAACAACACGCCGATATGGTAAGGATGAACGAACAACACGCCGAGATGATACGGATGAACGAACAACACGCCGAGATGATAAGGATGAACGAACAACACGTCGAGATGGTAAGGATGAATGAACAACACGTCGAAATGGTAAGGATGAATGAACAACACGCCGAGATGGTAAGGATGAATGAACAACACGCCGAGATGGTAAGGATGAATGAACAACACGCCGAGATGATAAGGATGAACGAACAACACGCCGATATGATAAGGATGAACGAACAACACGCCGAGATGATAAGGATGAACGAACAACACGCCGAGATGGTAAGGATGAATGAACAACACGCCGAGATGATAAGGATGAACGAACAACACGCCGAGATGGTAAGGATGATGAACAACACGCCGAGATGGTAAGGATGAACGAACAACACGCCGAGATGATAAGGATGAACGAACAACACGCCGAGATGATAAGGATGAACGAACAACACGTCGAGATGGTAAGGATGAATGAACAACACGCCGAGATGGTAAGGATGAATGAACAACACGCCGAGATGGTAAGGATGAATGAACAACACGCCGAGATGATAAGGATGAACGAACAACACGCCGAGATGATAAGGATGAACGAACAACACGCCGAGATGATAAGGATGAACGAACAACACGCCGAGATGATAAGGATGAACGAACAACACGCCGAGATGATAAGGATGAACGAACAACACGCCGAGATGATAAGGATGAATGAACAACACGCCGAGATGATAAGGATGAACGAACAACACGCCGAGATGATAAGGATGAACGATCAACACGCCGAGATGATAAGGATGAATGAACAACACGCAGAGATGATAAGGATGAATGAACAACACGCCGAGATGATAAGGATGAACGAACAACACGCCGAGATGGTAAGGATGAATGAACAACACGCCGATATGATAAGGATGAACGAACAACACGCCGAGATGGTAAGGATGAACGAACAACACGTCGAGATGGTAAGGATTAACGAACAACACGCCGCGATGATAAGGATGAACGAACAACACGCCGAGATGGTAAGGATGAATGAACAACACGCCGAGATGGTAAGGATGAATGAACAACACGTCGAGATGGTAAGGATGAACGAACAACACGCAGCGATGATAAGGATGAACGAACAACACGCCGAGATGGTAAGGATGAATGAACAACACGCCGAGATGGTAAGGATGAATGAACAACACGTCGAGATGGTAAGGATGAACGAACAACACGCAGCGATGATAAGGATGAACGAACAACACGCCGAGATAGTAAGGATGAATGAACAACACGCCGAGATGATAAGGATGAACGAACAACACGCCGAGATGGTAAGGATGAATGAACAACACGCCGAGATGATAAGGATGAACGAACAACACGCCGAGATGATAAGGATGAACGAACAACACGTCGAGATGGTAAGGATGAATGAACAACACGCAGCGATGATAAGGATGAACGAACAACACGCCGAGATGGTAAGGATGAACGAACAACACGACGCGATGGTAAGGATGAATGAACAACACGCCGAGATGGTAAGGATGAATGAACAACACGCCGAGATGGTAAGGATGAATGAACAACACGCCGAGATGATAAGGATGAACGAACAACACGCCGAGATGATAAGGATGAATGAACAACACGCCGAGATGATAAGGATGAACGAACAACACGCCGAGATGATAAGGATGAACGAACAACACGCCGAGATGATAAGGATGAATGAACAACACGCCGAGATGATAAGGATGAACGAACAACACGCCGAGATGATAAGGATGAACGAACAACACGCAGCGATGATAAGGATGAATGAACAACACGCCGAGATGGTAAGGATGAATGAACAACACGCAGCGATGATAAGGATGAATGAACAACACGCCGCGATGGTAAGGATGAATGAACAACACGTAGCGATGATAAGGATGAACGAACAACACGCCGAGATGGTAAGGATGAACGAACAACACGCCGTGATGATAAGGATGAATGAACAACACGCCGAGATGGTAAGGATGAATGAACAACACGCCGAGATGATAAGGATGAATGAACAACACGCCGAGATGGTAAGGATGAATGAACAACACGCCGAGATGATAAGGATGAATGAACAACACGCCGAGATGGTAAGGATGAATGAACAACACGCCGAGATGGTAAGGATGAGAACAACACGCCGATGATAAGGATGAATGAACAACACGCCGAGATGGTAAGGATGAATGAACAACACGCAGCGATGATAAGGATGAACGAACAACACGCCGAGATGGTAAGGATGAACGAACAACACGCCGTGATGGTAAGGATGAATGAACAACACGCCGAGATGGTAAGGATGAATGAACAACACGCCGAGATGGTAAGGATGAATGAACAACACGCCGAGATGATAAGGATGAACGAACAACACGCCGAGATGATAAGGATGAATGAACAACACGCCGAGATGGTAAGGATGAATGAACAACACGCCGAGATGGTAAGGATGAATGAACAACACGCCGAGATGGTAAGGATGAATGAACAACACGCCGAGATGATAAGGATGAATGAACAACACGCCGGATGGTTCTTAGGAAGCGACTGGCGAGAATCGCGACACAAACACGATGCTAATGTGATCCGACATTGCACTAAGTGTTCACACGGTCATTGAAAAGAGAATATACTCGTTCGAAGCAAGAAAAGTATTATATGTACTAGTATATATGTATACACCATTTATATGTACTAGTATATATGTATACACCATTTATATGTACTAGTATATATGTATACACCATTTATATGTACTAGTATATATGTATACACCATTTATATGTACTAGTATATATGTATACACCATTTATATGTACTAGTATATATGTATACACCATTTATATGTACTAGTATATATGTATACACCATTTATATGTACTAGTATATATGTATACACCATTTATATATACTATTGTATATATATACACCATTTATATGTACTATTGTATATGCATACACCATGTATATGTACTAGTATATATGTATACACCATTTATATGTACTAGTATATATGTATACACCATTTATATGTAATATTGTATATATATACACCATTTATATGTACTATTATATATGTATACACCATTTATATGTACTAGTATATATGTATACACCATTTATATGTACTATTGTATATGTATACACCATTTATATGTACTATTGTATATGTCACATATTTTGTTTACATTAAAACAGGCCTGTAAATAAACGCCAGACCACAAGTCTATTTCACTACTCACTGCAAACGTGTGTTTGGTTGTTTTTGTGAGTACGTACGTTAAGATAGCTTATTACCATTTCCAAATGCTAACTGTCAGTATTTTATTACAGTTGCAAGTGTGTGTCTATATAGTACGGTCGTCAGAAGTGACAAGTAATCTGACATATTCATTATTACGTATACAATGTAGACAGCCATAGTCATGACTTCCCAAATTTAAAGGCGGCTTGTCTTATGTTTACTTATGTACACTATTATCTTCTTAAATGTGACTTTCGTTTGAGACGCCGCCACTAGTATTGTCTATGTTTGCTTGTCTTACTAAATTAAAGGTAACTGTGTACAAGCCCCCACTCCAGGGACCTCCGTGACCGAGTAGTTAGGGTCGTTGACTTCAAATCATGTGCTGCTCGCAGCTGTACGTTCGAATCCCATTAGGGGTGTCGAATTCTTTCACGCGAGGAAACTATCCAGTTAGATTGCGGAGGGTTTGTGGTTCTAACCATGTGTAGCTGAAATACTGATCGGAGGGGCACCCAGAATCTCCCCCTCCCCCCCTCCACCAATAATAGCATTACGATCGCCAATTAGTGAGCTGTTGGTGCAAATTTAAACCACAAAAACAAACCCACTCCACGAGTAATGAAAGGACAAATATAATTCCTTGAAATAAATGTTGGGGTTTGCAAAATATTTACAATCGTTTTCAGACTGACGATTCTTTTTGGTCTCCTCCGTTTTAATTGTGGTTTTTTGCACGACATGCTATTAAATTTTCATTCGTTTTGTCATCTTCTAATTATTAAATCGTAAAATCTCGACAGATCTTACAGTATATCAAATTGATACGTTAACTAAAAAAAAAAGTGTTTATGTATAAATCACATTTATCATATCACAACATCTGGCATGGGAACAACAGTAAAGACAAAGGATTCCAACTAATAGGATCAACATACATTTCGGGATAAATCGGACATTATCTGCCAAGGGAGGTAATATAAAAACAAGCAATTATAGGTGTGTATGATAGTTGTGTGTATCACACAATGTAATATATATAATAGGCCGTCGTGTGTTACAGTGATAGACATAGTCATGTAAGATATACTATAAGTGTATGTATAATATTCACAAAATATAAACATTACACAGTCACAGGGGTGTATTACAGTTTACCGGTGAAAAGAACACATAGAAAACAGTAGGGACATGTGTGTGCTTTATTGCTGTACGCTGTTGATATCTCATGTACGGTGTGGAATCTAGCATGTAGGTAGTTACAATTAACGAGTATGGTATGGAATCTGTCATTATGATGTGGATCTAGCATGTACGGCATGGAATCTGTAATGTACGTTGTGGAATCTGTAATGTACGACGTGGAATCTAGCATGTACATTGTGGAAGCTAGCATGTACATTATGGAATCTAGCATGTGCATTGTGGAATCTATAATTATGTTTTGGAATCTAGCATGTACGGTATGGAATCTAGCATGTAGGCTACGGTATGGAATCTAGTATGTACGTTTTGGAATCTAGCACGTACAGTGTGGAATCTAGCATATAGGGTGTGGATCTAGCATGTACAGTGTGGAATCTAGCATGTACAGTGTGGAATCTAGCATATATTGTGTGAATCTAGCGTGTACAGTGTGGAATCTAGCATATATGGTGTGGAATCTAGCATGTACAGTGTGGAATCTAGCATATATGGTGTGGAATCTAGCATGTACAGTGTGGAATATAGCATATATGGTGTGGATCTAGCATGAATGGTGTGGAATCTAGCGTGTACAGTGTGGAATCTAGCATATATGGTGTGGATCTAGCATGTACAGTGTGAAATCTAGCATATATGGTGTGGATCTAGCATGCATGGTGTGGAATCTAGCGTGTACAGTATGGAATCTAGCCTATATGGTGTGGATCTAGCATGTACAGTGTGGAATCTAGGTTGTACAGTGTGTAATCTAGCATATATATGATGTGGAATGAAGAGTGTTGAATCTAGCACTACGGTATGGAATATGGCCATGTACGATGTGATATTTAACGTGTATTGTGTTGAGTTTGTCGTGTACAGTGTGGAATAAGTCATGTACGGTGTGGAATATGTCATGTACAGTGTGGAATCTGCCATGTACGGTGTGGAATTTGTCATGTACGGTGTGGAATCTGTCGTCATGTACGATGTGGAATCTGTCGTCATGTACGATGTGGAATCTGCCATGTACGATGTGGAATCTGTCGTCATGTACGATGTGGAATCTGCCATGTACGGTGTGGAATCTGTCGTCATGTACGATGTGGAATCTGCCATGTACGATGTGGAATATGCCATGTACGATGTGGAATCTGTCGTCATGTACGATGTGGAATCTGTCGTCATGTACGATGTGGAATATGCCATGTACGATGTGGAATCTGCCATGTACGATGTGGAATCTGTCGTCATGTACGATGTGGAATCTGTCGTCATGTACGATGTGGAATCTACCATGTACGTTGTGTGGGAATCTATCATGTACGTTGTGGAATTTGTTATGTACGATGTAGAATCTAGCATGTACGATGCGGAATTTGTTATGTACGATGTAGAATCTAGCATGTACGATGCGGAATTTGTTATGTACGATGTAGAATCTAGCATGTACGATGCGGAATTTGTTATGTACGATGTAGAATCTAGCATGTACGATGCAGAATTTGTTATGTACGATGCGGAATTTGTTATGTACGGTGTAGAATCTAGCATGTACGATGTGGAATCTATCATGTGCGGTGTAGAATCTAGCATGTACGATGTGGAATCTATCATGTGCGGTGTGGAATCTAGCATGTACGGTGTGGAATCTAGCATGTACAGTGTAGAATCTAGCATGTACGGTGTAGAATCTAGCATGTACAGTGTATAATCTGCCATGTACGGTGTAGAATCTAGCATGTACGGTGTGGAATCTAGCATGTACAGTGTATAATCTGCCATGTACGGTGTAGAATCTAGCATGTACGGTGTAGAATCTAGCATGTACGGTGTAGAATCTAGCATGTACGATGCATAATCTAGCATGTGCGATGTGGAATCTAGCATGTACGATGTAGAATCTAGCATGTACGATGTATAATCTAGCATGTGCGATGTGGAATCTAGCATGTACGATGTGGAATCTAGCATGTACGATGTAGAATCTAGCATGTACGGTGTGGAATCTAGCATGTACGATGTAGAATCTAGCATGTACGGTGTGGAATTTAGCATGTACGATGTAGAATCTAGCATGTACGGTGTGGAATCTAGCATGTACTGTGTGGAATCTAGCATGTACGATGTGGAATCTAGCATGTACGGTGTGGAATCTAGCATGTACGGTGTGGAATCTAGCATGTACGGTGTGGAATCTAGCATGTACGGTGTGGAATCTAGCATGTACGATGTGGAATCTAGCATGTACGGTGTGGAATCTAGCATGTACGGTGTAGAATGTATGCATGTACGGTGTAGAATCTAGCATGTACGATGTAGAATCTAGCATGTACGGTGTGGAATCTAGCATGTACTATGTGGAATCTAGCATGTACAGTGTAGAATCTGCCATGTACGGTGTATAATCTAGCATGTACGATGTGGAATCTAGCATGTACGTTGTGGAATCTAGCATGTACGGTGTAGAATCTAGCATGTACGGTGTGGAATCTAGCATGTACGTTGTGGAATCTAGCATGTACGGTGTAGAATCTAGCATGTACGGTGTAGAATCTAGCATGTACGATGTGGAATCTAGCATATACGTTGTGGAATCTAGCATGTACGGTGTAGAATCTAGCATGTACGTTGTGGAATCTAGCATGTACGGTGTGGAATCTAGCATGTATGATGTGGAATCTAGCATGTACGGTGTAGAATCTAGCATGTACGGTGTAGAATCTAGCATGTACGATGTAGAATCTAGCATGTACGGTGTAGAATCTAGCATGTACGGTGTAGAATCTAGCATGTACGGTGTAGAATCTAGCATGTACGGTGTAGAATCTAGCATTTACGATGTAGAATCTAGCATGTACGGTGTAGAATCTAGCATGTACGGTGTGGAATCTAGCATGTACAGTGTATAATCTGCCATGTACGGTGTAGAATCTAGCATGTACGGTGTAGAATCTAGCATGTACGGTGTAGAATCTAGCATGTACGATGCATAATCTAGCATGTGCGATGTGGAATCTAGCATGTACGGTGTGGAATCTAGCATGTACGTTGTGGAATCTAGCATGTACGGTGTAGAATCTAGCATGTACGGTGTAGAATCTAGCATGTACGATGTGGAATCTAGCATATACGTTGTGGAATCTAGCATGTACGGTGTAGAATCTAGCATGTACGTTGTGGAATCTAGCATGTACGGTGTGGAATCTAGCATGTATGATGTGGAATCTAGCATGTACGGTGTAGAATCTAGCATGTACGGTGTAGAATCTAGCATGTACGATGTAGAATCTAGCATGTACGGTGTAGAATCTAGCATGTACGGTGTAGAATCTAGCATGTACGGTGTAGAATCTAGCATTTACGATGTAGAATCTAGCATGTACGGTGTGGAATGTATGCATGTAGCATGCTTCACACAACATATATTATAAATACTTCAAATGAACCATTGTTTGTTATGTGGGGGAGGGGGTACCGGTAGAAACACAGACCTCCCGCAACGTACCTTTTAGAATATGCTTCGAAAGCTGAC
Source organism: Archivesica marissinica (assembly GCA_014843695.1). NCBI lineage: Eukaryota > Metazoa > Mollusca > Bivalvia > Venerida > Vesicomyidae > Archivesica > Archivesica marissinica. The sequence continues at coordinate 28,744,252 of CM026394.1, forward strand.
TAGGATTCGGACTTTCAGCGAGCTATTCACTGAATGTTCAGCATAGTTATTTCCCTCTAGCATATCCGAGTAGGGGTTTATATTATAACTAGTACAGTGGGATTACCGCCGAACACAGTGCCAATAGTTTACATATTGGATGCGTTTGAGGCTTATATCTTAAACACACTTCTATAACAAGATCCTACTAATTAAAATCGTTAATTTCGTACATTTACGCGTAGGATTTAATATAACACTCTATCGCTATCCGATTAGCGCAGTGGTTAGCGCTTGCTTTTCACCAATGCAACCCGTGTTCGATCCTCGGACAGGGAGGTATGAGAGATGGTAGGGTGGTCGCCAGATCGGACAGGTGGGTTTTCTCCGGGTATTCCGGTTTCCTCCCACAAGAATGACCACATTTACGCGTTCATCCGCGCCAACGAGCGTGATTAATATAAGTTATTAGAACTTGCTTCGCAATCGTTGTAAAATAAATAAAGTTTTAACTTGATAATTGTTTCATAAGATATGTACATCGGAGATTCGAAATGCATGCATGCGTCACCTTTAATGTCACAGTCCGTTCATTTCCGCTTTCTATCGGAATTCCGAATCTTGACAGGCAGAAATGAATCGAGATCCGCGCTTGTTTTAAACAATAGTTGTATTTTCGGACATAGAATAAGTAACAATTTTAATAAACAGTGTCCATCAATTCGGAAATTAATAATATAATAATAATAAAAAACATAAACATCCTAAACTATTATCACTCGTAGATTAAACAAATTTCGAACGAATAACGCAATTGGAATATATGTGATTTAATTTTAAGCGAACTCAGAGAAAATTACATTTGTTGCTCTTAATTAGCGTTGCTAAATTCCTGTCATGGATAAATCCGGGACTATCGTGTGCTTACTGCTGGCAGTGCTGCAAGGGGCTCGTACCCAACCAAACCTAGCAGCTCTTTTGGGACTTGGAGCTTTTGGTAACATAGCCGGTGAGAATATGTGAATATTTTAAAACCTTTTTAACTATATAAATCACAGCTCTTAAAACCCCCATATCAAACTGTCAACAAAAAATACAAAAATACGATATACATCTATATATTGTTCTTAGTGCGTCATTGTCTCGGTAAAGTTGCACATTCGGCCAATGTGACGTCTATGAGATAGTTCGCAGTAATGGATAGTTTAATTTATTACAATTGGTTATGGTGAAATACTATCACCACTCGTGAACTGTTGTTTATTTTCAAGCCATTAGATGCAACTACAAGCCCACAGCCCTAAGGGTGTCTAGCCATGCACGATCATTCACTGCATATTGGTTCAGTGAAATAAACAATGTATGTTATGTTTTCCAATGAATTGCCAACGTTCAGACTTGGCTGTCCGATTAGCGCAGTGGTTAGCGCGCTCGCTTCTCACCAATGCAACCCGGGTTCAATCCTCGGACCGGGAAGTATGTGAGGTGGTACGGTGATCGCCAGATCGGACAGGTGGGTTTTTTCCGGGTACTCCGGTTTCGTCCCAAACGATTAATAAGTACCCGTCTACTGACTGATAAGAAAACAGATTAATACGTACTCGTCTACTGACTGATAAGAAAACATAAGTACCCGTCTACTGACTGATAAGAAAACAGATTAAGAAGTGCCCGTCTACGGACTGATAAGAAAACAGATTAAAAAGTGCCCGTCTACGGACTGATAAGAAAACAGAGTAATAAGTACTCGTCTACGGACTGATTAGAAAACAGATTAAGAAGTGCCCGTCTACGGACTGATAAGAAAACAGATTAAGAAGTGCCCGTCTACGGACTGATAAGAAAACAGATTAATAAGTGCCCGTCTACGGACTGATAAGAAAACAGATTAAGAAGTGCCCATCTACGGACTGATAAGAAAACAGATTAAAAAGTGCCCGTCTACGGACTGATAAGAAAACAGATTAAGAAGTGCCCATCTACGGACTGATAAGAAAACAAATTAATAAGTGCCCGTCTACGGACTGATAAGAAAACAGATTAAGAAGTACCCATCTACTGACTGATAAGAAAACAGAGTAATAAGTACCCGTCTACTGACTGATAAGAAAACAGATTAATAAGTGCCCGTCTACTGACTGATAAGAAAGCAGATTAATAAGTGCCCGTCTACTGACTGATAAGAAACAGATTAATAAGTAACCATCTACGGACTGATAAGAAAACAGATTAATAAGTACCCGTCTACTGACTGATAAAAACAGATTAATAAGTGCCCGTCTACTGACTGATAAGAAAACAGATTAAGAAGTACCCATCTACGGACTGATAAGAAAACAGATTAATAAGTACCCATCTACGGACTGATAAGAAAACAGATTAATAAGTGCCCGTCTACGGACTGATAAGAAAACAGATTAAGAAGTGCCCGTCTACGGACTGATAAGAAAACAGATTAAGAAGTGCCCGTCTACGGACTGATAAGAAAACAGATTAAGAAGTGCCCATCTACGGACTGATAAGAAAACAGATTAAAAAGTGCCCGTCTACGGACTGATAAGAAAACAGATTAAGAAGTACCCGTCTACGGACTGATAAGAAAACAGATTAATAAGTGCCCGTCTACGGACTGATAAGAAAACAGATTAATAAGTGCCCGTCTACGGACTGATAAGAAAACAGATTAATAAGTGCCCGTCTACCGACTGATAAGAAAACAGATTAATAAGTGCCCGTCTACCGACTGATAAGAAACGGATTTTAGTCTCTGGAATGTGAATGTCTTGCAAACCGTTTATAAAACAATATACGTGCACTACTATCGCTGTAGTTATGCATACATATGTAAGCTAGTGTCGATGGGTGTCGTCGTGCCTGGTATGCATGCGCGCGTACACATGCATGTCAAATTTATGTTAAACAAAACTGCCGCTGATTCATTATCTAAACATGATTAAAATATTACATGAAATGTACTATATATACAGTGTTGAAAATCTCCTTCCTCTCTTTCGATATTTATTTACAAACTTGTCATGACTTTTTGTAAATGATGGTTTTGCAAAATTGTCTAGAAACATTTGTACATGGTGGACTACAAAGGTGTCTATTTAAAACGTTTGTAAATGGTGGCTTACAAAATTATCTATAACCGTTTGTAAATTGTTGTTTACAAATTGGGCTATAAACGTTGGTAAATGGTGGTATACACATTCGTCTAGTTCTAACTTGTGGGAATCGCTGCTTACACAATTTGTATCTGAGCTGACTTTTACACTTATAGTCGAAACCCTTATTAAGCTTCTAAATACCGTAACACAGTAACTAAATATTATTTAAAACACTGCCGTGACGTCATACTATTGTAGGCCTACGTGCAATCCATTAGCGTAGCGCCAAACACAGTGCCACTATTTTACACATTGAATCCGTTTGAGGCGTATATCTTACTTAGAACACACACAAGATCGTACTACTTGAAATTGTTAATTTCGTACATTTACGCATAGGCTATGGCCTTTTGAAAGTACAGTCAAACCTGTGTTAGTGGTCACCTCTATTAAGCAGCCAACCTGTATTAAGCAGCCAGTTTCAAGATTCCCTATACATGTATGTTATTTTACTATACATTTGACCTCTATTAAGCAGCCACCTGTGCTAAGCAGCCACTTTCCCTGACTCCCTTGGATGGCTGCTTATGGCAGGTTTGACTGTAGTCCAATATTAATAATAATTGACTGCAAGTAAAAAGGTATGACGTCATGACAGTGTTTTAAATAACTAGAAATAGTATGCGGGCGGTAATTATAGCTTGTCCTTTTTATTTATAATGACAGTTATTTTTGTTGATGCTACATTTAGAGAAGCAACATGTTACGAACGCTGTTTATAGCAAACAATTATTAACTTTATGTGGGTGTGGGAGTTGCTATATTTTACGATAATATATGTGGCCATATAGCGTAATTAGTATTATTAAATATATATTCTCATCAAGCTTTATTTCCTTGAAACTGGAAAAGCAAATATTGACAAGTATCACGTGAGACATTGTTAGAACATCATTTTAATGATACAATTTCATTACATTTACAATGATAATGTGTCGGAGACGGTGGAATTATTGATAGCGCAGTGGTAGAGGTTTCGCTTCAGGTGTGTGAAAGGCCCGAACTTCGCGCCCAGCTACAGCCGTTTCGGCTGTGCCCTTAGGCAATGTACTTAAACTTCCGCATCGACTCGTCTCTCTTTCTCTCATGGCGATGGATCCATCGATGGCGATTAATCTACTGTTGTATGAACTTGTTTCGTAATCGAGCTCAAATAAATGTGTATAAACTAATGATTATAGCTGGAACAAGGCATACCTATTATATCTGCCAGGCTTTACCTACAGTTAGTGCTGTCTAATATTATCATGAAATGGGCAATAGACGATGAGACACATTATTGAATTTTTCTATTACCTCCCTTGACAGATAAAGTCCGAGTTATACCGAAATGTCCTTTTAGTTGGAATACTTTGTTTTTACTGTTGTTTTCTAACCAGATGTTATGCTATGATAAATGTAATTTCAGCATTGCAAAATCATTAATTGATAACGAATGTTTACAGTAAAGTATCCGATTGATATACTGTAGGATATCTGTCGAGATTTAATCATTTAATAATTACAAGATATGAAAATGGATAGCATGTTGTGCAAAGGATACAACGATAAAAACAGAGGAAACCAATTAAAATGACCAATCTACTTTTAGGAGTATTCAGTGGCAGTAACTGACTAATGTCGTTCATTGCCCCCCCCCCCCCCACACACACACCACCACCACCAACTTCCTATCTTCACATAGTCGCATTTTAGCCAAAAAACGTGTTCAAATGCACTAAACTATATACAAATGCGTGTCTTAGCTTCCTTTAAAATAATACTAAGTATGTTACATATAGTCTAGTCAGCATGCCAAACAATGAATCCATACATACGTATCCGGACATGTCCGTGTTTGCTTGTCACGTAGTTGCAGCGCCAATGATATATTTAGAATTGTTCGATGCTAATTTTTATTTTGTTAATTACATGCAGTTGTTTTTAAATGTCAGTTATTCAAAAGTTGAAGTGCTCGTGCTATATTTAGACAATTTATCGATGCAGATTATAACATCGTTCAATTTCGTTCAGTTTGACTTTTAGTGTCAGTTTGAGTAAGTGAATAAGTGTGTAATTGACAGAGGATCTTACACTAGGGGTCATTTCATAACATATTTTATGAAACGAGTTTTGGAATTTTGCTATTTTAAAAGCGTGCCTTTTGGCGAGCTTAATAGCAAAAATTCTAAAACGAGTTTCATAAAATATGGCATGTAATCACCACTAGTGTAAGATCCTTTTATCACATTACCAACAACCATAAATCAGCAGAAAAAGTACGTTACAGACGGATATATAGTCCAGTGGTAACACGCTGGGCGGGTAATCCAGGGATCGCAGATTCGATCCCCGTCTGACCCTAATAAAATTAACAGTCTTTCAGATGGGACGTTAAACCGAGGTCTCGTGTCGGTGCTTTACACCGTGCACGTAAAAGAACCAGAGGAGACTCTGGAATGGGTCTCTATGTATCATTGCACTATCATCCAAAACTCTAAAATGACTAATCTCTTCAGGAGGCGTCGCTCATATGGGCAACCGGTAGCGACGATAAATAAACGTAAAACACACAGTGACACACACACGTTTCTGTTTGAGCCTTATTACAGTGAGCTGTATCCGTGCGCCGTAGTAAATAGTGCCTGATAATCAAGCAACGTCATGCAAATAATCGACACAGTATTTTTAATCAATGTATTCCTCTACTTCATATTTAGTAGTTTATTGATTAAGCAGTTGATTTAATAATAATTGATTCAACAATAAAGCATGAACACAAACAGCGTGTAATGTCTATTGCAAGCTGTCAGTATCATGCCGCGACCAATCAGAATCCTAGGTGTGGCCATACATGAGATCACTGTATTGCACTGAACACAAGAAAAGTTATGTAATAAAACGCGATAAGACATAACACTAGCTAGAGGAAGGAACCTTTAATTTAATTTAACACAGATAACGCATAGGCAGCCAACTGCATAGATGCACCCCGTGCAACCCTGACACATGAATACATGTATGTACCCGGTCAAATCGTTCCATAGTCAACTCGACCATCGGCCTGAACATAAGCACCGGCACCCGTGGCCATTGTACCCGGTGATTTTCGATTTTAATGAATGTAGTTCAATGGACGATGTTTTAGCATGTTTTAAAAAAGGAATTTACTGTCATAAATTGTGTTGATATTTGAACACAATGGAGTCGTGGCCATTCATTAAGCTCGACATGGGATACTGACGGATACAACCACCAATCTTTCGCAAGCCAGCTGGATAGCTTCACCACATGATTCCACTCCCCAGTAAGCTCGACATGGGATACTGACGGATACAACCACCAATCTTTCGCAAGCCAGCTGGATAGCTTCACCACATGATTCCACTCCCCAGTAAGATTGGAATCAATTCATATATTAAATACACATACTATTTGAAATGGATTGGAAAACAAGCTGAGCGATTATGTAATTTCCTTTCCATGATGATGTTGCAAAATATCAATGTTGGCATTGATAGAGTTGATCTCTTCTGTACACTCGAAACAAAGGTCCTGCCTTAGATTCCCAGACAGCTACTGCAACATTCCTACAGCAACAGTCTAGCAGTTGTTACCTCCTGTACAATTACACACAAGTTATGCATAGTTACTTCCCTTACAGATACACAACAAGTTAGGTAGTAGATATCTCCCTTACAATTACACCACAGTTCCGTAGTAGTTACTTCCCTTACAATTACATCACAGTTCCGTAGTAGTTACTTCCCTTACAATTACATCACAGTTCCGTAGTAGTTACTTCCCTTACAATTACACCAAAGTCCCACATTAGTTACTTCCCTTACAATTACAGCAAATGACCTAAAGTAATTCCCATACAATTACACCACAGTCCCGTAGTAGTTACTTCCCCTATAATTACACCAAAGTCCCACATTAGTTACTTCCCTTACAGTTACAGCAAATGACCTAAAGTAATTCCTATACAATTACACCACAGTCCCGTAGTAGTTACTTCCCTTACAATTACACCACAGTTCCGTAGTAGTTACTTCCCTTACAATTACACCACAGTTCCGTAGTAGTTACTTCCCTTACAATTACACCACAGTTCCGTAGTAGTTACTTCCCTTACAATTACACCACAGTTCCGTAGTAGTTACTTCCCTTACAATTACACCACAGTTCCGTAGTAGTTACTTCCCTTACAATTACACCACAGTTCCGTAGTAGTTACTTCCCTTACAATTACACCACAGTTCCGTAGTAGTTACTTCCCTTACAATTACACCACAGTTCCGTAGTAGTTACTTCCCTTACAATTACACCACAGTTCCGTAGTAGTTACTTCCCTTACAATTACATCACAGTTCCGTAGTAGTTACTTCCCTTACAATTACATCACAGTTCCGTAGTAGTTACTTCCCTTACAATTACACCACAGTTCCGTAGTAGTTACTTCCCATACAATTACATCACAGTTCCGTAGTAGTTACTTCCCCTACAATTACACCAAAGTCCCACAATAGTTACTTCCCTTACAGTTACAGCAAATGACCTAAAGTAATTCCCATACAATTACACCACAGTCCCGTAGTAGTTACTTCCCCTACAATTACACCAAAGTCCCACATTAGTTACTTCCCTTACAGTTACAGCAAATGACCTAAAGTAATTCCCATACAATTACACCACAGTCCCGTAGTAGTTACTTCCCCTACAATTACACCAAAGTCCCACAATAGTTACTTCCCTTACAGTTACAACAAATACCGTCAGTAGTTACTTCCCCTACAATTACACCAAAGTCCCACATTCGTTACTTCCCTTATAGTTACAGCAACGTTTCTAAAGTACTTAGTGAGGGAGGAATAGGGAGAGGGAGGGGAGCGAGAGAGATGAGAAAGAGACCGTTGTATTTAATTTAAATGCATTGCCGCAGTATACTATAGTGTAAGTGCTCCAGCGGGGCCCGAACTCCGGAATTTTCGCATCTGAAGCGAATGCGTTACCACCACTGCGCTATCACGACATGTAGTGATATTGCTTTATTTCTGTGAATATGTATTATGCTGAGGAAGTAAACCTGGGAATATGTTGGTAATGAGGACATAATCTGTCTTAGTAACATACGTAAATAATTAGAATATTTTCCAAGAATATATGTCATTTCTGCCTCAGGCATTAGTAATATAATATATATATTAGTTATGACCCACATTTACATAGCATGCAAGAATGATTGCTAGTTAAATATACATATGAACTTCCTAATACATCCAGACTCGATACACATTTACTCCATATGTAAATTTACTATAATTATAATGACGTATAGACGTCATCCGTCGCTCGTAGTGGTGTTGGTGTATAGAGATAGTCGTCCGGAGGAGCTTTGAATTGTAGCATTACCATTCGCTGTATCCCTCTACTGTTCATGACCACATCCGCAACGATTGTCTACAAAGAACGTGTAGCCATGAAAGACAGACCCGAAAATATGTCTCCATTTTCTTCTAGACCCGAAAGTCTGTCTCCATTTTCTTCTAGACCCGAACGTCTGTCTCCATTTTCTTCTAGACCCGAACGTCTGTCTCCATTTTCTTCTAGACCCGAAAGTCTGTCTCCATGTTCTTCTAGACCCGAAAGTCTGTCCCCATGTGCTTCGAAATCCGAAAGTCTGTCCCCATGTGCTTCGAAATCCGAAAGACTGTCGCCCATTTCGAGTCATATGTAAAAATAATTAATCTCGAGATGCATATGTTTGTGTTTTAAAACATTACATGTATATATACATATATTATGAACCATCAATAACAAGACGGTTTCTTTCTCTATCCATCAGACCTTCAATCGTGTATCTGACTTAACCACTCTGGGATGGGGGATCTCGTTCGCGCTCAGATCGAGCCGGGCGGGTGTCGTGAGGCGCTGCTACAGGAATTTGAAATATGTTCAAAACCGGCTTAACAAATGTACAATTGCACACAAGTAATTTAAATACACCCAGATAGTCTCTCCTCTGCATGTTGTTTTCCTTCTCTTTGTATTTTGTACTAATTGTTAATATTATAATTATGCTGCTATATGTGTTATGTGAGTTAGAATGATACATATGTACGTACATATGATAATGCTAATTCTGTTGGTAACATTTATTTGTAAGTACTTTCTTTTTAAGTTTATTTATTGTCCCCCAATGGTTATTCGGGGCGATGCCTCCAGAAATATATTACAGTCAAGGGAATCGCAACAAGTGGCTGCTTAGCACATGTGGATGCTTAATAGAGGGCAACTATAAAACAACATATTGGGAATCTGGAACCTAGCTGCTTAATACAGGTTGGCTACTTAATGGAGATGACCACTAACACAGGTTTGACTGTAGTCAACTTTTGTTTTGGAGGATAGTGCCCGGTGCATAGCACTCATACGTGAAATATTGCTTAATAGTCCCAACTGAAAGACTGTTAATAGTGTAATGGTGGGACGGCGCAGGAGGTGGTTTGACTCGCTCACGACCTCAGTCCTGAGTGTTAACCATTGACGGACCACCCAATAATTAACATTGTACAAATGGTGTACTAGTCCGGTAATTAAAGGTGGCGATATGCAGTGAGGTTCAAACAAATTGATGGGAAAGGTTTTTCAATGGATATGACTTCAATGATACCTCTATAGTGTGTAAAAAAAAGTCCCACAACATCCAGCTATGGAAAATACCTTAAAATTGACGAAATCCAAGATGGCCGCCATCCAGATGACGGAAATAGGAAAACGGTCATAATTATGTACCTAATCATGATACAATCAAGTGTAATATGTCTATTCGTACTAGTTGCTCATGAGGCATGCGATGGACACTGTGTTGGCTTCGTAAAACCAACATGACAAAGCAAAAACAAAATGGCCTCCATATATTATTAAAAATTACTCGTTGTTCGATGTATTTGTAGTTGAACGATTCTGATTCATGAAACATGGCCACCCTATCTGACAAGTTTACCTGTGCATTGTGCATGGAGACAGTCGACATGGCTAAACCTCAAGCATATTCACAATTGCGAGAAAAAGGCTGCAGGACAATCAACGAATCTACGAAAGCACGAAACATTAATATTCCCGAAATAAAGTACAGTCCGAATGAACGACTCCATGTACACAAGGAGTGCAGACGCTTGCATACGCATCCAACCAGGGAATCTCAGCAACAGGGTCCTTCAACTGGTTCCCGCCATCTACGATCGCATGCCACAGCTTTCAATTTTAAACAAAATTGTGTCCTCGTTGGTGTCCGTATCGACCAGGAAGCTGCACATAAATACCGAGCCAAACAGGCATTGCAGTTTAGTCGTGTGATGGAACTTGAATTTGAAGAAACCGTTAAAGCACATTGTCTTCAGAGGAATGACGAATGGCCCACAGCACTACAGTCGCGAATTCTCCCAGTATTTGATTTACCAGCTGCAGAAGCTATGTACCACGTTGAATGTGACAGACATTTCCGTTCGGGGAGGAATATCCCTTCAGTTTTCAACAAGGAGGAAGATGTCCCTAAGAAAAAGCCAAAGCTCGGTCGACCAATGTGTGCACCAAAGATGATGGCATTCAACAGTGCCCTCGAATATTTGGAAGACTTTGATGACGAGACAATTACACTGGACGACTTACATCACATAATGAAGCAGAAGACTGGACTGAATGATGATGAAGTATATACCAAGGTGCAGCTCAAAAAGAAATTCGAGGATCACTATGGAGAAAAAGTATCCATCACCACAGTCAGGCAGCAGCCCAACATCGTTACTCTAACGTCAACTGTTAAAAACATCATCCAGGAGTCACATACAACCATATCGCACAGCCAACCTCTAGATCATGTATATGCAGCTGGTTAGCATCCTCCGATCTCTGTTCCAATCTTCACGTGGCAGGAACTGGAAGTTCTATCTTCAGTCCCTTCACGATATGCTCCCATTCCTAGCTGCTTCAGGTCATAATAACTACACCAAGTCACTCGTTCTATACTTGGAGAAGATGGAAAAGCTCGAGGAGACACATCCAGCTGTTTATAGCAAGTTCCTAGAGGGACTGTTCGTCATCCGCCACAGTGACAGTTATTGGTCCGGAATATTCAGCGATCTGTGCATCGAGCAGGTACTGATGGGAAGCATTAAATCGGGCTTACCCGAGGACGAGGATTTCAGGAGTCAACCATTTTGCTATGGCTGTTATCAATGCCAGCATGTGGGGAAGTCCACAAGGCCCTACAGAAAGTGACTGTTCTCTCACTGACTTGTGGTGATGCGGTGCACAAAGATCTTTCCCAATCAAGATTGAAGCGGGATGCAAAAGACCTCCAGACAGTCCTTGACTATTTACAAGAAAGAAAACCATTCACACAAAGCAGTAAGGAACTCCACAGTCTCTCATCTGGGATCGTTGGAGAAGGGTCAGTTAACGTTGACAGCGCTAAGACCATAGGGGATGCTATTCTGACCTCTTTGGCAGGAACGTCTGTCTCGCAACACCAATTTGTGAAGAAAGATCAGGTCCGTACTCTGGCTTCCTCAGTGTATGTTTCCTCTGAAGGCGAGACGATTGAGATCAATCCACAACAGCTATACCAACGCCTAATCGTTGCTGGTATCGGCAATATCGAACTCGCGGAATTGTTCCAGTATGAGCTGTGTTCGTATCCCTCATCGCTGTTCGACTCCAAACTGCTTATGCGGCTCCCAGACAAAGCTGATCTCCAGAATGGCCTTGTTAAGAAGATCCCAGCGTGTGTTGTCTCTGACCAACCACTTGACATCCTTGAAGTGATGTATGTTGTAGATGGAGGTGCAATGCTGCAGCGTATACCCTGGTCAAAGTCCACCTCATATTGCAAACTCTACATCCAGTTCATTCAGAGACATTACCAGCGCATGCTAGTCGTATTTGATGGCTATGGAAGTGACCCGTCTACCAAGGATGAGACACACGAACGGCGGACTGGAAGCGAGATGGGAGTGGATGTCGATTTCACGGATCACATGATTCTCAAAATGAAGAAAAAACCTTTTCTTGCTAACTCCAAGAACAAGCAAAAGTTCATCAACAGCCTCTCGTCACAGATGGAGAAAGAAGGCATCCGTGTGAAGCAGTCCGCTGGAGATGCTGACTATGACATAGCAATGTCTGCATGTGCCCTCGCCCGAACGAAACCTGTGGTAGTTGTTGGTGATGACACTGACTTGCTGATACTTCTACAGCACCATTTCAACCCTGCTGAACACCGGAGTATTTATCTTCAGACCAGCTCTAAACTCATCAACATAGGTAGCCTCCACAGTTCACTGGATCCAGGCCTCAGTGAATCATTGCTCTTCATCCACGCCTTATCTGGTTGCGATACAACCTCAAGACCTTATGGAATAGGAAAAGTATCTGCAATGGGGAAGCATAAAGATTTGCAAGGACCATCATCAGTGTTCATAACGTCTGAGAAAATCCAGGAAGCAGTTGAAGCAGCGGGAAACATAGCACTGGCAGTGCTATATGCTTGTAAGCAGGGCACATACCTCAATCTCGAACGAGCATCCAAGTTCTCTGAGAAGGTAGCTTCAAGCTCAAGCCATGTACCTCCTGAACGTCTTCCACCAACTACTGATGCTGCTAGATTTCACAGTAGAAGGGTCTACAACCAAGTACAGACCTGGTTGGGGAACAACATGGAGGCCACTGAGTGGATGGGTCCTACGCAAGACAAGACTCGGGACTGTCCTGAAACCAAATAGAATGGAGCAGGTTGCAGCTCCTGCCTCCCTCCTAAAGATGATCCGGTGTAAATGCACTGGAAATTGTGGAAAGAACACGTGTTCATGAAGGAAAATGGACTCCAGTGCACGCTTGGCTGTGGACAGTGCAAGGGCTTCACATGTACAAATTGGCCAATTCCTGATGACTCAGACTCTGAAACTTAACGTGTTGTACTAGTATCAACAAGTTGTATACAGTATTGAACATGATAAACATATTGAAATTTTTTGAAAAATGTGTCTGTTATTTTTTTCATCAGCGATATTGTACCAAAGTTTAAAACTTACCACTTAGGTCATATATGGCCGCCATTTTGATTTTGCTTGGCTCTACGAAGCCAATACAGTATCCATCGCATGCCTCATGAGATGCTAGTACGAATAGACATATTACACTTGATTGTATCATGATTAGGTACATAATTATGACCATTTTCCTATTTCCGTCATCCGGATGGCGGCCATCTTGGATTTCGTCAATTTTAATGTATTTTCCATAGCTGGATTTCGTGGGACTTTTTTTACATACTATAGAGGTATCATTGAAGTCATATCCATTGAAAAACCTTTCCCATCAATTTGTTTGAACCTCTGTACTTTAATTACCGGACCTATACTGACGACGGTATTTTATGATCGACATTTCGTGATAAATTCATAATATTATACTACCGTTTTATTAGGACAATGCTATTGTACAGTTGTGAATCACGAAAAAAACAACAACATTGTTATGACATATATATAATACGCATTATCATCAAATGAGTCATATTTCCTATTCTTTATCCTGAACCAAATTAACATTAACATTGTGTACAAAAACCACTGCAAACACAATCACAATGGACAAATACATATAAAAACGTGCTGCGGTTTGCGAAATAGAACGTTTCCCTTTATCAACTGAATTATCATACTGAACTTATAAAGTCGTGTTCCTGTTCAAATTGACTGTCACGTGTTCTACATGCACGATTAGGCCTACCACACATTTTCAGCAAATAAATTCAACCTAATGTACACATATATTGTTCAAGGAAGCGTTAATTGATGCTTGATAATCATTCAAACATTGAGACCGCACATCGGTCAACAGGTCAGCCAACGCGTCACCGGAGACGTGACACCGGTATACAGTATCATTTCTTCTTTCTCAACAAACGTGACACCAGTGTACAGCATCATTTCTTCTTTCTCAACAAACGTGACACCCGTGTACAGCATAATTTCTTCTTTCCCAACAAACGTGACACCCGTTTACAGCATCATTTCTTCTTTCTCAACAAACGTGACACCCGTGTACAGCATCATTTCTTCTTTCTCAACAAACGTGACACCCGTGTACAGCATCATTTCTTTTTTCTCAACAAACGTGACACCCGTGTACAGCATCATTTCTTCTTTCTCAACAAACGTGACACCCGTGTACAGCATCATTTCTTCTTTCTCAACAAACGTGACACCCGTGTACAGCATCATTTCTTCTTTCTCAACAAACGTGACACCCGTGTACAGCATCATTTCTTCTTTCTCAACAAACGTGACACCCGTGTACAGCATCATTTCTTCTTTCTCAACAAACGTGACACCCGTGTACAGCATCATTTCTTCTTTCCCAACAGGATTATGACTTTAAGGATAACTGTACGCCATTGTTTTATTTCGCAAAGCGCGATATTTATTCCTAAGAATTATACGCATATTGTATATTGTATATATATTGTATAATACTTGTTTCTCGGTGGTTTTTGCACATGAAGTTTTCATTTAGTTATGGTAAAAAATATCAATTCAATTCAAGTATGATATAACTATATATGTACATATTGTATATTTACAGTATGTTGTTACTATATGTACATATTGTATATTTACGGTATGTTATTACTATATATGTACATATTGTATATTTACGGTATGTTGTTACTATATGTACATATTGTATATTTACAGTATGTTGTTACTATATGTACATATTGTATATTTACGGTATGTTATTACTATATATGTACATATTGTATATTTACAGTATGTTGTACTATATGTACATATTGTATATTACGGTATGTTATTACTATATATGTACATATTGTATATTTACAGTATGTTGTTACTATATGTACATATTGTATATTTACGGTATGTTATTACTATATATGTACATATTGTATATTTACGGTATGTTGTTACTATATGTACATATTGTATATTTACAGTATGTTGTTACTATATGTACATATTGTATATTTACGGTATGTTATTACTATATATGTACATATTGTATATTTACGGTATGTTGTTACTATATGTACATATTGTATATTTACAGTATGTTGTTACTATATGTACATATTGTATATTTACGGTATGTTATTACTATATATGTACATATTGTATATTTACGGTATGTTGTTACTATATGTGCATATTGTATATTTACGGTATGTTATTACTATATGTACATATTGTATATTTACGGTATGTTATTACTATATATACATATTGTATATTTACGGTATGTTATTACTATATATGTACATATTGTATATTTACGGTATGTTATTACTATATATGTACATATTGTATATTTACAGTATGTTGTTACTATATGTGCATATTGTATATTTACGGTATGTTATTACTATATGTACATATTGTATATTTACGGTATGTTATTACTATATATGTACATATTGTATATTTACGGTATGTTATTACTATATATGTACATATTGTATATTTACGGTATGTTATAACTATATATGTACATATTGTATATTTACGGTATGTTGTTACTATATGTACATATTGTATATTTACAGTATGTTGTTACTATATTTACATATTGTATATTTACGGTATGTTATTACTATATGTGCATATTGTATATTTACGGTATGTTGTTACTATATATGTACATATTGTATATTTACGGTATGTTATAACTATATATGTACATATTGTATATTTACGGTATGTTATAACTATATATGTACATATTGTATATTTACGGTATGTTATTACTATATATGTACATATTGTATATTTACAGTATGTTGTTACTATATGTGCATATTGTATATTTACGGTATGTTATTACTATATATGTACATATTGTATATTTACGGTATGTTATTACTATATATGTACATATTGTATATTTACGGTATGTTATCTATATATGTACATATTGTATATTTACGGTATGTTATAACTATATATGTACATATTGTATATTTACGGTATTTTGTTACTATATGTACATATTGATATTTACAGTATGTTGTTACTATATTTACATATTGTATATTACGGTATGTTATTACTATATGTGCATATTGTATATTTACGGTATGTTGTTACTATATATGTACATATTGTATATTTACGGTATGTTATAACTATATATGTACATATTGTATATTTACGGTATGTTATAACTATATATGTACATATTGTATATTTACGGTATGTTATAACTATATATGTACATATTGTATATTTACGGTATGTTGTTACTATATATGTACATATTGTATATTTACAGTATGTTATAACTATATATGTACATATTGTATATTTACAGTATGTTGTTACTATATATGTACATATTGTATATTTACGGTATGTTATAACTATATGTACATATTGTATATTTACGGTATGTTATAACTATATATGTACATATTGTATATTTACGGTATGTTATAACTATATATGTACATATTGTATATTTACGGTATGTTATAACTATATATGTACATATTGTATATTTACGGTATGTTATAACTATATATGTACATATTGTATATTTACGGTATGTTGTTACTATATGTACATATTGTATATTTACGGTATGTTGTTACTATATATGTACATATTGTATATTTACGGTATGTTATTACTATATATGTACATATTGTATATTTACGGTATGTTGTTACTATATGTACATATTGCATATTTACGGTATGTTATTACTATATGTACATATTGTATATTTACGGTATGTTGTTACTATATGTACATATTGTATATTTACGGTATGTTGTTACTATGTGTACATATTGTATATTTACGGTATGTTATAACTATATGTACATATTGTATATTTACGGTATGTTATAACTATATATGTACATATTGTATATTTACGGTATGTTATTACTATATGTACATATTGTATATTTACGGTATGTTATTACTATATGTACATATTGTATATTTACGGTATGTTATTACTATATATGTACATATTGTATATTTACGGTATGTTATTACTATATGTACATATTGTATATTTACGGTATGTTATTACTATATGTACATATTGTATATTTACGGTATGTTATTACTATATGTACATATTGTATATTTACGGTATGTTATTACTATATGTGCATATTGTATATTTACGGTATGTTATTACTATATATGTACATATTGTATATTTACAGTATGTTATTACTATATATGTACATATTGTATATTTACGGTATGTTATTACTATATGTACATATTGTATATTTACAGTATGTTGTTACTATATGTACATATTGTATATTTACGGTATGTTATTACTATATGTACATATTGTATATTTACAGTATGTTATTACTATATGTGCATATTGTATATTTACAGTATGTTATTACTATATATGTACATATTGTATATTTACGGTATGTTATTACTATATGTACATATTGTATATTTACAGTATGTTGTTACTATATGTACATATTGTATATTTACAGTATGTTGTTACTATATGTACATATTGTATATTTACAGTATGTTATTACTATATGTACATATTGTATATTTACGGTATGTTATTACTATATATGTACATATTGTATATTTACAGTATGTTGTTACTATATATGTACATATTGTATATTTACGGTATGTTATAACTATATGTACATATTGTATATTTATGGTATGTTATTACTATATATGTACATATTGTATATTTACGGTATGTTATATAATATGTACATATTGTATATTTACAGTATGTTGTTACTATATATGTACATATTGTATATTTACGGTATGTTATAACTATATGTACATATTGTATATTTACGGTATGTTATTACTATATATGTACATATTGTATATTTACGGTATGTTATAACTATATGTACATATTGTATATTTACGGTATGTTATTACTATATATGTACATATTGTATATTTACGGTATGTTATTACTATATATGTACATATTGTATATTTACGGTATGTTATTACTATATATGTACATATTGTATATTTACGGTATGTTATTACTATATATGTACATATTGTATATTTACGGTATGTTATTACTATATATGTACATATTGTATATTTACGGTATGTTATTACTATATATGTACATATTGTATATTTACGGTATGTTATTACTATATATGTACATATTGTATATTTACGGTATGTTATTACTATATATGTACATATTGTATATTTACGGTATGTTATTACTATATATGTACATATTGTATATTTACGGTATGTTATTACTATATATGTACATATTGTATATTTACGGTATGTTATTACTATATATGTACATATTGTATATTTACGGTATGTTATTACTATATATGTACATATTGTATATTTATGGTATGTTATTACTATATGTACATATTGTATATTTACGGTATGTTGTTACTATATGTACATATTGTATATTTACTGTATGTTATTACTATATATGTACATATTGTATATTTACGGTATGTTATTACTATATTTACCTATTGTATATTTACGGTATGTTATTACTATATTTACCTATTGTATATTTACGGTATGTTATTACTATATTTATCTATTGTATATTTACGGTATGTTGTTACTATATGTACATATTGTATATTTACGGTATGTTGTTACTATATATGTACATATTGTATATTTACAGTATGTTATTACTATATATGTACATATTGTATATTTACGGTATGTTGTTACTATATGTACATATTGCATATTTACGGTATGTTATTACTATATGTACATATTGTATATTTACGGTATGTTGTTACTATATGTACATATTGTATATTTACGGTATGTTGTTACTATGTGTACATATTGTATATTTACGGTATGTTATAACTATATGTACATATTGTATATTTACGGTATGTTATAACTATATATGTACATATTGTATATTTACAGTATGTTATTACTATATGTACATATTGTATATTTACGGTATGTTATTACTATATGTACATATTGTATATTTACGGTATGTTATTACATATATGTACATATTGTATATTTACGGTATGTTATTACTATATATGTACATATTGTATATTTACGGTATGTTATTACTATATGTACATATTGTATATTTACGGTATGTTGTTACTATATGTACATATTGTATATTTACGGTATGTTATTACTATATGTACATATTGTATATTTACGGTATGTTATTACTATATGTACATATTGTATATTTACAGTATGTTATTACTATATATGTACATATTGTATATTTACGGTATGTTATTACTATATGTACATATTGTATATTTACAGTATGTTGTTACTATATGTACATATTGTATATTTACGGTATGTTATTACTATATGTACATATTGTATATTTACAGTATGTTATTACTATATGTGCATATTGTATATTTACAGTATGTTATTACTATATATGTACATATTGTATATTTACAGTATGTTATTACTATATGTACATATTGTATATTTACAGTATGTTGTTACTATATGTACATATAATTGTATATTTACGGTATGTTATTACTATATATATACATATTGTATATTTACGGTATGTTATTACTATATATGTACATATTGTATATTTACAGTATGTTGTTACTATATATGACATATTGTATATTTACGGTATGTTATAACTATATGTACATATTGTATATTTACGGTATGTTATTACTATATATGTACATATTGTATATTTACGGTATGTTATAACATATATGTACATATTGTATATTTACAGTATGTTATAACATATATGTACATATTGTATATTTACGGTATGTTATAACATATATGTACATATTGTATATTTACGGTATGTTATAACATATATGTACATATTGTATATTTACGGTATGTTATAACATATATGTACATATTGTATATTTACAGTATGTTATAACATATATGTACATATTGTATATTTACGGTATGTTATAACATATATGTACATATTGTATATTTACGGTATGTTATAACTATATGTACATATTGTATATTTACAGTATGTTATTACTATATATGTACATATTGTATATTTACGGTATGTTATAACATATATGTACATATTGTATATTTACGGTATGTTATTACTATATATGTACATATTGTATATTTACGGTATGTTATTACTATATGTACATATTGTATATTTACGGTATGTTGTTACTATATGTACATATTGTATATTTACTGTATGTTATTACTATATATGTACATATTGTATATTTACGGTATGTTATTACTATATTTACATATTGTATATTTACGGTATGTTATTACTATATTTACATATTGTATATTTACGGTATGTTATTACTATATTTACATATTGTATATTTACGGTATGTTATTACTATATGTACATATTGTATATTTACGGTATGTTATTACTATATTTACATATTGTATATTTACGGTATGTTATTACTATATGTACATATTGTATATTTACGGTATGTTATTACTATATGTACATATTGTATATTTACGGTATGTTATTACTATATGTACATATTGTATATTTACGGTATGTTATTACTATATGTACATATTGTATATTTACGGTATGTTATTACTATATGTACATATTGTATATTTACGGTATGTTATTACTATATGTACATATTGTATATTTACGGTATGTTATTACTATATGTACATATTGTATATTTACGGTATGTTATTACTATATGTACATATTGTATATTTACGGTATGTTATTACTATATGTACATATTGTATATTTACGGTATGTTATTACTATATGTACATATTGTATATTTACGGTATGTTATTACTATATGTACATATTGTATATTTACGGTATGTTATTACTATATGTACATATTGTATATTTACGGTATGTTATTACTATATGTACATATTGTATATTTACGGTATGTTGTTACTATATTTACCTATTGTATATTTACGGTATGTTATTACTATATGTACATATTGTATATTTACGGTATGTTGTTACTATATTTACCTATTGTATATTTACGGTATGTTATTACTATATTTACCTATTGTATATGTACGGTATGTTGTTACTAAATGTACATATTGTATATTTTCAGAGTCAATGCCGTCAGGAAGCAGTTCATGCCCATACCAGGCTCACGCCAACAAACATAAATTTTCCCAAATGGTAAATAATCGTCTAATAACACAACAATGTGCGCCTGGTACCATGTTTGTTCTGAGCAAATGCAGCTGTGACAACATACCAAGTGGTGGCAGCGGTGCAGCTCACACGCCGGGATCAAATCCAAGATTAGATGCATTCGGGGGTAAATTGTTTGCTAATTTCCGACTTGTTTGTTAGTTTGGGATGGGGTTGTTAGTCACATCAACAGCTTAGATCAGGTGGCTACTCTCCAGCTATAATGGATGCTGGCACAACCCGGACCCGTCGAGCAGTATTTCAGGCATAAATCAGCTGGGTAGCTTCTTCACTTTAAAGAATTCGACCCCCATTGGGATTCGAACCTACAGCGGTGAGGGTCAATATTACCCGGATAGAATAACTGACTTTCTGCATACCAGCCCAATAGCTCACAACTTGAAGTTCTTTCAACTTATATTAATCAATCTCGAGACCTCATTCCTGATGGAACCCATCGCCATGAAGGAGAGAGAAGAGGCAATGTGGAATTTAAATGCCTTGTCTAAGGGCACAATCGTAACAGCGGGGCTCGAACTCCGGACCTTTCGCACTTGAAGCGAATGCGCTATCTCGACCATGTTAATCTTGAAAAATAAAACATAAAATGCGATGCAATCGTTTTGAAAATCACACAGCAAATAAAGAAGTTATGACGGGTTGATTATCTCGTATAGAAAATATTAGTAATAGAGACGGTCGTCGTGGATTAACCATGTCACATGACTTTTAATTTTTTTTACATATAATAATTAATTTAACATGTCTATTTAAAAAAGCTGCTTGCGTAATTTTTTACGTATGGGTAGCAATGAAGCTACACATTCTAACATTATACTTTGTATGCTTATGTTCATTTGGTAAACAGTGTTTTTTTGCGATAAAACAAACTCGAAACCGAAAGTAGGACTTTCCGAGTCGATCGGTCACGCACTTGTTTACAACCGGAACGCATCGTCCGCACTTGTTTACATTCGGAATGCATCGTCCCCATTTGTCCCACGTTGTCTTTTTTAATTAAATTACTTGATATGTTGATTCATACCTCTGTTAGCTAAGTCCTTTAGGGACATTTCTACATCCCCGCGAGGGGTTCGACATTAGAGGAAGATAGATAGATAGATAGTATTTCATGTTCAAAATATATACATTGTTTTCTACATCCTCTGTTGTTTCACGCATGCGCGCTGTGCGTGTTTAATTTCGTGTGTTGATAAACAAATTCGCGTATACGACGGTTTAAATTTATTGGAATTTTATCGTTTCTGAGCGACTATATCGATTTTTGTAATGACACACACATTAGTATTTATATTTTACACAAAACTTCCTTTATTACGATGTAATGCTGCTTTAACGTAACGTAATTAAAAGAATTATTAACCGACGACGGACCGGACCTAATTTTGGTCATGTGACATGAAACGCCATTCCCAGACTTAACTTGTATTTGTAATGTATTGCAGGGGGTAGCAATCCACTATTTGACGCCCTGATTAGCCAACTTCAACCTCCGCAACCGCCGCCCAGGCGTAGCAGACCACCGTACGTTTAGGTTTTACAATTTTATACACAATTTTCATTCTCACATTTCTCGAAAGAGACATATAAACATGCATTATATAAATACCGTCAGATTTTCGACGTACCATATCCGTCAACGTATGGGAATATAGTTTCCTTTAATAATACAATAAATTAAAACGGATGCATTAACTAAATCAGGGATACTGGTTAATCGCTAGGAGCATTAAAACTCGGTATCAATTTAACCCTTTCAACACTACAACCCCCTAAATAGGTGTGTAGATGAAATATGAACTAGTGTAATGTAATTTTCTGATAAATGTATTGGTCTAAACATATCCGTGGACAAGTACATGTCAGTTACTTAGTGTGTGTTTTACGTTTATTTATCGTCGTTACCGGTTGCCAAAATGAACGACGCCTCCTGAAGAGATTAGTCATTTTAGATTTTTGGAGGATAGTACAATGATACAGACAGACCCATTCCAAATTATCCTCTGGTTCTTTTACATGCACGGTGTAAAACACCGACACGAGACCACGGGTTCCCATCTGAAAGACTGTTAATTCTATTAGGGTCAGACGGGGGATCGCACCTTCTGTTAACCACTGGACTACGTATCCGTCTGTCAGTTACTTAGTGTTGAATGGGTTAAACAAGATATAATTAATGGTAGCCAATGTCCAATTAAACGAATGACTATCATTCATTGACTCTAATGTGCTAATTTACCTATAATTGCAAACTCCACTATGGAAAGGAATTACATGTAGTATATTTCTAAGCATGGTATTTGGGTCAATAGTTAACCCTTTCAACACCACATACCTCTAAATAGGCTTACAAAAAGTGTAGATCCAGATGAGCCGGCTCGTAACGAGCCGTCTCATCAGGATGTGCACTTTTTGCTAGTAATATTACTATTTTTAGACAAAATTACCCATTTTGGTAAATGAACTCGTCTAAAAGTAATTTTCTTATTAATTTATTGGTCTAAGAATGTCATGGACCAGTCCATGTCAGTTACTTGGTGTTGAATGGGTTAAATTCATAAAATAGAAGCGTGGTTACAGTTGTTGTTGTTGTTTTGAAAGGTTTTGCTAATTGGGTCAATATCGTTTATTTACATTCCAGTACAAATACAAACCAACTGAATATGATGAGACAAAAAGTGTCTTCGGGAGTTCGGCCAGGTTGGTATCTTTATTTCAATTGTATTAAAGCGACATTACATCTCAAAAAGAAATTAAAATGCATGTTTCACATATAAATGCATTGCTACTACAAATTCTTCCGATTACATTCGAACAATAACAATGAATCAATAAACAGCTAAACAGTGTTTTTGTGATCTACAAACTTTCAAAAGTGAAAGTAGCTTTTCATAATTATAACATTCATCCACGCGTGTCATCGGAGTCAATACTAAACGCGTGATACTGTCGTATGGGATAGTTTGGTTAAGATTAGTCTTCTAGTTCTAGTTCTACATAGTCCTCCCAACACTCAGACGCGAGTATGACAGGGAGGCGCTTGTCAGGGACAGTGGTTTAAAATCTCAATTAGTGAGATAGGGAGTGTTAAAAAAACTACATACTAAGGTAAAAAACAGACATCATGTTACATTAGTAGTACCGTGGCCAACCGCTCAGCAAAAATGGTTAAGCTGGGGCTGGACTGTACATAGTAGGGGAGGCCATTCCAGAGACGCATTGTTCGGGGGGGGGGAAGAGTTTATATGGTATTGGGTTCGGGACTGAGGAATTATAGTGGTAGCCAATGTCCAATTAAACGAATGACTACCATTCATTGACTCCACCATGGATGAAACTCCATACTATGCATGGAATTAATTTCTTAGCACATATGCCTCGTTTAAAAAATTACATAATTTAACAATAAATCGTTTCTTCTTAGACGACATGAGTGTGTCAACCTTTCTTAAGTTCGGCCGTGGTATATTTGGTAAATATGTTTGACATGTCATTAATAAATGATACTCAGTTTCTATAGCATTTGAATTACATTGTTGACATATTCTGTTTTGTCTATCAGTGCCATTGTAGCGACCAGTTTAGCCTTGGTAAGAAGCATCTAAGATGGGGTGGGGGGGGTAGTCCAGTGATTAACACGTTGGACTGCAAATCCATGGATCACAGTTTCGATCCCTCGTCTGACCCTAAACTACATGTATTAACAATCTTACAGATGTGACTTTATGCCGAGGTATCAACGCGTCGTCATATGGGCAACCGGTAGCGACGATAAAAAAACGAAAAACGTAAAACACACACATAAAGGGCCTGCACAGTTTATTTTACTATGCTCTATGATTCAGGCAGTGCAGAATGGTTTTGATACCAGTATTGTATGAAATGTATAATACTAATTCAATATATTTATTGCATTAAATGTGTGGGTGTTTTACGTTTATTTATCGTCGCTACCGGTTGCCCATATGAGCGACGCCTCCTGAAGATATTAGTCGTTTGAGATTTTTGGAGGATAGTGCCATGATACAGACAGAGACCCATTCCAGAGTCTCCTCTGGTTCTTTTACGTGCACGGTGTAAAGCACCGACACGAGACCTCGGTTTAACGTCCCATCTGAAAGACTGTTAATTTTATTAGGGTCAGACGGGGGATCGAACCTGCGATCTCTGGATTACCAGTCCAGCGTGCTACCACTGAGCCGTATGTCCATTCATTTGACATGGCATTAAACAGGAGAACATACCGTATTTATAGGAAACAATGTACAGTCAAACCTGCATAGAGCAGCCAGACAAGGGAATCACATTAAATGGCTGCTTAATAGAGGTCAAATGTATAATAAAGCAGAATATTGGGAATCTGGAAACAGGCTGCTTAATAGAGGTTGGCTGCTCAATGGAGGTGACCACCAACACCGGTTTGACTATACCATGAAAAGGCATACATTTTCACAATAGCACACTTATATGGTTGTAGTTTCTGAAATAGTGCTATTAATATCGCAGGGGCTGGCAATCCACTGTTGAGTGCAATGATGAATCACCTCCAGAGTGGGTCGTTTCCAACAGCACCAGTTCGAGCTCCACCACCAACCAGACCTAGGTACGTCACCATTGTACCATAACACTCATACAGCAGTTCTACATGCTTGTCGCATCGGTAGCACAACGAGCGACGTTGCTGGATTTCCTATTACCTCCATTGACAGATAAAGTCCGATTGATCCCGAAATGTATATTTGCCATAGTTGATATCCTTTGTTTTTACCGTTGTTCCCTAACCAGATGTTACGATATGAATTGATAACATTTTTTTGCAAACTATATCTATTGGATATTCTGTAAGATATATGTCGCGATTTGTGTGGCGTCCGTGGTCCAGTGGCAGAGCGTCGGATTTGGAATCGGTTTGACATTAATCGAACATACATACATTTAATAATCATGACATGATAAAACGTATGAAAATTGATAGCGCACGTGGTGCAAATGAAACCGCGAAGGAAACTAATTAAAAAGACATATCCTCCTTAGTCTATACACATTTATTTAGCTCGATTGCGAAACAAGTTCTTACACTATTGTAATGTGATGGCTATACGCGAATACTAATGACAATACGATAGTGTTAGCTTTACTGTGGAACTTGTTAAATCAAATATGAAATACGAACTAACAATATATGACCAAATAAGGTTGTTTCATTAATGCATACGTTAGACATCCTCTCGTACTTCTGGGTCGTACAATTACCGAGAGACGAACATCTTATCTGAATCACAGGGATTCGGCACGTTTGGGGATACTAGTATATATATTTAAGTACTTAAATATATATACTAGTACCCCCAAACGTGCCGAATCCCTGTGATCTGAATCTGGACAGGTGCTTACATATACCCTAATCACAGAAACTGGCTTGTATTAGCGCATCGGTATTTCGCGGAAGGTATTTGACAACACCTAGTGACTATAAACCTGTTGATCGTTCTATCTCTTCAATGATCTATTCCGTTCTGATGGCGGCTCCTTTGATCCTTACGATTAAACCCTACTGACGCAGCCAACTACCTCGGAGTATCCATCACACCCGATCTCTCCTGGAAAATGCACATTGACAATATCACTAAGAAAGCAAATTCCACCATGTCCTTCATCCGCAGAAACATCGGTTCAAGCCCACCTAATGCCAAAGCGACAGCTTACAAGACATATGTCCGACCAATCGTAGAGTACGTCTCAACTGTTTGGTCCCCCTACACCGAGACCCAAATCTACAAGCTGGAGATGATACAACGTAGAGCAGCCAGATTCGTCAAACATGATTATCAGTGAACAAGCTCCGTCACTACCATGCATGCTCAAAGACCTCCAGTGGAACACTCTACAGCACAGACGAAACGTAGCCAGGGCCACTATGCTATATAAAATCAAGCATGAGCTCGTCGACATCAACCCTGAACCACCACTCCGACAATCTAGATCTTCCATGTATCACAATGAACAGTACACACAGATCTCCTGTACTAAGTATACTTATCATCACAGCTTCTTTCCTTCCACCGTCACCATCTGGAACCGATTGCCTCAACATGCCGTGAACCAGTCCACCCTAGAGGGCTTCAAGACCGTCATGGCTGGCATACATAACATGTAAATGGCACACTCGTTTTTAACCTGTTTTTAATAATTATACATAGAAAGACTTTTAAATGTACAAATCCACCTCTCCCGCTGCGCATGCTTTTAATCTCTATCGCGAGTATACTCTATACAGAGTGATGCGATTACTTAAGATGATGATGATTTGGAGAGTAAACAGATCTACATTTTGAACGGCGCACGCTCGTGGAACTAATCACTGAACCATTGTTGTAATGGAGCGCACCGATTGGTGAACGGATTTTTATACAGTTATGATTGGCTAATAGGGACACACCTACAGGGCGAAACGGAATTCATACGCCCCCAAAGTCTATATATAGGAGGACAAAACTCATTCGAGACGGATCTGTAGTCCAGTGGTAACACGCTGGACTGGTAATCCAGGGATCGCAGGTTCGATCCCCCGTCTGACCCTAATACAATTAACAGTCTTTCAGATGGGACGTTAAACCGAGGTCTCGTGTCGGTGCTTTACGCCGTGCACGTAATAGAACCAGAGGAGATTCTGGAATTGGTCTCTGTCTGTATCATGCACTATCCTCCAAAATCTAAAATAACTAATCTCTTCAGGAGGCGTCGCTCATATGTGCAACTGGTAGCGACGATAAATAAACGTAAAACACACAATATCTGCATATTTGAAAATGTCTAGTGTATGTCAATTTGCAATTGAACCAACCACTACTGCCTTAACCCATTCAACACCAAGTAACTCACATGGACTGGTCCATGATATTCATAAACCAATAAATGAATCAGAAAATCACATTTGGACAAGTTCATTTATCAAAATGGGTAATTATGTCTAAAAATAGTCATATCACTGGCAAAAAGTGCAGATCCTGATAAGACGGCTCGTCACGAGCCGGCTCATCTGGATCTACACTTTTTGTAAGCCTATTTAGAGGTCTGTGGTGTTGAAAGGGTTAATTAGTAGTAGTATTCTACTCCTCTCTATTTTCTTCCTATTCAATAATTAACCACCCTATTCAATAATTAACCACCCTATTCAATAATTAACCACCGTTTCCATTACAGAACAAATACAAACCAATTGAATATGGTACGACAGAGAGTAAGCTCGGGAATTCGGCCAGGTTCGTATTCTACATATAGAACATACATATATATATATCTGTAACCTTACTGAATGATATATAAATAATACCTTAGGCTTAGGCCATAATAAAATAAATCCTAGATTTTCATCCAAATTTTTTTGAAAATGGGGGCGGGGGGGTGAAATTTTATTTTTTATTTTATATTTTCAGGATATCGATATTTATGCTGATAAAATGGTGTTTTGACAAGATTCAACTTGACAAGATTTTTTTTTTTTTTTTTCAAATAGTAATAAAAAAAATCGGGGCGGGCCCTAAAAACGGGGGCGGGCGGGGATGAAAATCTAGGAAATATTTTATTATGGCCTTAGCCACTAATAATCAATAGCGTTATTTGCCCACGTTTGTAAACCAATCAAAAGCCTCCATTTCGTTCGTCAAAAACGGCTAATTATATGTATATTATATTAAAATAGTGCAATATTTGTTTTTTATGAACCAATATGTTACTTATTGATTGCATGTCTAGATTGGCTAGTTGACACTCCGCCTACCGAGTTGTAGACAAAATGCGCATGCGCAACTCGGATAGTGGGGTTCAATGTACTATCACTCACTACTATACATGTATGTAGATCTGGATGCACACCACTGAATATTACTCCTTCTTCACGCTATGGTAAATCGATCAACTTTCACAGTCAAATGCTCAGTTCCAAACAAGAATCGACATTTACTGCATGCAGTTCTGTAAACTCCAGGGCTGCTGCTTGCTGTTAGACACAAGTAAGTCATGGCATCACCATCAAAGTTTTTCACAATTTTCAAATGTAAACAAACACCGGTTAAAAATGGAGCGCGTAGGAATCCTAGCTGTCATGTAGGGCTGTTTACTCATCAATGCGCTGGAGCAAGTAATTCTGAAATAAATGCACAAAAAGTCTTCTTTAAATGAGCACAAATGCCACAGATGCACCACAATCACAGTAAGAAATGCAAACAGTCTCTGGTTCTACAGTAAAACATCATCAAATTATGGTCTGTTGAACTACTTTCTAGGCTACAACGAAACGACCCGGAACCAATTCCCCAGTGGGGTCACACGATCTGTGCAGAGACTGTAGACCATAGGCATGATGTAAAATTGGGCGGAGCAAACTAGTTGCAATGTCAATAAGCGAAGGTGTATGCGTACATCTACTCACTGCGCATGCACCAATGGCTGCTGTCACGCGGTACGCATCCAAGATCAAAGTAATAATGTAATTGTGGTCGGGACAAACTAAGTTTCTTATTGATCACATAATTATACGGTTATATACAATAAGAGCTGCTTTCGCTAACGCTTCCTTGCACACATTTTTGGCATATAACCTTATATGATCGATACATATAAACACATGACTATTTTAATAATTATAATAACATAAATCGGTAGCCTACACTTCAAACGGCACGTAGCTATTATAAGGCACTGAAGGCGCTCAGCAGATATGAACCCCCAAAAATGCAATACAAACTGCATAGGGGTGGGGAGTATGATGGATTGTCAACTTGGAGGTCACATACATTCTGCACAACATAGAAAGTCAAATTCTTATCTCTAAAAATATCGAAATCCCCAGACCCCTCTAGCAAAATTGCATCCTTTGATACCCAAATTATTATTCGGGCCTGCACATTCAGAATCGCTAGCTAGCCCCTGAATGTCCCAGTGGACCCCGGAGATATGTGAATGGGACATATATATTGTCCCAGTGGACATCGGAGATATGTGAATGGGACAGATATAGTGTCCCAGTGGACTCCGGGGATATGTGAATGGGACATATATATTGTCCCAGTGATATGTGAAAGGGACAGATATAGTGTCCCAGTGGACACCGGGGATATGTGAATGGGACATATATATTGTCCCAGTGATATGTGAAAGGGACAGATATAGTGTCCCAGTGGACACCGGAGATATGTGAATGGGACAGATATATTGTCCCAGTGGACTCCGGGGATATGTGAATGGGACAGATATAGTGTCCCAGTGGACCCTGGGGATATGTGAATGGGACAGATATGTTGTCCCAGTGGACCCTGGGGATATGTGAATGGGACAGATATGTTGTCCCAGTGGACCCTGGGGATATGTGAATGGGACAGATATATTGTCCCAGTGGACACCGGGGATATGTGAATGGGACAGATATATTGTCCCAGTGGACCCTGGGGATATGTGAATGGGACAGATATGTTGTCCTAGTGGACCCCGGGGATATGTGAATGGGACAGATATGTTGTCCCAGTGGACACCGGGGATATGTGAAAGGGACAGATATATTGTCCCAGTGGATATGTGAATGGGACAGATATAGTGTCCCAGTGGACTCCGGGGATATGTGAATGGGACAGATATGTTGTCCCAGTGGACATCGGGGATATGTGAATGGGACAGATATAGTGTCCCAGTGGACTCCGGGGATATGTGAATGGGACAGATATGTTGTCCCCAGTGGGCCCCGGGGATATGTGAATGGGACAGATATAGTGTCCCAGTGGACCCCGGATATATGTGAATGGAACATATATATATGTTGTCCCAGTGGCCCCCGAGGATTTGTGATCTGAATATGTATTGAATAGCACAGCAGCCCCACATACCCATATTCACTTACCCAGATGAGTTTCTGTGTTAGTATAAACACACTGTATTTCGTTCGTTGTTTTACCATTGACTAAAATAAAAGTTGCATGTGGCGAGTTTATTATTCGACCGAAAACAAATGTATATCTTAGAAATTCTTATTAATGTTCTACATTGGTAATGTGTGGGATGTCACTAGATCGTTGTTTCCATAGGAATACTTTACGTTAAAAAACCGTGAACGATTTTTTTGGGGGATTAATTTTATTGTTTTATAATGTCTTGGAAAGCGTAACAGAATGATAGTTGCTGTAGACGAAAGGTTTTGGTGTTGCATGCTACTTATACCATTTTAGAAAACCGAAATAATCTGAGGTTATTACGTGGCTAGTTTCATGTTTCATATCAGCATAGATATCGACCCGAGGTAACTTGGTATCGTCCCTAGGTAACTTGGTATCGTCCCTAGGTAACTTGGTATCGTCCCTAGGTAACTTGGTATCGTCCCTAGGTAACTTGGTATCGACCCGAGGTAACTTGGTATCGTCCCTAGGTAACTTGATATCGACCCAAGGTAACTTGGTATCGACCCGAGGTAACTTGGTATCGACCCGGGATAACTTATCGACCCGGGGTAACTTGGTATCGACCCGGGGGAACTTGGTATCGACCCGGGGGAACTTGGTATCGACCCGGGGTAACTTGGTATCGACCCGGGGTAACTTGGTATCGACCAGGGGTAACTTGGTATCAGCCCGAGACCGAATGCTGATATAGAAATATGTTATGTGCACATTTCTTTTTTTCAGCAATTTATGGGTTAATCATTTGTCTGGCAACTCTGGCAAAGTTTTGCGTATACTGTTGAAACTAGCCGGAAAATGAGTACATGTATTGTTAATATAAACAAGGTATCCTATTTATTTAGTGAGTAATGGTTTCGTGGAGGTTGTGATAGCGCACTGGTAGGGTGTACGCTTCAGGTGCGACATGCCCGGAGTTCGAGCCCCGCTGGAGACGTTATGAGTGTGCCCTTAGGCAAGGCATTTAACGTCCACGTTGCGTCTTCTCTCTCCCTCGTGGCGATGGATTCCATAAGGAATGAGGTCTCGAGAGTGATTAATATAAGTTGTAAGAACTTGTTTCGCAATCGAGGTAAAATAAAGTTGTATACATTTATTTATTTAGTATATTCCTTGTACGGGCAATTTCCTTTACCAAGGTATGTCAGATCACGATTTCAAAGCTTCACGTTGTGGGCACAGCAAATCAATATGGTTAACTAGAAATTAGATTCTGAAAGCATGTTAGTTGTATGAAACTCTGTTTTCTAGACCAAAAAGCAGGAGGTGTATCAATAGATATGGGAAAAGTCGGTCCCCAAGCAGCAGATGGAACTCCGTATAATCTCAACCCGAACACAGGTCTAACTTCCGTCGTTGACCCGGCCATCCTACACGATGTTCTTCCCCCTGAAATTCTTAAAATTTTACAAGGAGCCAATGCATTTCCTGAGCTGAGAAAGCCAAAAATGGCCAACCGTGCACCCAAGGCTGCTTCCAAGACAATGACACCGCCTCCGACGAAATCGTATCCACATAACGCAGGTGGTAATACATTTCCTCCCGGGGGCCTGCCGCATGAGGTTCTAGAAATGCTTCAACGGTCAAGACGACCGCCTGCATCATCTGCGAAACAGCAACAAAATCCTCGCAGATTACGACAGAAGCTGACAAAGATACCTTCTGCGACACCCAAGCCAAGACGAAAACAAAAAATAACATCACGCAGGCGCCAGATACCAACACGTCCACCAACATCTGCTCCAACACGCACACCAAAACCTCGTGCTCCAAGACCTCGTGCTCCAAGACCTCGAGCAGACCCGTTGGCTGGTATAATAAAGCAAGTGTCAGGTTCGAGACGCCAGAGTAAAGCTCCACAACGAAACAGAAAGCCTCAAGTAAAGCCACAAAGCGGGCCCCGTCAGGATCCACTTGCAGCGCTGTTAGGTAATTACAGTATGTAGATGGGTTTCTGCATGGTATTTAGATTGTATATACACAGCATGCGCAGCTACTAAATCTATGTTAATCTATACTAGCAACATAATTATATACAAATCAAAGGCAACCAAAAGGATTGAAATATAAGTGAAAACTGCACATGTGGAATTATATAGTAATGTTAAAGCTGAACAGTATAGAGAAACTATATATATAATATGTTATGGAATATAGAATTGTCTAGTAGAGTAGAAAAGGGGAATGAAACAATTAATAACAATAAATCTAAATAATAATGTGCAGATATGACTTATATGGGCATCTTGAAAATAATTATGAAGTCAGCATTAACCCTTTCAACACCACAGACCTCTATATAGGCTTACAAAAAGCGTAGATCCAGATGAGCCGTCTCATCAGGATCTGCACTTTTTGCAAGTGATATGACTATTTTTAGACATAATTACCCATTTTGATAAATGAACTGGTCCGAATGTAATTTTCTTATTCATTTATTGGTCTAAGAATATCATGGACCAGTTCATGTGAGTTACTTGGTGTTGAAAGAGTTAAGACAGCCATTCTCAGAATCTAGTAAATATAGAAATGGCAATGCACAAATTAATCATACACTATCGTTAAACAAACGCACAAACAACAACGCTTATTTAGCAAATCAACAAAAAACATGCATTTAGCAATAAATGCATAAATATAATCCACACATGTATATAATATCAGTAAATTCAATTTCTTAGTGCATAATAATTTAATTACGATTCTTTTAAAGCATGACATAGTTTAACAATAAGTCGTTTCTTATTAGAAGTGGGAGTTTCTTAAGTTTGTACATGGTAAACTTGCATTTATTAGACGATTTCATTTTAAACACAATAAAATTAAGAAATAATATTTGTCGTTCAGTTATTTCTTGGCGAATAAAACCTCGTTTGGAGTTTTGACGAGCAGGGATTAACTATGTAGGCCTTGGGCCTGCGTGTTTTATTCAGGAGCTCAGGACGACAAACATTGTTTTATTCGACAATAAATAATGCAAATACATGTATTATTTCCATTTTAACATAAGCAAAATATCTAAAACGTAAGCGTAAATGATGTCATAAAACTGCAAACCAAGTTTGATTGCAGATCTAATGTCATAAAACTGCAAACCAAGTTTGATTGCAGATCTAATGTCATAAAACTGCAAACCAAGTTTGATTGCAGAAATGATGTCATAAAACTGCAAACCAAGCTTGATTGCATATCTAATGTCATAAAACTGCAAACCAAGTTTGATTGCAAATATAATGTCATAAAACTGCAAACCAAATTTGATTGCAGATCAAAACACTGTATATTCCTTCTGTGCATGTACAGACAAAATGTAGAGCCATGTTAAAAATTGATATTATAGTACACGCTTTCCGTAACAACTCACCCCTTAGAACAGTTAATTTAATAAACGTTTAGTTTGATGATGATACTCACACGAAAAAGAAAGTGTGCACTCGGTTAGAGGGACAATTATATACTTATATTCACACGTAAAACAGTGTTCTGATAATTATCAAATTTCAATTAAAAGTACAACATCCAATACATGTTTAAACATTTTGATACTAAATTTGCCTATTTATTACTTCGATATATAAGTATAACATTTCTCCTCTAACCAAGTGCACACTTTCTTGTTCGTGTGAGCATAGACATAGCGTTGTATTTAAGCCTTTCAAATGTTTGGTCTTGTAGCGGTTGTGTCCATTCTAATTTACAGATGGTCTGAATCAAAGAAGAGGATCTAGCCGGGGTCCAAGTCGCAGTCCGACACATAGTCCACCTAGAAGTCCCAGTCGTGGTTCAACACAGGGTGCATCTAGAAGTCCTGGTCGTGGTTCAACACATGGTGCATTTAGAAGTCCCAGTCGTGGTTCAACACGTGGTGCATCTAGAACTCCTGGTCGTGGTTCAACACGTAGAACACCCAGCAATCCAGGTCGCGTACCACCACGTAGTGCACGCAGAGGTAGCGGCAGGCCGGCTGGAGGCAATGCTCTAGCGGCCCTTCTGGCGGGTATAGGAGGCTCTGGCTCTCCCTCATTTAGGGGTGGAAGCGGTGATCCGTTAGCAGCTCTAATGGCTGGTATGGGGAGTGGGTCTGGAAGTCGCGGTGGAAATGGCGGTCTTGCGTCACTACTCGCGGGAGCCAGCTCGAGTGGTGGTCGCGGAAATGGTGCGGCGCTTGCCGCACTACTCGCAGGAGCCGGTGGAGGCTTAAGATCAGGTTAGTGCAAATTATAGTTTGCCTTTACTGGACATTGAGAGGTAAAGAACGACACTGAGCAGAAGCCACACATAAATAACTTTTATAAGCTAAACTATTGGCAAAGTGTACAATAGTTAGCTACAATATATCCAGTCAACCCCATGATAGTGGTCATCTCTATTAAGCGGACAACCTGTTTTACGCAGCCAATTTCCAGATTCTCCAAAATGACTAGTACGCTTGATGCTGTACATACCTATACATCTCCCGATATATATGATATAACCACATACATATATGATATAACCACATACATATATGATATAACCACATACATATATGATATAACCACATACATATATGATATAACCACATACATATATGATATAACCACATACATATATGATATAACCACATACATATATGATATAACCACATACATATATGATATAACCACATACATATATGATATAACCACATACATATATGATATAACCACACCATCACAGTATATGTCTCTTTAGTTTTCATTTTTCTTTCTATTTGACATGAATAACGAAACAAACACGCCAGTAAAGCTAACAAGAAAATCTATTACATATAATGTAACAGTAGGACGATTGAACACACACTCTCCATATTAATCACTCTCGTTGGCACAGATGAAAACGTAAATGTGGTCATTCGTGTGAAAGGAAATCGGAGTACCCGGAGAAAACCCACCTGTCCGATCTGGCGACCACCGTGCCATTTTGTACTCGAATAGTGTATAAGGTGAATGTATATAAAGGGCCTAATTTAGTAATCGAATGCAAACATGTTGACAATAACATGAAACCCTGTCCAACATAATAGTATTAGTATATACCACATCCATACTGGAACATCCGTGAATTATATGGGAACCAAATTTCAACTACGTAAATAGATTGACCTGTTTTCAAGCTTATAAAACTTTTCTCCTATCTCAAACTCAAGCTCAAATGATTTGATTGGTTGATTCTGAGTGTTACTGTCAGCTGAACCAATCAGAAGCTTGAGACTGAGTTTGAGATAGGAGAAAAGTTTTATAACCTCGAGGTCTGGCCATTTCTTGTTTCCAGCTCAAGTCTGTATTTCTATGCGCACACCAGTGAAAGCTTGGAACTAGTTCCCTGAAAACAATTGGACAATTTTAATACCTATAATACAATCCAGAAAATATAGCACGCATGCAGGTAGATAGGAATGTATTGATATCAGAGGAAAAGAACTCTCAATAAAATGTGATAACTGCAAGTATCATCAACTTGTAGAATGTATTGATACCAGTCCACATGTCAGATAATACTTGTTTGGGTTTGACAGCCCCTCTGCAATTCTTCAACTGCTACAATTCTTCAAATGATTCATTACCTGTACATGCTATTAGATATTGATTCATTACCTGTTCATGCTATTAGATATTGATTCACTACCTGTTCATGCTATTAGATATTGATTCATTACCTGTTCATGCTATTAGATATTGATTCATTACCTGTTCATGCTATTAGATATTGATTCACTACCTGTTCATGCTATTAGATATTGATTCATTACCTGTTCATGCTATTAGATATTGATTCACTACCTGTTCATGCTATTAGCTATTGATTCATTACCTGTTCATGCTATTAGATATTCATTCATTACCTGTACATGCTATTAGATATTGATTCATTACCTGTACATGCTATTAGATATTGATTCATTACCTGTTCATGCTATTAGATATTCATTCATTACCTGTACATGCTATTAGATATTCATTCATTACCTGTACATGCTATTAGATATTTATTCATTACCTGTACATGCTATTAGATATTCATTCATTACCTGTACATGCTATTAGATATTCATTCATTACCTGTACATGCTATTAGATATTCATTCATTACCTGTACATGCTATTAGATATTCATTCATTACCTGTACATGCTATTAGATATTGATTCATTACCTGTACATGCTATTAGATATTCATTCATTACCTGTACATGCTATTAGATATTGATTCATTACCTGTACATGCTATTAGATATTGATTCATTACCTGTTCATGCTATTAGATATTGATTCACTACCTGTTCATGCTATTAGATATTGATTCACTACATGTACATGCTATTAGATATTGATTCACTACCTGTACAATGTACATGCTATTAGATATTGATTCATTACCTGTACATGCTATTAGATATTGATTCATTACCTGTACACACTATTAGATATTGATTCACTACCTGTTCATGCTATTAGATATTGATTCATTACCTGTTCATGCTATTAGATATTGATTCATTACCTGTACACACTATTAGATATTGATTCACTACCTGTACATGCTATTAGATATTGATTCACTACCTGTACACACTATTAGATATTGATTCACTACCTGTACACACTATTAGATATTGATTCACTGCCTGTACATGCTATTAGATATTGATTCATTACCTGTACACACTATTAGATATTGATTCATTACCTGCATATGCTATTAGATATTGATTCATTACCTGTACATGCTATTAGATATTGGTTCACTAGCTGTACATGCTATTAGATATTGATTCACTACCTGTACATGCTATTATATATTGGTTCACTAGCTGTACATGCTATTAGATATTGATTCACTAGCTGTACATGCTATTATATATTGATTCACTACCTGTTCATGCTATTAGATATTGATTCACTACCTGTTCATGCTATTAGATATTGATTCATTACCTGTTCATGCTATTAGATATTGATTCATTACCTGTTCATGCTATTAGATATTGATTCATTACCTGTTCATGCTATTAGATATTGATTCACTACCTGTTCATGCTATTATATATTGGTTCACTACCTGTACATGCTATTATATATTGATTCACTACCTGTTCATGCTATTAGATATTGATTCATTACCTGTACATGCTATTAGATATTGATTCATTACCTGTACATGCTATTAGATATTGATTCATTACCTGTACATGCTATTAGATATTGATTCATTACCTGTACATGCTATTAGATATTGATTCACTACCTGTTCATGCTATTAGATATTGATTCACTACCTGTTCAAGCTATTAGATATTGATTCATTACCTGTACATGCTATTAGATATTGATTCATTACCTGTTCATGCTATTAGATATTGATTCACTACCTGTTCATGCTATTAGATATTGATTCATTACCTGTACATGCTATTAGATATTGATTCATTACCTGTACATGCTATTAGATATAAAGGAACAAATAGCAGGAGTATTGTGTTGAACCGATGAAATGACGTCACTGAAATGTTTGTATGTGTTTCCAGGAAGTCCCACTGCACCCGGAGGCGCTCTCGATGTTACGTCAGTAATCGGAAATATGAACGTGGCGAACCTTCTAGGGGAGACGCCCGGACCCGGACTAGCCCAGAACCTTGATATGACTGCTTTGTTTAATGCGCAGGGGAGAATGGGGACAGGCGGTGGTCTAGCTGGCTTGAGCAACCTGAACTTTGTCAAACTACAACAAATGGATAGACAAGGATTAATAGACTTAAGTGATTTGACGCCCGCCGGGATGGCCGCCGCGAATGCCCATTTTGCTGGATAGAAAACAGATTTGTGATTTATTTGTGAACATACTACATTGAATAAAATGACAACAAACTTCGTATACATCGTTTGTTTATTAGTTGAAATAATCAGATTCTGTGACAAATATTTGGAAACAAATTGTACAATATAATAGGAAATTACATTATGTTTAAATTAGCGTTTTCACCGATGTAGTGTCGCTTTTAACAATTATGTCACCTAAATGTCCAAAGTCATTTAGTGTTTGCCAATTACACTCTCGTTATTTCCCATTGATGTCTTCAAGGTTTTCCCATTTATTCCAATATCTACAATGTTTTCCATTAATATCTCCCATCTTCTTCATATATATATATATTCTTTATATATTCAATGTTTTCCAAATTACACACAATCGTTAATTGTCTTCCCATTTACATTCTCATCTTTCCCATTTATATCTTCAATGTTTCCTCAATTTTCAGGGTTCATTCTAGGTCAGAATATTTGGGAGAAGTGAGAAAGTGTATGATCGCTTCCTTAAATGGTGTTCTTTAATATACTTCTGCAAAATAGGGTTAAAATGCACAGTACAACCATTAAATACAACAGTTGAATAGAAGGAGTGCTTTATAATGGGCCAGTGTATCTTACTAGACAACATTTTTTTTTTTTTTAGGGAGAAGTGGGGCCCCCAGAAGGCGAAGTCAGGGTCCCTAGGGCGACAATTTCGCCCACATCGCCCTCTAGAATGATCCCTGATTTTATCGCCGTTATTTCACATTCATTGCTTCAATGTCTATCCAATTACAATATAATTGTTCTCATTTACGTCTTCGATGTTTACCCAATTAAACCCAGTATTTCCCATTTAAATCCCCAATGCTTCCCCAATTACAATGCCAAAGTTTCCTTTGCCATCTTCAATGATTCCCCAATGAGAGACATCTATTTTCTATATATTTTCTATTACCTCCCTTGGCAGATAAAGTCTGATTTATTCCAAAATGTGAATACAGGTCCTTTTAGTTAGAATCCTTTGGTTTTACTGTTGTTCCCTAACTAGATGTTGCGGTATGATAATTGTGTATTTATCAAAATCGTGTTAATTAACTGATCACATTATTTTACAAATAAGTACCCATTGCATGTACTGTAGGAGATATATCGAGATATAGTAATTAAAAACTCATAAGAAGCGATAGTGGAATAAAATTACTAACATGTTGTTCAAAGGAAACAACGATAAAAACAGAGGAAAACACTTAATAGGACCTATCTACTTTTAGGGAGTATTCAGGGGCAGTAACTGACCGATGTATCTCATTACATATCTCAAGATTCTCATTTATATCTTCAATCTTCCTCCTACATCCTACTTCACATTTATATCTTTCCGATTACATTTCCAATGTTTTTCCGATGCCTTGCAGTCTGTTACAAAGTGCGTCTTTCTTGTTGTTCAACGTATCCTCTATAATCTTTGCTTCTTGAATCATGTTGTCAATTTTCTGTGGACACATCATTTCAAAGTGTGAACTTTTTCTGAAATGATAAATGATCCATGTACAGCAGGCACGCTCAATCGTATAGACTGGTCTGTGGTCAAGTGGTTAACACGTTGGACTATGAATCCAGGGACCGCGGGTTAAATCCTCCGACTGACCCTTATAATATTAACAGTCTTTCTACTAGTGTAAGCCAAAGTATCATGTATCGGTGCTATACATCAGGCATGTAAAAGAACCAGGGATGCTTCTGGAATTGAAGAATCCATGTACCTTGCACTATCCTCCAAAAAATAAAAGGACTATTAAATATCTGGAGGCATTGCCACGATTAACCATGGGGCGATGATAAATAAACTTATAAAAAATATATATACGGTATTATCGGTATATATATCAGGGGGCAGAGCTTGAAATCCTTCAGTTCCAGATAAACTTGTCTCCAAGAGAAGCTGGCCACACCAACAACCTCCTTTACTGTTCATGATATCAGCAAAACAAAATCCTGGTCATATATAGCACCAACAACCTCCTTTGCTGTTCATGATATCAGCAAAACAAAATCCTGGTCATATACTGAGTATTTTTATCATTAACGGATCAACATACATGTTTGTATTTTGTGGGTCTCTACCCTAGTTATTGTCACAGCAACCACTGCCACCCACATATGTTGAACAGCCAACACAAACAAGGACAAAGTGCAAGACTAAACCAAGACCGAACTCATATCAGCTTTTACATGTATTTGAATAACAACTAGACGATAGTACTCGGAGAGATGCAAACCCACGTCCTCTGAAGTTGACACAAGAGCAATGGTAGATTTTACAGTAGTATATAGTCAATGGCAGTGACACTTCACTGACCGCCCTGACCACACTACTTGCAATGGCAGTGACACTTCACTGACCGCCCTGACCACACTACTTGCAATGGCAGTGACACTTCACTGACCGCCCTGACCACACTACTTGCAATGGCAGTGACACTTCACTGACTGCCCTGACCACACTACTTGCAATGGCAGTGACACTTCACTGACCGCCCTGACCACACTACTTGCAATGGCAGTGACACTTCACTGACCGCCCTGACCACACTACTTGCAATGGCAGTGACACTTCACTGACCGCCCTGACCACACTACTTGCAATGGCAATGACTACTTGAACAATTTCTCCAACAATCGAATCACATACTCTTAGACCAACCCTCTATATATCCACAAACTTTCAACAACAACGTTTGGAGTTATCTTGTCCACACACCGCAAAAATCAATAACCGCCATTACATACAGTTGACGTTTCTAACCCCAAAACAACATACTGTACACTGGATTTCGATCAATTTGTTTGTTTTGTGGGGGAGTTAACGTCGCGCCAACTTCTTAGGTCATATGGAGCCTCTCTAGCTATTATTGGTGGAGGAAGACCCTGCATGCCCATCCGAGCAGTATTGCAACCACTGACATACCACAAGCCAGCTGGATAACTTCCTCTCTTGAATGAATTTGACACCACCGGTGGGATTCGAAACTACAGCGGTGAGACACAAGTAATTTCAAGTTAAAGGCCTTAACAACGGTCTTAACCACTTGGCAACGGAGGCCTCAAAATATGTACATTTCACTGTAAACATACAACATGGATTACACCAGAATGGAAAATGTAAAAGTAGATTAGTAAATTGTTGAGAACTTATGGAAAATATCCATCAACATATCCTCATTGGTGTAATGGATCGAAACCAAGGGGTTGTGAGTTTTAGCCCCATCACAACATGATTTAGGCAAGCTACTTAACCCATTCAACACCAAGTAACTCACATGGACTGGTCCATGATATTCATAAACCAATAAATGAATCAGAAAATCACATTTGGACAAGTTCATTTATCAAAATGGGTAATTATGTCTAAAAATAGTCATATCACTGGCAAAAAGTGCAGATCCTGATGAGACGGCTCGTCATGAGCCGGCTCATCTGGATCTACACTTTTTGTAAGCCTATTTAGAGGTCTGTGGTGTTTAAAGGGTTAAATAATAACTATGCACTGCCTCTTTTCTATTTCTCCTCCATGCAGATGGATTCCAACAGGAATTATGTCGAGAGAGCAATTAGTAATAGTTTAACCCTTTCCTTCACAGAGATTTATGTTAACCTAAATCTATATGTAGTCCCAGTAATATCTATGGATGTGGGATATATATGGCAACTACTTATCCACTGCATGATAGCTAAATGGCTGTCGTTTGTATGGAGATATAATAGTATATTAACCTAAATCTCTATATAGTCTCAGTAATATTTATGAATGTGGGATATATATGGCAACTACTTATCCACTGCATGATAGATAATTGTCGTTTGTATGGAGATATAATAGTATATTAATATACTATTATATCTCCATTCAAACGACAGCCATTTATCTATCATGCAGTGGATAAGTAGTCGCCCTATCTATCCCACTTCCATAGATATTACTGGGACTACATAGAGATTTAGGTTAATATACTATTATATCTCCATACAAATGACATTTATCTATCATGCAGTGGATAAGTAGTTGCCATATATATCCCACATCCATAAATATTACTGGGACTACATAGAGATTTAGGTTAATATACTATTATATCTCCATTCAAACGACAGCCATTTATCTATCATGCAGTGGATAAGTAGTTGCCATATATATCCCATATCCATAAATATTACTGGAAGAGGTAGCCATATAAGCAAGATGCTTTCTCATCAATCCTACATGTATTTTCTTATTGTGATAATTATACTATGTATATTCATTGAAATAAAATATTGTTTAAACTAAATATTACTGGGACTACATAGAGATTTAGGTTAATATACTATTATATCTCCATTCAAACGACAGCCATTTAGCTATCATGCAGTGGATAAGTAGTCGCCCTATCTATCCCACCTCCATAGATATTACTGGGATTACATAGAGATTTAGGTTAATATACTATTATATCTCCATACAAACGACATTTATCTATCATGCAGTGGATAAGTAGTGGCCATACCTATCCCACCTCCATAGATATTACTGGGACTACATAGAGATTTAGGTTAATATACTATTATATCTCCATACAAACGACAGCCATTTATCTATCATGCAATGGATAAGTAGTCGCCATATCAATCCCACCTCCATAGATATTACTGGAACTACATGAGATTCTGGCGTTTATTATGAACATTGGTTTGGCTACTACATTGTCAGTGTATGTCGTATTGGTAATGGCGTCAAGAGGTGCTTCTATGAGGGAAAGGGTTAATGTATGTCGTATTGGTAATGGTGTCAAGAGGTGCTTCCATGAGGGAAAGGGTTAAAGTTGCAATACCTCGTTTCACAGTTAAGATACATTTGTATATAAGTTTTATAAACAATACAACTTTTCATTACTCATGCATTCAGGAAATGTACAAATGTTATCTAAC
The DNA here is from genome assembly GCA_014843695.1 of Archivesica marissinica. Taxonomy (NCBI): domain Eukaryota; kingdom Metazoa; phylum Mollusca; class Bivalvia; order Venerida; family Vesicomyidae; genus Archivesica; species Archivesica marissinica. The sequence continues at coordinate 28,788,396 of CM026394.1, forward strand.
ACTAATGTAATAGTAAAACAGTTGTATTTACCGTAAGATCTCACTCCATTGATCAAACATATTGGCCGACTCCTGCTGAAAACCTAAAGGTTACAAAATAGATTTCATGCAAGCAAGACGTACAGAAAGATATATGCTTGAAAAATTAACTAAACGGATTTAACAAAGCTTATGTTCCATTAATGTATGTTCCATTAATGTCAAACCACTTGCGGGGACGTAGACATGTTTTCCTGGGCAAGCTTAGCCGACCTAAGTGGTTAACCAGTACTAAGCAATGTGTGTGAGGTGCCTTGCTCAATGACACTACATACGTGGCCTAACCGAGTATCGAACCCGGGACTGATCGATTCCAAATCCGACGCTCTACCACTGGAACACGGATGCCATCTTAGAACGATTTAGAAAACAATCTACAATATTAATACATGTTTACACTTCCTTGAATTCAGTATGTTCGACTCATGGGATATCCGATTCAGGTTCAGTACTTGTGGAAAAAATAAACTTATTGTTAGATATATATCATGTTTATGCAAATACAAATAAATGGTGTCCTTTGTAACATGATCAAGAGTGCCAAAGGTCACAATATATGTCCGTCGACAGTACAAATTTGGACATTTCAAGGGCCATAACTCCGGAATGACTGGGGCAATCCAGTTGTATATCGAACTTGGCCGATATATACTGTAGTAGAAGAAACCGTAGTACCTAGGGAATACCGACCCGTCTGATCTGGCAACCACCATACCAACTCACATACTTCCTGGTCTGAGCATCGATCCTGTGTTGTATTGTATGCATTGTATTGGTGAAAATTGGATAACAACTGTTCAGATAGAGAGCGGATATCATTGCCCATCCCGCCACCCATCGGAGGTGAACGCATAAAACAACCCATTTTTTAAATGGGCGTATAAAAACAAAATAAAACCAAAAAAGTATACATCTATACAGTATATATATAATGTATGTATTATACCTATATTATTATAATAATAGATTCCTACCCTTTAAAAGTGAGCATACTAAGTCATCAGCGTTGCCTCGTGCTGCTGCACCTTCCTCGTTAGGTAGATCATTGTCCCTTGTCTGGTATGATGGCTCAGCTTCGCCTGTCACATATGTTGAACCATCCGCCACTGTCTGGTACATTGGTTTGTCTTCTTCTAATCTGTATGGAGGATTATCTATCCTTGTGTGATAAGACGAATTATCTGTCACTGGTTGATTTAGCAGACTATCTTCACCTATCAGGTTTTGTTCATTACCCGTCTCCTTGTAAGATGAATTATCTGCCGCTGATATGTATGGTTCATTATCCTCTGTTTTCTGGAAAGCAACGTTACCTGTCCATGTTTGGTTATCTTCCGGTGTCAGTTCAACCGGATTATCTTCCCCTGTCTGGGATGGTGAATTATTTGCATCTGATTGATAAGACAGATTATCTGCCCCTGTCTCATAAAATAAATCATCCATCTTTGTTTGGAAAGCTGGGTTGCTTTGTTCTGACTGATAATCTGCATTTTCTTCACATGTCTTGAAATACTGTTCATCCTTAATTGGTTGAAAATAACAAGAAACTGTGTCCGGTGATGTTTGCTCACCGCACTCTCTGTCGTAATCTAGTAAGTTTGACAGGGAAGCCACGCCTGAAATAAGTCAAATTTTAAATACATTAAATATATTTATTTTAGCATGATTACGAAACAAGATTTGACAACATTAGATTTATCGCTCTCGAACTCACAATGGACACGGGCAGACATACATAACAATAATAATCAAGGGGTAGTAGGTTAGATCCCCCGTCTGACCCTAATAATATTAACATTCTTTCAGATGGGACTTAAAACCGAGGTATTGTGTCGATGCTTTATACTGTGCCCATGTATAAAAGAACCAGAGGAGATTCTGGAATGGGTCTCTGTCTGTATCAGTGCACTATTCTCCAAAAATCTAAGATGACTATTCTCTTCAGGCTGTGTAGCTCATATGGGTAGCGACGATAAATAAATGTAAAAACATACCCTAATAATAATAATAAAAACTGTGTTTAACAAGGAATCTAACGTGACAATATAATAATAATAATAAAGACTTTATTTAACGAGAGAACTCATTTGAACAATTAAGTTAATATCAATCTACAAGACCCTCAAGACTAAAAGCCTCAAATGTGAGAAGTGAAGTACATTTGTTGTACATAAAAAGTTAAAGTAAAGTGTTTGCTTATTATAGTGTCACCCCTATTTAAATAAAGGGCCAGCCATTTCTGACTTATGAGACACCTCTTTTTATGAACATCAGTACTTCCCGAATCCTATGCTTATATGTCAGGCGCCAGGCTGGTAAGCAATTGGTAACCATTATTTAACTAGCTGGCGGCTCATCAACAGGCCATATCAGAACGAACCCCTGAAGAGATTCGAACCTTCGACCTCCTGCTCCGTAGGCAGACGCCTTAACCACTAGGCCACAGAGACGGTATATATATAGGTCTATCGCTAAATGAATGTCAAACCACAGAATTGAATGAACATCAGATTTGTAATTGCTATGCGACGTTGACGTACCGATGCACGTTAGAACTTATTTATACATCTATATATAATGAAATGTCACAACAGAGCTTTGTGCAGTGTGGTGGCTATAGAAAGTCACCCCATGCTGATAGTCAAGAGTTGTTGGCAGCTATAGAAAGTCACCCCATGCTGATAGTCAAGAGTTGTTGGCGGCTATAGAAAGTCACCCCATGCTGATAGTCAGAGTTGGTATGACCGATCGAAGATCACTTTATCAGTGATATTTCCACAACATTTTGTAGTCAGATTTGACGTCTCCGTACTGGTGCGGTTTCGATACTTTCCTTAATTCGATCTTATATGATGTATATACGATATATTATATGCTAATGTTGGTTCATGCATTAGACATGTCTAAAGCTATCTGTATTGTGGCGCGCAGTACTATGGAAACCAGAAAACTGCTAAGAAAAGCAGAAATGTAATCTAGCTTATAATGGAAAAAAAGACCAACCATTAAAGCTGTCATGATTTCTTTTATCCGTGAACTGGCTGGAGGACTTGGGAATATCTGGAGTGGTTGGGCACACGAAACCATCCTTCTACGAGATAGAGAAATAAATGTCTGCAGGCATAATATGTATGTATGTATGTTCCATTAATGTCAAACCCCTTGAGGGGACATAGACATGTTTCCTGGGCAAGCTTAGCCAACCTAAGTGGTTAACCAATACTAAGCAATGTGTGTGAGGTGCCTTGCTCAATGACACTACATACGTGGCCTGACCGAGTATCGAACCCGGGACCGTTCGATTCCAAATCCGACGCTCTACCACTGGACCACTCTCTTTTTACATGTAGATCTAACAATATATTTAATCAATATATTTATTGTTATGTATTAAACAGTCATAATTTATTGATCAAATTCTTTTGTTACATATTCATTATTTTATTTCATAGAATTTCAATAAATTACATTCTTTGTATTATGCTGACTGTTACATTATATTATTATAGAAAGGAAATCTCTCAATGCATTTCTCAAAAAGAGTTGAATATTTGACAGCTAGCCTGCACACAAGTTCAAACCCCTGGAATTCGAGTCTGTGACAGTTACATCACAGTTAGCCATTATGATTGTGCCCTTAGGCAAGGCATTTAAATTCCACGTTGCCTCTTCTCTCTCCCTCGTGGCGATGGATTCCATCAGGAATGAGGTCTCGAGAGTGATTTATATAAGTTGAAATAACTTGTTTCGCAATGGAGCTAAAATAAATTTGTATAAACTACATCACAGATCGTAGAGTATATAATTAGGTATGCTTGAATTTAATATAATTTATCAACAAAACTATACAGATGACTATCAGTAACGTAGGTTACTTACATCAAGCTTCCTTTTACGGGAGATCTGATGTTGATTGGTAGCATCTGCTTGTCCCGCGGAGAAATTATCGAATGTAGATCCGTCATTCATGGCTGTATCGTCCATGTTTAAAAACACTGGGTTGATAGCAATGTTGATATATGAACGGAAGAGATCTAGAATTAAAATTGTATCTCAAGCAAAAGAAATCATACAAGAAAAATATCCTGTATTTATTCTTCTCCATGGTGATGATCAGTTTTAGATATACAATGTATAGTAAATGTTTATAATGGCCTATGATCAGCAATAGATATACAATGTATAGTCAATGTTTATAATGGCCTATGATCAGCAATAGATATACAATGTATAGTAAATGTTTATAATGGCCTATGATCAGCAATAGATATACAATGTATAGTCAATGTTTATAATGGCCTATGATCAGCAATAGATATACAATGTATAGTAAATGTTTATAATGGCCTATGATCAGCAATAGATATACAATGTATAGTCAATGTTTATAATGGCCTATGATCAGCAATAGATATACAATGTATAGTAAATGTTTATAATGGCCTATGATCAGCAATAGATATACAATGTATAGTCAATGTTTATAATGGCCTATGATCAGCAATAGATATACAATGTATAGTAAATGTTTATAATGGCCTATGATCAGCAATAGATATACAATGTATAGTCAATGTTTATAATGGCCTATGATCAGCAATAGATATACAATGTATAGTAAATGTTTATAATGGCCTATGATCAGCTATAGATATACAATGTATAGTAAATGTTTATAATGGCCTATGATCAGCAATAGATATACAATGTATAGTCAATGTTTATAATGGCCTATGATCAGCTATAGATATACAATGTATAGTAAATGTTTATAATGGCCTATGATCAGCTATAGATATACAATGTATAGTAAATGTTTATAATGGCCTATGATCAGCAATAGATATACAATGTATAGTCAATGTTTATAATGGCCTATGATCAGCTATAGATATACAATGTATAGTAAATGTTTATAATGGCCTATGATCAGCAATAGATATACAATGTATAGTAAATGTTTATAATGGCCTATGATCAGCTATAGATATACAATGTATAGTAAATGTTTATAATGGCCTATGATCAGCTATAGATATACAATGTATAGTAAATGTTTATAATGGCCTATGATCAGCTATAGATATACAATGTATAGTAAATGTTTATAATGGCCTATGATCAGCTATAGATATACAATGTATAGTAAATGTTTATAATGGCCTATGATCAGCTATAGATATACAATGTATAGTAAATGTTTATAATGGCCTATGATCAGCTATAGATATACAATGTATAGTAAATGTTTATAATGGCCTATGATCAGCTATAGATATACAATGTATAGTAAATGTTTATAATGGCCTATGATCAGCTATAGATATACAATGTATAGTAAATGTTTATAATGGCCTATGATCAGCTATAGATATACAATGTATAGTAAATGTTTATAATGGCCTATGATCAGTTATAAATATACAATGTATAGCCAATGTTTATAGTGGACTATGATCAGTTATAAATATACAATGTATAGTAAATATTTATAATGGACTATGATCAGTTATAAATATACAATGTATAGTAAATATTTATAATGGCCTATGATCAGTTATAAATATACAATGTATAGTAAATGTTTATAATGGACTATGATCAGTTATAGATATACAATGTATAGTAAATGTTTATAATGGCCTATGATCAGTTATAGATATACAATGTATAGTAAATGTTTATAATGGCCTATGATCAGTTATAGATATACAATGTATAGTAAATATTTATAATGGCCTATGATCAGTTATAAATATACATTGTATAGTAAATGTTTATAATGGCCTATGATCAGCTATAGATATACAATGTATAGTCAATGTTTATAATGGACTATGATCAGCTATAGATATACAATGTATAGTAAATATTTATAATGGCCTATGATCAGTTATAGATATACAACGTAGCATAAATATTTATAATGGCCTATGATCAGTTATAGATATACAACGTAGCATAAATATTTATAATGGCCTATGATCAGTTATAGATATACAAAACGAAAATGGATTAAATCGGAAGCTTAAAGCATATTTAAAGAAATAGTTGTTTATTTTTGTAATAGGAGGAGACCAATGCTTGGCTTTACAAGGTCAACTGTCAATTGTCAATCATATGACAATACCGGAAAACACAGTTCTGGTACATGAAATCTGATGGGTCATTGGGTGTCCGAAAATTAGGTCCTTTTTTGACACCATGTTCAATTCACATACGAGTGAAACTGTGATTTTATGTTAAAATATGTTATGCAGTCTGAGTTTAGTCAAGCGTATTAAATGCACGAATGATCACTTTACAAAGTACTATTATTTAATCTGCTATAAAAGAGACTGACTATAAGTTATTCACATTCAAACCTTAGGAAGTTAGGTGACCGAATACCGGTGAGAATAGCCGACTGAAGTCTTGTGATGCTGATATAGATATATATATATATGTGGGTGTGTTTGCGTGCAATACGTTTACTGGTGTTGCAATCTGCCAACATGCATGCACCTGAAAAAATTAACTAAATTTAACCATATCCCACAAGTCATAAAATAAGTACAGTAAACGTTTTCATTTGTTTACCTTTGCAGACGACCGGAAGTTATCTTTATTTACCTTCATTTGGAGAGCATCGTTATACAGATGAGACAGTCAACATCTAGATAGTTAGGCCTACAGTGTATTATTATATGAGACCATACTCAATATTTTCAAGTTTTTGGTCAATATCTAAGAGTTTGTTCGAGCATTATAATATAATGTATCCGTTATTAGGGGTCTAGCTAGCCTTTTTGAATTTGTAGGCTTGGTTAATGAATTAAGCATCTATTGTAGACTACTGCATTGGTTGGAGGACAATTTTGAATTCTAGAACGTCGATGGTGCTTTAGTGTACGTTTTAGACGTTCAAATTACGATGTATTTTTCAAAATTATACCAAATTTAGAGATGAACAGTCAACGTGACTACAACATATACGATCGCATCGTGAGCTATGTGACCGCTGGTCTAGAGTCTATACCATACAGACATGCCAATACATACTCCACATTTGATTGCAATTTTGGTCTAATTGAATTTTCATGATCTGCGGCAATCTGCAGGCCTGGACCTTCAGTGCTTTATAAGCATTAAATAATGGTCAATATGAGTTAGATAAAACTACTCAGTAGACACTACTTTGTAAACAGTACTCAGTGGACACTACTTTGTAAACAGTACTCAGTGAACACTACTTTGCAAGCATCACGCAGTGAAAGTGAATCCTACTTTGAAAACATCACATAGTGAACATGACTTTGTAAACAGTACTCGATGAACACTTCTTGTAAACAGTATTCAATTAACACTACTGTGTAAATAGTACTCAGTGAACACTTCTTTGTAAACAGTACTGAGTGAACATGAACACTTCTTTGTAAAAAGTACTCAGCGAACATGAACACTTCTTTGTAAACAGTACTCGGTGAACATGAACACTTCTTTGTAAACAGTACTCGGTGAACATGAACACTTCTTTGTAAACAGTACTCAGCGAACATGAACACTTCTTTGTAAACAGTACTCGGTGAACATGAACACTACTTTGTAAACAGTACTCGGTGAACATGAACACTTCTTTGTAAACAGTACTCGGTGAACATGAACACTACTTTGTAAACAGTACTCGGTGAACATGAACACTTCTTTGTAAACAGTACTCGGTGAACATGAACACTTCTTTGTAAACAGTACTCGGTGAACATGAACACTTCTTTGTAAACAGTACTCGGTGAACATGAACACTTCTTTGTAAACAGTGAACACTTCTTTGTAAACAGTACTCGGTGAACATGAACACTACTTTGTAAACACTTCTTTGTAAACAGTACTCGGTGAACATGAACACTTCTTTGTAAACAGTACTCAGCGAACATGAACACTTCTTTGTAAACAGTACTCGGTGAACATGAACACTTCTTTGTAAACAGTACTCGGTGAACATGAACACTTCTTTGTAAACAGTACTCAGTGAACATGAACACTTCTTTGTAAACAGTACTCGGTGAACATGAACACTACTTTGTAAACACTTCTTTGTAAACAGTACTCGGTGAACATGAACACTTCTTTGTAAACAGTACTCAGCGAACATGAACACTTCTTTGTAAACAGTACTCGGTGAACATGAACACTTCTTTGTAAACAGTACTCGGCGAACATGAACACTTCTTTGTAAACAGTACTCAGCAAACATGAACACTACTTTGTAAACAGTACTCGGTGAACATGAACACTTCTTTGTAAACAGTACTCGGTGAACATGAACACTACTTTGTAAACAGTGTTCAGCGAACATGAACACTACTTTGTAAACACTTCTTTGTAAACAGTACTCAGTGAACATGAACACTACTTTGTAAACAGTACTCAGTGAACATGAACACTACTTTGTAAACACTTCTTTGTAAACAGTACTCGGTGAACATGAACACTACTTTGTAAACAGTACTCGGTGAACATGAACACTACTTTGTAAACACTTCTTTGTAAACAGTACTCGGTGAACATGAACACTACTTTGTAAACACTTCTTTGTAAACAGTACTCAGCGAACATGAACACTACTTTGTAAACAGTACTCGGTGAACATGAACACTTCTTTGTAAACAGTACTCGGTGAACATGAACACTAATTTGTAAACACTTCTTTGTAAACAGTACTCGGTGAACATGAACACTACTTTGTAAACAGTACTCGGTGAACATGAACACTACTGTGTAAACAGTACTCAGTGAACATGAACACTACTTTGTAAACACTTCTTTGTAAACAGTACTCGGTGAACATGAACACTACTTTGTAAACAGTACTCAGTGAACATGAACACTACTTTGTAAACACTTCTTTGTAAACAGTACTCGGTGAACATGAACACTACTTTGTAAACACTTCTTTGTAAACAGTACTCGGTGAACATGAACACTACTTTGTAAACAGTACTCGGTGAACATGAACACTACTTTGTAAACAGTACTCAGTGAACATGAACACTACTTTGTAAACACTTCTTTGTAAACAGTACTCGGTGAACATGAACACTACTTTGTAAACACTTCTTTGTAAACAGTACTCGGTGAACATGAACACTACTTTGTAAACAGTACTCGGTGAACATGAACACTACTTTGTAAACAGTACTCAGTGAACATGAACACTACTTTGTAAACAGTACTCAGTGAACATGAACACTACTTTGTAAACACTTCTTTGTAAACAGTACTCGGTGAACATGAACACTTCTTTGTAAACAGTACTCGGTGAACATGAACACTACTTTGTAAACACTTCTTTGTAAACAGTACTCGGTGAACATGAACACTTCTTTGTAAACATTACTTGGTGAACATGAACACTACTTTGTAAACAGTACTCGGTGAACATGAACACTTCTTTGTAAACAGTACTCAGTGAACATGAACACTACTTTGTAAACACTTCTTTGTAAATAGTACTCGGTGAAAATGAACACTACTTTGTAAACACTTCTTTGTAAACAGTACTCGGTGAACATGAACACTACTTTGTAAACACTTCTTTGTAAACAGTACTCGGTGAACATGAACACTTCTTTGTAAACAGTACTCGGTGAACATGAACACTACTTTGTAAACAGTACTCGGTGAACATGAACACTTCTTTGTAAACAGTACTCAGTGAACATGAACACTACTTTGTAAACACTTCTTTGTAAATAGTACTCGGTGAAAATGAACACTACTTTGTAAACACTTCTTTGTAAACAGTACTCGGTGAACATGAACACTACTTTGTAAACACTTCTTTGTAAACAGTACTCGGTGAACATGAACACTTCTTTGTAAACAGTACTCGGTGAACATGAACACTACTTTGTAAACAGTACTCGGTGAACATGAACACTTCTTTGTAAACAGTACTCAGTGAACATGAACACTACTTTGTAAACACTTCTTTGTAAATAGTACTCGGTGAAAATGAACACTACTTTGTAAACACTACTCAGTGAACATGAACACTACTTTGTAAACACTACTCAGTGAACATGAACACTACTTTGTAAACACTACTCAGTGAACACTACTTTGTAAACACTACTCAGTGAACATGAACACTACTTTGTAAACACTACTCAGTGAACACTACTTTGTAAACACTACTCAGTGAACATGAACACTACTTTGTAAACACTACTCAGTGAACATGAACACTACTTTGTAAACACTACTCAGTGAACACTACTTTGTAAACACTACTCAGTGAACATGAACACTACTTTGTAAACACTACTCAGTGAACATGAACACTACTTTGTAAACACTACTCAGTGAACACTACTTTGTAAACACTACTCAGTGGGCATGGAATGAAACTACTTGGGGTGGTGGGAATAAAGCAGAACACAGAATTTTCTTACTTTTAAGTTTAATTTTTGACTAGTACAGTCATCATATACGATATAAGTCAAGCAGCAGAATACATCAACAATAAACATATCTCTGAACATACAATGGATGAAACAACTAATACTCAGACTGGTCCATAACCCATGAAGTGCCACATAACTCAGATTGGTCCATAACCCATGAAGTGCCACATAACACAGGCTGGTCCATAACCCATGAAGTGCCACATAACTCAGATTGGTCCATAACCCATGAAGTGCCACATAACACAGGCTGGTCCATAACCCATGAAGTGCCACATAACTCAGATTGGTCCATAACCCATGAAGTGCCACATAACACAGGCTGGTCCATAACCCATGAAGTGCCACATAACTCAGATTGGTCCATAACCCATGAAGTGCCACATAACACAGGCTGGTCCATAACCCATGAAGTGCCACATAACTCAGATTGGTCCATAACCCATGAAGTGCCACATAACACAGGCTGGTCCATAACCCATGAAGTGCCACATAACTCAGATTGGTCCATAACCCATGAAGTGCCACATAACACAGGCTGGTCCATAACCCATGAAGTGCCACATAACTCAGATTGGTCCATAACCCATGAAGTGCCACATAACACAGGCTGGTCCATAGTCCATGAAGTGCCACATAACACAGGCTGGTCCATAATCCATGAAGTGCCACATAACACAGGCTGGTCCATAATCCATGAAGTGCCACATAACACAGGCTGGTCCATAATCCATGAAGTGCCACATAACACAGGCTGGTCCATAGTCCATGAAGTGCCACATAACACAGGCTGGTCCATAGTCCATGAAGTGCCACATAACACAGGCTGGTCCATAATCCATGAAGTGCCACATAACACAAGTGTTTGAAATTCAAAATTTACATGAATTTTTGAGTGGAAATCTGTTTCAGGATTAAGCACAACTGAACAACAAATTGCCTGTCTCAAATAAATGATATCGATGTCATATATTATAATAAAATTTGAAGCAAATGTGTTCAGCTACATACCATATTTCACTTCTCCTGAACATATTGCTGGGTACCAGCCTGTACTCAATAATGCCAAGTCAACGTCTGAACATATTGCTGGGTACCAGCCTGTACTCAATTATGCAAGTCAACGTCTGAACATATATTGCTGAGTACCAGCCTGTACTCAATTATGCCAAGTCAACATCTGAACATATTGATGGGTACCAGTCTGTAAGTTTGCCATGTGACAAGTCCTGAACATATTGCTGGGTACCAGCCTGTAAGTACACCATGTGACAAGCAAGTCCTGAACATATTGCTGGGTACCAGCCTGTAAGTACACCATGTGACAAGCAAGTCCTGAACATATTGCTGGGTACCAGCTTGTAAGTACGACATCTTAAAAATGGCAACAATCTCAATAACATCAGATGTTTAGAGGGCCTTATGAAAGCTTGACCTTGTCAAATAAGCTTCCACGTTAAATAAAACCTGTATTATTATTATTACGCTTGCTCCGATATTCTACTCTGCAAGGATAGCATCTTGGTTGTATTTGGGGTTTAATGTCGTACCAACAGCTTAGGTCATATGGCGAATCAACAGCTATTCTTGGCAGAGAATGAGCATGGGTGCGGTGCGCCTATGAGCAATATTTCCGGCACGGCACACAGGTAGAAACACCAACCGTCCGCATGCAAGCTGGGTACCTTTCTCACATAACAAAATTTGAGACCATCAAATGAGATTCGAACCCACAGCGACAAGCGAAACAGTAAAGCAGCATAAAATGAGAGGACATTATTCAGATTGAAATGCCATTACATGTACTTGTATTTCACTACAAAAATTATAATAAACTATTTCTGTTAAAATGTTAGCTTTTAAAAAGCTTACAAATTCACGCTACATAAATTCACATTTAAATTTTAAAACAAACAAATTTCTCAACAGTATTTCGTTTCTGCCTACACAGAAATTTGTACACAGAAATTATTCAATGTAATTAAAGTACCGGTATTCAATTATTCGAGTAATTCTGCAAACAGACAGACAGACAAAATCATAACCCTCGTTCCTTAACAGCTAGGGATAATAACATTTTCATAGATATTTTTTAATTATATTCACGGTATCACATATGTGTTTCAAACATTGTAAACATTTTTTGTATAAATCATGTTTTTGTTGTTATTACGGTACAATAAAACCTTCAAAATCAAATAAAGTGTAAACAACAGGCACTTTCAAGCAATAGGCCACAATATGTTTCAAATGATATGTAATTTCCTGGAAAAATCTGTTCAAAAATCACATGATACACAAAACACTCTATAATCAAGCGGTATTAGATAAGTTGCATAAACATGACTTGACTACACGAAACAACAAGATTATACACATCACATGTAACTAAGTAAGATCATTGGCGATATGTATTTCATGTTCCCACTATCGGCAATATATACTATATGCTATTAAGATGAGAGATATGTATTTAGATGTTCTGACGATCAGCGATGTGTATTACATGTTCCGATGATCAGCGACGTTTAATGCACATTCTAACGATCAGCAATATGTATTACACACTGATGATCAACAATGTTGTATTACACGCTCTGATGATCAGCGATATGTATTACACGCTCTGATGATCAGCGATGTGTATTACACGCTCTGATGTTCAGCGATGTGTATAACACGCTCTGATGATCAGCAATATGTATTACACGCTCTGATGATCAGCGATATGTATTACACATTCTAACGATCAGCGATATGTATAACACGCTCTGATGATCAGCAATATGTATAACATACTCTGATGATCAGCATTACACGCTCTGATGATCAGCGATATGTATTACACGCTCTGATGATCAGCGATATGTATTACACGCTCTGATGATCAGCGATATGTATTACACGCTCTGATGATCAGCGATGTGTATTACATGCTCTGACGATCAGCAATATGTATTACACGCTCTGATGATCAGCGATATGTATTACACGCTCTGATGATCAGCGATGTGTATTACACGCTCTGATGTTCAGCGATGTGTATAACACGCTCTGATGATCAGCAATATGTATTACACGCTCTGATGATCAGCGATATGTATTACACATTCTAACGATCAGCGATATGTATAACACGCTCTGATGATCAGCAATATGTATAACATACTCTGATGATCAGCATTACACGCTCTGATGATCAGCGATATGTATTACACGCTCTGATGATCAGCGATATGTATTACACGCTCTGATGATCAGCGATATGTATTACACGCTCTGATGATCAGCGATGTGTATTACATGCTCTGACGATCAGCAATATGTATTACACGCTCTGATGATCAGCGATATGTATTACACGCTCTGATGATCAGCGATGTGTATTACACGCTCTGATGTTCAGCAATATGTATTACACGCTCTGATGATCAGCGATGTGTATTACACGCTCTGATGATCAGCGATATGTATTACACGCTCTGATGATCAGCGATGTGTATTACACGCTCTGATGTTCAGCAATATGTATTACACGCTCTGATGATCAGCGATGTGTATTACACGCTCTGACGATCAGCGATGTGTATTACACGCTAAACGATCAACGATGTGTATTACACGCTCTAACGATCAACGATGTGTATTACACACTCTGATGATCAGCAATATGTATTACACACTCTGATGATCAGCCATGTGTATAACACGCTCTGACGATCAGCGATGTGTATTACACGCTCTGACGATCAGCAATATGTATTACACGCTCTGATGATCAGCAATATGTATAACACGCTCTGACGATCAGCGATATGTATTTACACTCTCTTGACAATATGATATGTTCCAACATGGAGATAAAACCACAAGTATGTTAATTATAAATGAATGAATCACTTTCACATATAATACAAAACAATTCAGTTCCTAAAACAAATTTAACTGCATTTTTCACATTTCATAGTTACAATTTCGACACAAAGATACACGACTAAAACTTGCAAGTGAAACACAACATGGATATGTGCAATAGGTCAATATTTTGCCTACAACTATTTCACAGTGCTAACATTTCAATCTTAATGTGCCTATACAAAGTGCTGCAGGATTATACGCTGTACAAGTGATACAAATATACACAAACTGTTGCTACATATTAAACGGGCAAATTTTCCGTTGATCAGTACTTTACTGATTGTCTACCCCATATGACATTGCCTTACTTATAACGTATCCCATATAACTGTACATTACTGATCACGTATCCCATATCACAGTACTTTACTGATCACCTACCCCATATACTGTGCAAATCTCGTACCATCTCGGACCACCGTACCATCTCATCTACTTCCTGGTCCGAGGATCTTACCTGGGTTGCATTGGTGAGAAGCGAGAGCGCTAACCACTGAGCTAATCGGACAGTGATTCAAAAACTCATGTTGGCAAGAAGCTGTTCGTTCTAGATTGGTCGTCTGCTGCAAACCATACAACATTGGTAAACCATAGGTATTCTAACTTGTCTTAATGATTCCTGTTCAGAAAAGTGAAATTGCACTACATATGCTAGTCCCGTTTTTATACCAGCAATGTGAACAAGACGTGTCAAAAATAATTTATGCACATTCAGTTCTCCGGTCAACTTTTGAATCCCCTACCATTGACAAGCCACTCGGGGAAACGATCGGTGAGCGTAATTTGCATAAGGTGCGCTATTTTTAGAATTTATTTAAATTATGATCACATTAACTAGAACATTGAGTGGCTGCGGAAAAGTCAAACGATTTTCGGCCAAATTTGGGATAATGTTTTTCTAAAAAAAAATAATAGTTTAGCAAAAAACGATTTTATTATTTTCGAGTACCGGTACATTTGTTTACTGAGATACTCGGGTAATAATGGTTTTATAATGAGTACAATTACATGATAACAACATTGTTTAGAAATTGCGACAATGATTTTGAACAGAAATCTTTAACGTACTGGTATGATAATTTGGTTTATCCCTTCCCCGCATTATGAACATAGAAGCGCCTCATTGCAATGTCTGTACTTTAAATTTATACCAAATAAAACACCGGATATTCCACAAATTTATAATATATCAATACAAGCCATAAAATACAAACACCCACAAATCGTCACAACCCTTTGTATATGAAACAACTATATAATCTAAAACTGTTGACAAAAAGTAAAACAGTCTCTATGAAGGAATGTATTTTAAAATATTTTTCCAAATATGGAAGAACAATTCTGTAACACAACTTTTGTAACATGCAGAAAAACTATCTATACAAGACAATGATGTCATTAAATTTATTAAATTAAAAAATTAAAATAAAAATTCACCGTAGGAAATACTTGCATATTTAAATCCAGTTTATTGTTGTATTTATGTACGTTCATGTAAATATGTTTATTTCCGACGAAATGATGTTATGTTGCGGACATTTTGCATGCTGGGTAAAATAATCTATATAAATAGTTCAAATAATTGTAGCAGATGACAATTCATTACTGTGTGTTTTTGTATATGTAGCTAAAAACTGGTAACATGTCATGGAATTTTATTAGAATTGTGTTGTTATGACGTAATTCTAATGAAATTTCATGAGATATTTGACTGTTATTTTCACCGATAGCGTACAGAGTTAATATTCCGTTATTACCCGAAACGTTGGGAGTATGTTAAAAAGCATAATCTGGTTCATGTTGGTGACGAATTTTTCGATACGATTTCATAATATTTACCAGCAACACATTTTCTGGAATGAATTGCAATAATATTGACTACTTATTACCATTAAACCATTAATTAGTTTGTTTGTTTTGGCGTTTAAGACGCATCGGCAGCTTAGTCATATGGCGACTATCCAGCTATCACTGGTGGACGAAGACCCATGGTGTCCCTTCGAGCAGTACTTTAGGCACCCACGTAGAACCACTGACCTTCCACATGCCAGCTGAAACTTTCCTCAAATTAAAGAACTCAACTGAACAACCCAGTGGAATTCGAATCTACAGCGGCGAAGGACAAGTCAACGACCGTAACCACTTAAGTTTAAACTTTATTTATTTTACGATTGCGAAGCAAGTTCTAACAACTTATATTAATCACTCTCGTTGGCGTGGATGAAAGCGTAAATGTGGTCATTCGGAGTACCCGGAGAAATCCCACCTGTCCAATCTGGCGACCACCGTACCATCTCACATACTTCCCGGTCCGAGGATCGATCTCGGGTTGCATTGGTGAGAACCGAGAGCGCTAACCACTGCGCTAATCGGACAGCCTAAACCGTAACCACGCATGAACAATGATCAATATATGTTCCATTATCATTTCTAGCAACATGATATTAAATTCAAAATGATGCATAATAACTTTTGTGTGAAAGAAAATCCTAAAAAATATCTTTTGAGATCTATACATAACTACCGTAATTACTCGCATGTAAGTCGGTCAGCCCCCTAAAAGCTACAGGCACATAAAGCACTAATATTCATCATTTAAACATATCCACTGACCATATTCACCCATTTAAACATATCCACAGACCATATTCACACATTTAAACATATCCACTGACCATATTCACCCATTTAAACATATCCACTGACCATATTCACCCATTTAAACATATCCACAGACCATATTCACACATTTAAACACCCTGGATGCTTAAAAACCCCAGACAATATAGGGGGGTGCATTTATTAATAAAATATATATACATCATTCTAGTCGGTTAGCATAATAGATGGTAAAACATGAAAGGCCACTAATAAGGGTATACATGGTAACGAAAATATAATTCCTCGAAATAATAACAGCAGATAAAGATTATATTTTCAACATAAAATCATGTTTGTATCTGGTCAATGGCTGTAGCACCGAAACAGTCCAATCACCAAATTCAAACCAATTCACTTGATCCAAAATGTAGCCACGTATGACCCGACTAAAGATACGGTAAATGGAAATGTCCTGTACAGGTGGAGACTGGGCAGAATACACAACCAAAAACACACGTCACAATAGGACGAGACCTCAGTTTAGCGTTCCAATTCAAACGGCAATAGCGCATACTGGTGGACATCAAACTCACAACCATTCTTATACGAACACGACCCGTCAGTTGCGAGTGAATTTGATCTTTGTTCATTTTCTTCCCTTTTGTTCTTGGATTTAGAGTTCCACAAACAGTTACGGTTATATAGCGACATTGCAGCTTTAAAATGGCGGAGGAAAACCGAAGGTGCACATCCGGGCATTGTTTCGGGCATGAGAGTGTACACAGGTAGAACCGTAGTTGACCTTCAGTAAGAGAGCTGGATAGTTTGCACTCTTTTATGAACGAATCTGAGTCCTGTTGGGATTCAAACCTACAGCAGTGAGGGGCAAGTGAATTTTACGTCAGTGCATACATTGACAATGTAGCAGCCAAGCAAACAGTGAGGAATGGGCTGTCATATGTATGGAGATATAATAGTATATTAATATTAGCCTAAATCTCTGCAGGGGGTGTGGGGAAGGGGCTGTCGTATGTATGGAGATATAATAGTATATTAGGCGAAGGCTTAAACATAATCATTTGATGCTTTCCAATGCTATATAGAAATATTTCTGTGAAATAAAATGTTATTCCAATGGTAGAAAGTAGTGGAATAACATATTTTATTTCTCACTTCTTCGCACATGTGGTACCTAGCCACTGCATGTTGAAATGTCGTCATTATCATTAAATATTTTATGGTCGTCTAAACACGGCGTTCTAGCGCCATTTGGAACACGGTTGCATCGTTTTCCATCATAGAAACACTTTTCAGCGTAAAATTAATTGTTTGTTTAAGAATGATCAAATAATATTTCCTTTATGAACATAGAAAGCTATTATTATCAATCGTGGTTAGTGCCACGCAGGATAAATAATACTGCTTTCTATATTCAATCTGTGAAATCTAATTCGATCATACAGCATGGCATTAACAGGTCAGAATTTTTGGGAGAAGTGAGAAAGCGTGCGATCGCGTCCTTAAATGGTGTTATTTAATAAATTTCAACAAAATATGGTTAAAATGCCCAGTATGACCATTAAATACAACATTATAATAGAAGGAGTGCTTTATAATGGGCAAGTGTATCTTACTGGCCAAAATTTTGTATGAAAATTGTAAAAGTCAAGGTCCCTAGGGCGACTATTTCGCCCACATCGTCCTCTAAAATGATCCCTGATTAATAAACAACAATCAAATAGAAAACAATCAGTAGCAGGACACCGCAGTGGGATTCGAACCTACAACAGTGTGGGGCAAGTAATTTGAAGTCGACAGTAATCACAGATACTAGTTACTGTATCATAAAAAGAACAATACATACAATATTTAAAATATAATCTTGATATGTGTAAAATTGCATGCTCGACAAGAACAGTTTTTCAATTAAAACCTAGGAATACAGAATTCTGATGAAGCATGAGGAAATGGTCTGGTTCCATGACTGAGACTACAATACAGTCAGATGGGTACCAGGGCAAACACATCAGAAAACGGCCTGGTTCCATCATATTTAATACTAGTAACTAGTAGCACAAAATTAATACAGTCAGATGGGAACCAGGCGAAACACGTCAGAAATGGTCTGGTTCCATTATGACTGAGACTAATAATAAAATACAGTCAGATGGGAACCAGGCGAAACACGTAAGAAAATGGTCTGGTTCCATTATGACTGAGACTAATAATAAAATACAGGCAGATGGGAACCAGGCGAAAAAACATCGAACAAGTTTGAGCTACAACTATGGTTTCTATTGTTCAACTAAACAACCTCGACTGCAGACTGGTTCGACCAGAGTGACGTCATACATCAACTATAGTTCGACCAGAGTGACGTCATACATCAACTATAGTTCGACCAGAGTGACATCATACATCAACTATAGTTCGACCAGAGTGACGTCATACATCAACTATAGTTCGACCAGAGTGACGTCGTACATCAACTATAGTTCGACCAGAGTGACGTCGTACATCAACTATAGTTCGACCAGAGTGACGTCATACATCAACTATAGTTCAACCAGCCCAAACATGCCTGTTCCTCCAGTTACAAAATGGCAGCTAACTGATAAAAGTTTTACAGAGTGGGACATTTTAGTATTGGAGATAATTTATGCGTCTTATATTGTCTGTGTATGCGACAAATCAAAATAATAACACAGTATTAGCAATAATTGCTTAAAAGACATATGAAGCGCAAATCCACATATAATTGTCCAAATGTTCGTAACCGCTAGCAAGGATTGTTCTATGTATTCTTAAAAATAGTGGTCTCAGATTTCCTCACAAAGTGTTTGCATATCGGTATGTCTCGGATGCAGGATATACAACTAAATCCAGATGGATTTGTGTTGACATACTAGGACAGGACTATTATTTATTTATATTTCGGGTTTTACGCCTGCATCAAAACCATTTCGGGCTATATCCCGGCGGGCAGTTTACTTAACAACACCTTTCCTGGGCAAGCTCCAGTGGTTAACCAGTACTTGGGTGCACGAAACCTCCGTAAGAAACTGCCAACTTTTTCATATAAATGAGACACGGCCTGAGCGGGGCTCGAACCAGTGACAATCAGTGATGATAGGTTACAGTGGTATACAAGTCGACGACCGTAACCACTCGACCACGGAGGCGGACCTAGGACAGGACTAGCGCGAGTTCCATCAGACATGTGCAATGCATCTATTATAGTTCTAATATTGTTTGAACCCAAACTCGCTCATCCATCATATCTAATACTAGTAACTAGTAATACAAACACAGTCAGATGGGAACCAGGCGAAACACATCAGAAAGTGATCTACTTCCATCACATTTAATACTAGTAATACAAACACAGTCAGATGGGAACCAGGCGAAACACATCAGAAAGTGATCTACTTCCATCACATTTAATACTAGTAATACAAACACAGTCAGATGGGAACCAGGCGAAACACATCAGAAAGTGATCTACTTCCATCACATTTAATACTAGTAATACAAACACAGTCAGATGGGAACCAGGCGAAACACATCAGAAAGTGATCTACTTCCATCACATTTAATACTAGTAATACAAACACAGTCAGATGGGAACCAGGCGAAACACATCAGAAAGTGATCTACTTCCATCACATTTAATACTAGTAATACAAACACAGTCAGATGGGAACCAGGCGAAACACATCAGAAAGTGATCTACTTCCATCACATTTAATACTAGTAATACAAACACAATCAGATGGGAACCAGCAAACATATGGGGGGAAAAGGTCTACTTCCATCATATTTAATACTAGTAACTACCATTACAAATACAGCTAAATGGGAACCAGGTGAAACACATTGGAAAATGGCCTGGTTCCATTATGACCGAGATTAATAGTACAATATAGTCATAGGGTTTATTCTAGAGTGGAATAAAGGGCAGGGTGGATCAGAAAAGGAGCAGGGTGGATAAGAAAAGGGGCAGGGTGGGTCAGAAAAGGAGCATGATGGATCAGAAAAGGGGCAGGGTGGGTCAGAAAAGGAGCAGGGTGGGTCAGAAAAGGAGCAGGGTGGGTCAGAAAAGGGGCAGGGTGGGTCAGAAAAGAGACAGGGTGCATTTTGAGCCGCGAAGGTGGTAGGTGCGGGAGGGGGGTTTTACCGCCTAGAAAATGTTGATAACTTACAGTGATTGACAGCTAATTATGCTTCAAAGAGGCAGTACAGAATTATTTTTTTCAAAAGGCAAATGGGCGGGGGTTAGGACAAAAGGGCAGGCCTAAAAAGGGACAGGGTGATGCGTCCTGTTATACCACTCTAGAAAAAAACCCTACAGTCAGATGGGAACCAGCCAAAACACATAAGAAAATGGTCTGGTTCCATCATATTTGATGTTAATTAGTACAAGTAAGTTTGATGGGAACCGTACTAAGTACAACTGATAATGGTTCCCTCACTATTTACAAATGTAGTAGTACTATTCAGTGAGAAGGGAACCAGGCTACCTACTTCTGGTTGTATAATAGTAAGCTATAACAGTAGAAACTGAAGCACACAAATACCTGCAGATAAATCATGCCCAACAATTAAAATACAAAAATATATGTAACTTCAACCGAAAGATCTCGCTTCAATCTAACAATTTCAACTTCCTGTCTCAGTTTGAAATCAGTTGTCCCACAATTTCAAGCAAGATTGGCCCCGAGGTTATAAAAACTTTTTTCCAATCTCAAACTCAGATTCAATCTTCTCTGCTGGGTGTAAAACTCAGACACAACCAATCAAATTCCTTGAGTTAGAGTTTGAGATCCGAGAAAAGTTTTATAACCTTGGGGCCTGGAATGACACCTCCTGTTTAACAAATGCGATACACATTCCCCACTTCCTGTCTAACTAGTCTGGTACCCATCGCCCACTTCCTGCTCTCATAGTTCTGTGGTTAGAGTAACCATTCTCTCTACTTTTTTATCATTTGTTTGGCTGACGTGCCATGGAGAGAGCTTATCACCATTTACAATAGATTCTGACTGAGTCCGGCTAACTGTCACTGTGGTAACTGCACTTTTTGTCCCCGGCACACTGGATACAGACATATTCTTCCGTGTGGCAACCTTGGTACCAGCAAATGTAGTCTCCTGGAAATACAGTAAAAATCTTTAATTAAGAATTATTTAATTAATCAATTCTTCCCAGTTAGTTCAAGAATCATTTTATAAGAAACATTTTAGTACAAAAAAACCATACATGTTTAGTACTTTAAATATTATGCAATGCTCTCAAATATTCCATTACTGGAAGATTTGCAAAGAATAATTTATGATTACAATCTGTGTGGAGCTCGATTGAAAATGTTGGCTAAAAAATAAAATCATGACAATTAAATGTAGATGTCAACATATCCTCCCCACCCGCCACAGAAACCTCGGAAAATTCAGTGTACATGACTATAGAATATTATGACCATGTAAATGTTAACAACACTATGACTTCAAACCATTATAGAATTTAGAGAACATTTTTGTTAATTAAATAAAGTCAATCTGTTAGTACTAAATTTATAGTAGCAACGCGTTACCGATGTTGTTCTGTAAAATAGAAGAGTATTCATTGGTCAACAAAACTACCTGTAGGCATTGTATCACCATACATAATTCACACTTCAGATACAGATACCATACATATTATAAAACCTATTCCACAGATACCTCTTTCAAGACACAAGTGGAAATCCCAAAGCCAAACTGAGAATTAAAACAGAAAGACGGTTTTTAGACAGTGCTTTATATGAGTCAGTCATTACTTTAATATTTAATATTCGTACATGCGGATGCGCGTTCGCTTCAGGTGCGAAAGGTCCGGAGTTCGAGCTACGCTGGAGACGTTACGATTATGCCCTTTAGGCAAGGCATTTAAATTCCACGTTGCCTCTTCTCTCTCCCTCGTGGCGATGGATTCCATCAGGAATGAGGTCTCGAGAGTAATTAATATAAGTTTAAGAACTTTTTTCGCAATCGAGTAAAATAAATTTGTATAAACTAATATTCGTACAGGGCCCATACTGGAGCACTGATTATATAGCTGCCCATACTGGAGCACTAATTATATAGCTGCCCATACTGGAGCACTGATTATATAGCTGCCCATACTGGAGCACTGAGCCATACTGGAGCACTGATTATATAGCTGCCCATACTGGAGCACTAATTATATAGCTGCCCATACTGGAGCACTGATTATATAGCTGCCCATACTGGAGCACTGATTATATAGCTGCCCATACTGGAGCACTGATTATATAGCTGCCCATACTGGAGCACTGATTATATAGCTGCTCATACTGGAGCACTGATTATATAGCTGCCCATACTGGAGCACTGATTATATAGCTGCCCATACTGGAGCACTGATTATATAGCTGCCCATACTGGAGCACTGATTATATAGCTGCCCATACTGCAGCACTGATTATATAGCTGCCCATACTGGAGCACTGATTATATAGCTGCCCATACTGGAGCACTGATTATATAGCTGCCCATACTGGAGCACTGATTATATAGCTGCCCATACTGCAGCACTGATTATATAGCTGCCCATACTGGAGCACTGATTATATAGCTGCCCATACTGGAGCACTGATTATATAGCTGCCCATACTGGAGCACTGATTATATAGCTGCCCATACTGCAGCACTGATTATATAGCTGCCCATACTGGAGCACTGATTATATAGCTGCCCATACTGGAGCACTGATTATATAGCTGCCCATACTGGAGCACTGATTATATAGCTGCTCATTTCTAACTGTTTTACAAGGAATGTTTTTTCCTTGAATCCACATACATGTATATCATTTAATGTTGGCAATGTTAGCATAACACACTACACATGGCTGTATTAAATAAAACTCATACCAGTATCTGTATCACGTAATATCAGAAAACCATTCAACACCAAGTAACTCACATGGACTGGTCCATGATATTCATAAACCAATAAATGAATCAGAAAATCACATTTGAACAAGTTCATTTATCAAAATGGGT
Source organism: Archivesica marissinica (assembly GCA_014843695.1). NCBI lineage: Eukaryota > Metazoa > Mollusca > Bivalvia > Venerida > Vesicomyidae > Archivesica > Archivesica marissinica. The sequence goes on from CM026394.1 coordinate 28,812,462, forward strand.
AATTATGTCTAAAAATAGTCATATCACTGACAAAAAGTGCAGATCCTGATGAGACGGCTCGTCACGAGCCGGCTCATCTGGATCTACACTTTTTGTAAGCCTATATAGAGGTCTGTGGTGTTGAAAGGGTTAAATAAAACTCATTCCATACCAGTATCGGTATCACGTAATATCAGAAAACCACGTCAAATCTGGCATAAACAACAAAACAAACTCAAACATTTTTCAAAACCGTGAACACACAAATCATTTTAATGAGAATGGTCTTTCTTGGTAATCCTCTTCCGTTTAACCTGTTCCCTCATAGAAGCACCTCTTGACGCCATTACCAATATGACATACATTGACAATGTAGTAGTCAAACCAGTGTTCATTAACCCTCTCCCTCATAGAAGCACCTCTTGACGCCATTACCAATACGACATACATTGACAACCCTTTCCTTCATAGAAGCACCTCTTGACGCCATTACCAATACGACATACATTGACAATGTAGTAGTCAAACCAGTGTTCATTAACCCATTCCCTCATAGAAGCACCTTGACACCATTACCAATATGACATACACCGACAATGTAGTAGTCAAACCAGTGTTTATTAACCCTTTCCCTCATAGAAGCACCTCTTCACGCCATTACCAATACGACATACATTGACAATGTAGTAGCCAAACCAGTGTTCATAATTAAGGCCAAATTCTCATGTAGTCCCAGTAATATCTATGGATGTGGGGATAGATATGGCGACTACTTATCCACTGCATGATAGCTAAATGGCTGTCGTTTGTATGGAAATATAATAGTGTATTAACCTAAATCTCTATGAAGGAAATGGTTAATTTGGCATGTAGGATCTGCACTATTGCGTTGGATAATAAATCCTTACTATGTGCCTTACAAGAACTAACCACCACACCACTATATAGAAAATATCCTATACAAGTAATGAAGACAGGGATTACCAATTTCAAGAAGTACACTTTACATTATTAAGTTCTCAGAAAATGGAAGAATTAATGATTTTAACTACTTTTATATTTTAACTGTTAACCCGTAAAATGCTAATCACAACTAAAGTTGCTTTTGCAAACAGCATAGAGCCAGATCAGATGGCACGTGCTGGATCTATGTTGTTTGCTATTCAGCCAAGTATTTTAGCTCCACCATCCGATGAGTATAGAGCCTGATCAGACAGAACGTTCTGTGCCATCTGATCAGGCTCTATGCTATTTGCAAAAGTGATTTTATCTGCCGCTAGCGTGCAAAGGGTTAATGAGTACAAAGTGTTCCCCATCAGTCTGTAAATGCAATGCACCAAGATGAAGTATACGCCATTACATTGCTGAAGAATCTTCTTTATAATGAACAGACATAAGGTTGGACATAGGGTTGAACAGACATAAGGTTACCAAACAGATATAAGGTTGAACAGGCATAACATTGAACAGACATAAGATTGAACAGATGAACAGACATAACATTGAACAGATGAACAGACATACCATTGAACAGATGAACAGACATAACGTTGAACAGACATAACGTTGAACAGACATAACGTTGAACAGACATAATGTTTCATGTATAAGAAAATATGAACTGGACCGTTAAAAATGTTTATTTATATTATTATTCTAACATAGCTCGGAATTTTGTCTGTATACGCAAAGATGGAATTTACCGTTGTTAAATCTGCAATAAAACATGGCTTAACGTGCGACTAGAACTCGACATATAATTTTGTAGCTTTGTGACGACATTTACGCACTCTATGTAACAAGTACTTCATAGTGCAAAGAGGCAACAAACTAAGAAATAGACAAACTTGCTCAGCAAGTCAGCAGACCCATTAACAAAGCAAAGCCGTCCTCGATTGGGTAATTGTTGTAAAATAGACCCTAAATTTTCTATTTTCCCGTTTTATAAATTACATAATGATGAGATTTCTGCTAGGTTAAACATAAAACGTTTTTTCATTGATGAGATTTCGCAAAAATTAAACAATTATTTGATGTTGTGTACACACGTGTAATACACACATGTGTACGCAATGTTTACGTTACTAAAGAATTGCACAAATATTGACGCCATTTCGTTACTTTAGATATAAGTATACAATCTCTAATATCGTCCCGGAACATTAATACTACATATGAAACATATAGCATCACATGGGGTTATAAACTTTTTTACAACTGATTTCATTCATTCCATCGGCAGAATGAGATTTCGCAAAACACAAAGATATTAATGTTAAATTAATTGCAAAAACGCGACAATCTGATGACCCCCAACAAGTGATGACCCCCAACAAGACACCATAACAACAAGGTGATTCTGGTTCCAACAAGTCACTGCACAATCTGATGACCCCAAACAAGACACCATAACAACAAGGTGATTCTGGTTCCAGCAAGCCACTGCACAATGTCAACTCATTTTCAAATCAGTGCGTAACATCGTACAAATTGCGTCATATTCTCGTGGAAATAGACTTCTGTGTTGCTTCGCCTCTCACTCTAACGTTTTTGTCTTTCACTAGTTTATGCACCGGTTTACAACCTGGAATCTGGCTAACCAACCTCCCACCAGCCGGATGGTTCAGCGTCTACACATCAGCATACAAAAATCAATATAAATCAGGTATAATTATACAAACTCGACCAAATGCAACAAGCAATCTATTGTTTAGTTTATAAAAATTGATTTTAGCTGGATTGCGATACAAGTTCTTACAACTTATATTAATCACTCTCGAGACCTCATTCCTGATGGAATCCATCGCCACGAGGGAGAGAGAAGAGGCAACGTGGAATTTAAATGCCTTGCCTAAGGGCCTAACAGCTTCAGCGGGGCTCAAACTCCGGACCTTGCACCTGAAGCGAATGCTCATTCACTGCGCTATCACGACTTCCACTATTGTTTTACATACATTGGAACATGATAATTGATGCATCTCACAAGCAGGTGCGCCAATCAATTTTCAAGTGTATCATAGTTCCAAAGTAGAGATAATTTGTTGCATGGAAATGCATAGGGTGCATATATGGCAGGGAGAGGTCCTGTCCATTATGTTTTTAAACTTTGAGGGTTCTTTCCACAGGCACAATACACAATCAATTGCTATGCCCTATCGGTAGTATTTTGGTCAAGAGACTACTATAAGCCCATAGGCTTTGAAAAATTGTGAAAGAGGAAATTGCCAAAATACTGAAAAAAGATAATTGCCCGACATAAAAAGTGAAAAATAGCCTTTTCTAAACAGCTTAGACCAAATCTGAATATACCGGTATATATTTTTCCACATTTTAATCAAGAAGAAGTGGAAATCCGTTAAAAAAGGAAGATCCCACCGCCCTGCCGTTAGTGCATAAAAAATTGTGTCTTGTGCCTGTGGTTATTTTCATAATGAGGATGACGAACCGTTCTGGAAATATGGTAAAACATTCATAATTTTGAAAGCAAATAATAGGGAATCTGTGTTATAAATGGCAGCTACATCTCAACAAGCACAACTGCTAAAAATCAAACAGTCATGTAAATAAACACAATATATTATACAATATTATCAACACAAACAGAATAAACTGAAAAGAAGTCCATGCTTAAAGCGACATAAAATCGGGGGTGGGGGTTGGTTAATGACTAATAATAATGCTTAATCTTTTTCCAAATATTTGCCACTGAAATTAACTAATTCAACTAATAAACAAATGTATACGACATTTTTTGACATAACAACTTTATATAATAAACAAGCTCAAAAGTAATGCAGTAAACCACACGTGTATCATGAATAAAGGTACGGTACCGTAGGTTATCAATTATCACAAAGAGTTTTCATACAGATTTACCGTAATATCTCGACCGTTGCTTAGTTTATACAAATTTATCGTAGCTCCATTGGGAAACAAGTTTTTACAACTTATATTAATCACTCTCGAGACCTCATTCATGATGGATCGCCACGAGGGAGAAAGAAGAGGCATGTGGAATTTAAATGCCTTGCCTAAGGGCACAATCGTAGCGGGGAGTGGGGAGCGAACTCGCGGAATTTTGCACCTGAAGCGATCGCGCGATCAGGACTTCCTTGATCTCAACCTTTGAGCATGCACATTGCTACAATCATTTTGTGGCTAGTCTGAGTTGATCTACCTCTAAATGGCAGTATCATACACATGTATACCTCCACTACATAGTACGATTGAATAATGAACAAATACCACTTCCAGGTCAGAAGTTTCGGTAATTTGCTACTTTCACTCGTGAGAGTTTGTATATTGCGAAACCATTGTTTACCGATCAAAAATACTGGTCTTGAATTACTTCGGAAAAATGTGTAGTAACAACGCTATTTCAGGGCTCATTCTAGAGTGTGACATAGGCGAAGTAGTCACCCTTGGGATCCTGACTTCGCCCCTGACAAAATATTGTCCAGTAAGATACACTGGCCATTGTAAAGAATTCAAATATTGTACTTAATGGTAATATTGTGGGTCTTAGTAAATAATACCATTAGATGACGCAATCGAGCGCTTTCTCACTTCTCCCAAAAATTTGGGTCTAGCTCGAGTCCTGTATTTAGACGTGGAAACATATTATTTTGCCGTTAACGATTTTAGGTCGCTTTAAAATATTTCCCATGCTTTCATTTAGTTATTCTGCTCAATACAATGCTTCATGCTACTGTATGTATACATAACTGCAATGTTAATATGAAGAGTTGTGTGTGATTTCCATAACGTTTGTTAATTCAAAAATGAAGATATAATGGCAGAAGTTACAGATACAAGATTAACTTGGCAATACTATGGCAGATAAAAAATAAATCAAAAATGCTGTTTGTTTTTTAGAAATAAAAATCGAGCAAACAGCTTAGGTCATATGGTGACTCTGTTACTATTGGTGGAGGAAGACCCTGGGTGCCCCTCCGAGCAGTATTTCAGGCACTGACGGGCACCCAGGAAAAACCAATAACTTTCCGCAAGCCAGGTGAATAAGTTCCTCACATGAAAGAATTTGACATCCCCAGCGGGATTCGAAACTACAGCGGCGAGGGGGCAATAGAGTTGAAGTGCACGTCCTTAACCACTCGGGCATGGAGGCCCCCAATCACGAATGTAAACACATCATTCAATATTGAAATGTTTGGTTACTGCAGTCTACCTGTACAATACTGATGTCTACCAACATATTGCCTGTTTATTCTTGTAACAAAATGCAATGATTTTTTGTTAATTGAAATCAAAAGCTATACATGACGTCAATAAACTTTGTTAATTGACAAATTAAAGGCAAAATGAAAGAGGGCAATTATGGCTTCTTAATTGACAAATTGAAGGTCAAATCAAACATAAGGGCAAATATGATTTGTTAATTAACAAATTAAATATAAATCAAATAGAATGGTAATAAAGTTTGTTAATTGATCAATTAAAGATAAAAAATCAAAAAGAAGGGCATTTATGGTGTGTTAAATGAAAACTAGGGATATAAATACAAGTATAGCAGAAGTTAACAAAATACAATTAAAACTTTTGTTAATTTAAAATTAAAGATATGCATACATAAATAAAATAAATACATGGCAGAAGTTAACAACAGGCAGAGGTTAGAAAGCTGAGTAACATGTGCAGGAAAGTGTCCAAGTAACATAGCAACACATTGCTTGAAATGTCCGTAACATAGCAACACATTGCTTGAAATGTCTGGCTTTTCTTTTTTATTTATAAATATATAATAATTCTTCATAGAACAACAATATTTTTACCCCAGCTCCTACAGGGTAGTGGAAGGGCAGGCTCTCCCATAGGGATATTAAAAGGGCACAATTGTTACCCCAGCTCCTACAGGATAATACAAGGGCATAGCGTTTATTGTTTTTTCTCAAATAGGGCAGTAAAAGGGCATAGCGTTTATTGTTTTTTCTCCCATAGGGCAGTAAAAGGGCAGGGCTTTTATTGTTTTTTCTCCCATAGGGCAGTAAAAGGGCAGGGCTTTTATTGTTTTTTCTCCCATAGGGCAGTAAAAGGGCAGGGCTTTTATTGTTTTTTCTCCCATAGGGCAGTAAAAGGGCAGGGCTTTTATTGTTTTTTCTCCCATAGGGCAGTAAAAGGGCAGGGCTTTTATTGTTTTTTCTCCCATAGGGCAGTAAAAGGGCAGGGCTTTTATTGTTTTTTCTCCCATAGGGCAGTAAAAGGGCAGGGCTTTTATTGTTTTTTCTCCCATAGGGCAGTAAAAGGGCAGGGCTTTTATTGTTTTTTCTCCCATAGGGCAGTAAAAGGGCAGGGCTTTTATTGTTTTTTCTCCCATAGGGCAGTAAAAGGGCAGGGCTTTTATTGTTTTTTCTCCCATAGGGCAGGGCTTTTATTGTTTTTTTCTCAAATAGGGCAGTAAAAGGGCAGGGCGTTATTGTTTTTCTCCCATAGGGCAGTAAAAGGGCAGGGCTTTTATTGTTTTTTTCTCCATAGGGCAGTAAAAGGGCAGGGCATTTATTGTTTTTTCTCAAATAGGGCAGTAAAAGGGCAGGGCTTTTATTGTTTTTTCTCCCATAGGGCAGTAAAAGGGCAGGGCGTTTATTGTTTTTTCTCCCATAGGGCAGTAAAAGGGCAGGGCTTTTATTGTTTTTTTCTTCCATAGGGCAGTAAAAGGGCGGGACTTTTATTGTTTCTTCTCCCATAGGGCAGTAAACGGGCGGGGCTTTTATTGTTTTTTCTCCAATAGGGCAGTAAAAGGGCGGGGCTTTTATTGTTCTCAGCTCAACTGTAGTATTATAATATAGACATATACCAGGTTTCGATCAAGCACAGTGGGGACGTCGTCTAGCAATCACAAATCTGACCACTCTACTGTGTTGCCATGGTAACAAAAAAATGGATGCACAAACGATTCTGATAAAGTGATCATCATTGCCGATCACTGATGACACGCATTGTATGATAACAACTGTGACTAATAGCATGGGGAGACATTTTATGGCCACTTCACAGCGAAAATAACGCTGCAGTTAATTTTAACTATATAAGCCAAGTCCAGTTCCGAATGCGCACAATATTAACAGTCAGATGGGACTCGTGTTGGTGCTGTACACTGTGCACATAAAAGAGGAGACTCTGGAATGGGTCTCTATCTGTATCATTGCACTATCCTCCAAAAATCTAAAATGACTAATCTCTTCAGGAGGCGGCGCTCATGTGGGCAACTGGTAGCGACGATAAATAAACGTAAAACACACAAGAATGCGGACCACTACATCCATGTTGATAGCAATTACAAATCTTACATCTAAATTACTGTTAAGCCCTGTGGGAACAACTACTATGTAAACACCCTTGTGTTTTGGCAACTTGAATTAACCGCCGAGGGGGTGGGGGGGGGGGGCATTGCCAGGGTTACAAACAACTGGAGCATTATGGTACTACAAATTGTTGTTTTCTAATAAAGTTCTCATTGATTTTGGGAGAAAGAAAAGTTTCTTAAAAATGCAGTATTTAATGATATTAATTTGAAAAGGAATTTAGTAGAAACTGGTTAATATATGAACTGTTTAAACTGTCAAGGCACATTCCATCAGCAAACTGTCTTCATTTATAGATGTCAACAATATACAAAGAACACATCGTGGCGAGGGCAACAGTCATTATTGTCAGTCTGAGGAATGAATGAATGTTGAGGATGGGTCGTGTTCAGTCAGGGTGGGTCGTGTTGAGGGCAACAGTCATTAGTGTCAGTCTGAGGAATGAATGAATGTTGAGGGTGGTCGTGTTCAGTCAGGGTGGGTCGTGTTGAGGGCAACAGTCATTATTGTCAGTCTGAGGAATGAATGAATGTTGAGGGTGGGTCGTGTTGAGGGCAACAGTCATTATTGTCAGTCTGAGGAATGAATGAGTGTTGAGGGTGGGTCGTGGTGAGGGCAACAGTCATTATTGTCAGTCTGAGGAATGAATGAGTGTTGAGGGTGGGTCGTGGTGAGGGCAACAGTCATTATTGTCAGTCTGAGAAATGAATGATTGTTGAGGGTGGGTCGTGGTGAGGGCAACAGTCATTATTGTCAGTCTGAGGAATGAATGAGTGTTGGGTGGGTCGTGGTGAGTGCAACAGTCATTATTGTCAGTCTGAGGAATGAATGAGTGTGAGGGTGGGTCATGGTGAGGGCAACAGTCATTATTGTCAGTCTGAGAATAAATGAGTGTTGAGGGTGGGTCGTGGTGAGGGCAACAGTCATTATTGTCAGTCTGAGGAATGAATAAGTGTTAAGGGTGGTCGTGTTGAGGGTGGGTCGTGTTGAGGGTGGTCGTGTTAAGGGTGGGCGTGTTGAGGGTGGGTCGTGTTGAGGGTGGTCGTGTTGAGGGTGGGTCGTGTTGAGGGTGGTCGTGTTGAGGGTGGTCGTGTTGAGGGTAGGTCGTGTTGAGGGTGGGTCGTGTTGAGGGCAACAGTCATTATTGTCAGTCTGAGGAATGAATGAGTGTCGAGGGTGCGTATGTGGTGAGGGCGACAATCATTAGTGTCAACTGTTATTTCTTTATGCAAATATATGCTAATTTGCTCAAATAAAATGGTCATAACATCTCAACAGTACGTCACATTTCATAGCATAGAACCATTGGCTCAGAAAATCCTTGTTCAATGAGAACATCACATCAATAGCTTAGGTGATATGGCGGAGGAAGACCCCGAGTAGTATTTCGAGCACAGACGGCATAGTACCACCGACCTTCCGCAAGTTAGCTGGATAGATATCTCACAACAAAGAATTTGTCACCGCCCCCCCCCCCCCACAAGTTGGATTTGAACCTACAGCAGTGAGGGACAAGTGATTGAGGTAAACGACCGTAACCACATGGCTACGAAGGATCCATACATATTAACTTCCTGATTTATCTGTTTAAATATATATTTATACACATAAAACATTGGTCTACCGGGTAAATTTGTTAAGTACATATACAATGTGTTTGGATAGTGGGTGGGGTAAACATTTCAAGCAAAGTGCAAGGTTCTATTAGGAGTCAGATTAAATCATTCATTATCGGTACGGGTAAAGTCATGTTCCATTACAAGCAATCACTTACAATAACAACAGGAGGGGCTTCTGCATCAGCCGGATTCTCATTGGTCGCTCCAGAGGTCACAGTGGGGTTATCCGAGGTCACAGCATCAGTTTCATCATCATCCATGACATGACATTCTGGACTGGTATGAGATACATTTGACCCCGCCCTTTCATGACTAAACTTTGGCGGTGGAGATGGAGCAGCCTTCTTCTTTACAGAAGCCTTAAAGAACGGGTTCAGGGAGAGCCGTTCAAGCTGTACAGGTGGGGCTTGCGGAGAATGTTCTTTAGTCTCACCAGCTTCATCACCATCATCATCATCATCATCATCATCACCGTCATCTCCGAACGGGTTCAAAGATTGATCATACGTGGACGGGTCCCTAATACTGCCCCTGTTAGAACTATCCCTAGAGAACTGACCAAGAGCTGAGCTTGATCGCATGGTTGGACGATCGGGGCTGATCATTCTTTCAGATGCAGGTCGTGACCTGGAAACCTCAGAGTTCCCGCCCGGAAAGTCAATAATAATTTCACCATCTCTGTTCTTGCCTGGAGGTGGGGGTCGTGGTGGTGGTAGAGAGGATACTTTGAGTGAAGGAGGACGTGGTGGGGGTTTGGGAGATGGCTGTGGGCTAGGACATGTAGTGCCAGATACACGAGGTGGGAGCAAGGGCCGAGCCGGTGACCTAGAACTATCCGGTGCTCCCTCTGGTTTGGCCAATGAGGCCTGCACTGCAGGGGTGGCTGAGTTCTGCATTTCCACATTGTCCTAGATAAATAAACGAGGTTTGTGAAGGTGACATTATACATCAATGACAATGGTGATGTAAGAATACACGGTGTGATAGGAGCTTCATTCTACAACAGCTGATCACATGCAATGTTCATTGTGGACATGAAAATCTACTCGATATAAACATTATCTGCCTCTTGACCTAGTTTGTGACCTAAATGGTTCGTAATAAACAGGTTTGTGAACTTAATGCTGCATAATAACCTAGTTTGTAAGCTTAATAGTGCACAATGAACTGGTTTGTGACTTTAATGGTGCATAATGAACTGGTTTGTGACCTTAATGGTGCATACTGACCTAGCATGTGACCATCAAGCTATACATGGTCTGGGCTTATTTTGAGTCATTTACACGATAATATTGTAGGTGTTTCATATTACCAATTGTAGTAAATAACGGCATCTGTCCAGAACATAAACAGCTAATAAGAAAATAACTAGAATTTGTTATTTTTAAAAACAGCATGTCTCCCCAACAGGGTTGCATCAGTGGAGTAAAGAGCCATAACTCTAACACTGATGAAATGCTCAACTAGGCTTAATACTGATCATTCAGTGCAAGTAGCATTGAAATATGGCTACAGATTTAGCAGAAATAGTCCATAATGACTTAGGAGTTTATCAACAATTTTCAATTAAAATGTTAGATCCAACACCAAATGTTGGCCCAGATTGACAGACAGACAGACAGACAGAATGAACAGATCAAGTTCAATATTAATGTCTCCGCCCTCTCTGGGGGAGATATAATTTCGCTTGCAAGTCTGGCTCTAACCCTGTAACGGTAAACAGCTTAATGTATAAGGAATTTGATCTAAAGTAGGACATTATATTCATTTGTTATGTTAAGTGTATTACTACTCTGTTGTTTAGGGAAAACACGATGAGAATATCTGTACAGGACGGGAGCTTTGTAGGAAAAATGCAGGTTTTACAAAAGATAGTAATACTGAAAGGTTTAAAGCAGAAAGCACATTCGATAAAATAATCCAAGAGGAACCAATATGCACACTTCTGCGATCAACATAAGGAGGAAGAGCACTGGTTGGCGACCTTTTTCGTCCGAAAACGATGATTTTTAAACACAACTTTAAACATTCATGTTGCACCGTTGTTTCTCTTACATTAATAAAAACATCAGCTCGTCAAATAACACAAAACAGCTAATATCAATAGAGGTAGGCGACAATAGTGAAGTCCCTAAAGGGGTAATTAAAATGCCAATTAAAATTCAGAGAGAAAACCCATTATCCAGACACTTCTATTTCTCGCCATGGTTTGTTTATATCTAACAGAATCTGCAACAATGCAATCAAAATAATGTGTAAAACTTTGTATCGATCAAATAGAGGGGCAAACTAATACAAACTAAAGCATATATTTTTCAACAGAGAAATTACGGGCATGTACAGTGCACTATATATGGTAGATTTTTTTTCTCCATAATTTACATAATATTTCACATTTTATATTTGCTTATTTTCTATTTTAACCCATTCAACACCAAGTAACTGACATGGACTGGTCCATGATATTCTTAAACCAATAAATGAATCAGAAAATCACATTTGGACAAGTTCATTTATCAAAATGGGTAATTATGTCTAAAAATAGTAATATTACTGGCAAAACGTCACGAGCCAGCTCATCTGGATCTACACTTTTTGTAAGCCTATTTAGAGGTCTGTGGTGTTGAAAGGGTTAATAAGCTTTATCATGCTTAGAACTAGAAGACTGTACGTTTGTCAACAACATAAGACAGAAATTAGTTTTAAGTCGCCAACCAGTAACATGCAGCTTATCATCAAACTCCTCAAGATGCAATCCGAGATTGATTTGTTTGTTTATTTTTGAGGTTTTAAAGTCGCACCAACAGCTTAGGTCATATGGTGACTCTCGAACAATTATTAATGGCGGATGACAACGGGTGCCCATCCGAGCAGTATTTCAGGCAACGACGATCACCTGACTAGAACCACAGACCTTTTGCAAGCCGGGCTGGATAGCTTCGCTACATGAAAGAACCTGACACCCCAAGTGGGATACGAACCTACAGCGCTGAGTGGCAAGTGATTTGAAGTCATCGATCGACCTTAACCACAAGACCACAGAGGCCGGTTGTACTGAGATTGTAAAATTCTAAATCTAGATTTGATGTTTTTCCTCCATTACTTGTTTACTACCTAATGCAGTATTGTGAAAGCTGTTTCACGCCACATTTGGACTGATTACGTGTCGTACGACGCAAAGGTCGATGACACACAAACATGAGCTAAATATCATTTTGTTTTCATGTCTTTAGTTATCTCATTAATTTGAATGAAAATTAATTGATGTCATTCCATGAAACACCTCTAAATATTTGTCCATAGGGTCACCCTTTTCTTACTAGTAAATGGCACAGAAACTTGCCTGTTCTTACTAGTAAATGGCACAGCGAATTGCCTTTTCTTACTAGTAGATGGCACAGCAAATTGCCTTTCTTACTAGTAAATTTCACAGAAAATGGCACAAAACTCATCTTTTCTTACTAGTAAATCTTACCGAAAATTGCCTTTTCGTACTAGTAAATGGCACAAAAAATTGCCCTTTCATACTAGTAAATGGCACAAAAACTTGTCGTTTCTTAATAATAAATGGCACAAAAAACTGAAATACAGAAACTGTTCACTGCTACAAAACCAGTTGCATAAAGTTTGCCTGAGACCAAACGTCTACCGCCGACTTATTCCAGAGCTCGTGGGCCGAGTATATACGGTAATACTGCTATAATTCTAATAAGCACACTTGTACCAATAAGGTTCGTCTGTTCGCTCATTTTCATAATAGTGCACATCACTGACAGCACTGTAGAGATAAGGGTCCTGGCATTTTGAGAACATGGCACAATGTTATTTTACTTCCCAATTGGCAACGGCATCCAACTCAAACAGAGGCTACAACCCTACCCGATAGGGAAACTACAACCCCACTCAATTAAGTCTAAGACCCACTTCAAAAATATGCATGTACTTTTACTTTGGGATGACACCATCGCAGTAAATGTTTGCAGTAACAAACACAAGCAAACATACGACCCAGACGTAACATTAACATTCACATTTAGTTAAGTTTGTTGTTTGTTTGGGTTTTATGCATTCATCAGCACCATTTTGGGCTTTATCGATGATGGGCAGTTTACCTAACACTGTTAACTTTCCTGGGCAGGCCCCAGCGGTTAACCAGTACTTGTTGCACCAACTCCGTAAAAAACTGACACGACAATTAGTATTTCAACACATTTTCCACATGAGAAAGAACTATCGTAAATATGAGATTATGTAATTAACTTCATATCAACCATATTATTTTCTAAATGATGGAAAAGTATGCTTCACAATAAACATGAATCCATAAGTAAAGAAGCCAAGCACTGAAATAATCAAATAATCCAAAACAATCAACCTCTCAAATAATCCAAAACGATTAATTAATCAAGTAATCCAAAACGATTAATTAATCAAGTAATCCAAAACGATTAATTAATCAAGTAATCCAAAACGATTAATTAATCAAGTAATCCAAAACGATTAATTAATCAAGTAATCCAAAACAATGAATTAATAAAATAATCCAAAACAATGAATTAATCAAATAATCCAAAACAATGAATTAATCAAATAATCCAAAACAATGAATTAATCAAATAATCCAAAACAATGTATTTCTCAAGTAGTCCAAAACAATGAATTAATCAAATAATCCAAAGCGATTAATTAATAATAATCCAAAACAATGAATTAATCAAATAATCCAAAACAATGAATTTCTCAAATAATCCAAAACAATGAATTTCTCAAATAATCCAAAACAATGAATTAATCAAATAATCCAAAACAATGAATTAATCAAATAATCCAAAACAATGAATTAATCAAATAATCCAAAACAATGAATTTCTGAGATTCTCAAGTAATCCAAAACAATGAATTAATCAAATAATCCAAAACAACGAATTAATCAAATAATCCAAAACAACGAATTAATCAAATAATCCAAAACAATGAATTAATCAAATAATCCAAAACAATGAATTAATCAAATAATCCAAATCAATGAATTAATCAAATAATCCAAAACAATGAATTTCTCAAATAATCCAAAACAATGAATTCATCCAAAACAATGAATTAATAAAATAATCCAAAAACAATGAATTTCTCAAATAATCCAAAACAATGAATTCATCCAAAACAATGAATTAATAAAATAATCCAAAACAATGAATTAATAAAATATGCAACGTTATTAATGGTACATGGAGCTCTATCGACCCACTGAGCATTGTGCTTATTTGGACGAGGCGTGCTTATTAAGGGGAGGGGTCATGCAGTATTGTATAGCAAACCTGGGGTTTTCCGGGAGCATTTGAAATGAACACTTCATTGTGACTGCTTGAACTCGGCTTTCTTCTCTCTATACTCGCATATCTGTAAAGAAACTCAAAATTGTGCAAAATGCAACAAATTCCCTACTTGAGAAGCATCTTTTTACGTCCTTGGATCTATATAAACGTCTTAAATGTCTCCATCCGTAATGACAGTTGGTGTGACAGAGTACATTAATGGATCGTATTGGCCAGCAATACAGCAGTCTACTTTGGCACAAAGTAAAAATAGTCTCCAAGTCATGCAAGGTACATGGCATGGGTCAAGAATTTACGGATGACCGACCTTTGGTTGCTCACTTACAAACTAATACAAGAAATATCACAGTAGGTGATGAATGCTCTGCCATAGCCAAACAAGTTACAGCCCAGACTGAACATATTGACTCGGACGGACAGACAGACACACGGACGTACACCCAAAATTGCATATTAACCCATTTCATTCTGGATACCGTTCGAACGGTATCTGCAAAGAACATAGAGCCAGATCAACCGCCACAGAACGTGCCATCTGATCAGGATCTATGCTGTTTGCTATTCAGATGATCTTGCTAAGACACTTGGCTATGCAGCAAACAACATAGATCCTGATCAGCCACAGCGTGACGCTGCGGCTGATCTGGATCTATGTTGTTTGCAAAAGCCTTTAAATATATCCAGAATGAAATGGTTTAAGTGGCTATTCCTTTGTTCTCTATAGCAACATTAAACGGAATTTATTGCCACATAAAACGTTTTTATAACCACATAAAGCGTAGACCACATAACCCCTAACCGTAGACCACATAACCCCTAACCGTAGACCACATAACCCCTAACCGTAGACCACATAACCCCTAACCGTAGACCACTAGACAGCAAACCTATTGTTCTACATGCCACGCAAGTACCATTTTCTGGGTGTAGATATACTGACAGTGCAAGGGCAGAAAATACCTAACAAATATGGAATGAGAAAAGTCAATCTTGGGCTCTACAAATGGTTAAAATGTATGTAAATTATGTGACCCCTACAGTGGGACAAACATGTTATAACAATACTTCAGTCTGTACTATTGGCCAGATTATTATTGCTCACCCGTTATATATTCGAGAATGTGTCCCGGACCCATGACTGCTGCTGGATGAGCCCCTCTGGCCCCTAAATAAGGGCAATGTATCACTGGTATGGAATGCACTGAAATAAACCAAACACAGAAATGCTAAGAATTCAATTAAGAGCAAGGCCGACAGCTGACACGGTTTCCTGGACAAAAAGTAGAACGTCATGACTTAGTAATCTCCCCGCGGACGTAAACAACCAATCAGATACGAAGAAACTCTCCTTGGAGAAGTTTATATTAATCTGCTGACAGTTTATTATATTCATCCTATGGGAGTTTATAAACTCCACACTCGGATGTAGAAAATTGACTAGGGACCAAGAAACTCCCTTGGACAGTTAATAGAACTCCAGGAAACCTAGTCATAAACAGCTACCAACAATAGTCACCGATAGGCGCCCAAAAAAATAAACGGGCGCTAAAATTTGTGAATTACTACCACAAACATTTTCGTCTGTAAATTACCTTTATTCAGTGTTTAACCCATTCAACACCAAGTAACTGACATGGACTGGTCCATGATATTCTTAGACCAATAAATGAATAAGAAAATTACATTCGGACCAGTTCATTTATCAAGATGGGTAATTTTGTCTAAAATTAGTAATACTACTTGCAAAAAGTGCAGATCCTGATGAGACGGCTCGTCACGAGCCGGCTCGTCACGAGCCGGCTCATCTGGATCTACACTTTTTGTACGCCTATTTAGAGGCCTGTGGTATTGAAAGGGTTAATTGCGGGTTAGTATAATCTTTATTTATTTTACGATTGCGAAACAAGCCGTAACAACTTATAGTAATAACTCTTGTTGGCGCAGATGAAAACGTTTAAGTGGTCATTCGTATGCTAAGAAACAGGAGTACCCAGGGAAAACCCACCTGTCCGATCTTGTGGCCACCGTACCATCTAACACACTTCCCGATCTCATTGGTGAGAAGCGTGTGTGCTAACTGCTGCACTAATCAGGGATTATAAATTGATTGGGACGGGTGATTGATAAGACTTGTTGATGATATGTTCATTAATTCACGCTAAAATCAGAATAGAAATGGAGAAAAGAAACTGAAACGCGGTCCAATGACTCGGTGCTATACACCAGACATGTAAAAGAACCAGCAAACGCCACTGAAATTGGGGCGTCTGGTGTATTTCGCATAATTATCAAAAAATATATATATAAAGTCACTAACATACTAGCTGCGACGATCTGAAGTAGCCGAAGGTAAAAATAAAACTGCAATGGCAAAATATAAAGAACAATTTCATTGTAAATAAAACGCCTGACTATGCATAATTGTACACATGTTAATGTCAACTAATACATACGGGACATACACACTATACATGGGTAACATACAAGGGAGGTACTATACACACTATACATGGGTAATATTATACATGGTGGGTATTGTACAAACTATACATGGGTAAGTGAACACACACAGGGAAAGGTGAAATGCTATACTGTTATACATGTTAGCAAGCAAAGGATTGAAGATAGCATTAGTCATAGCACTCAACTAGAATATCTTAGGTTAGCTTAATCAACTGTACACATGTAGTCACAGCACTCAACTAGAATATCTTAGGTTAGCTTAATCAGCTGTATACATGTAGTCACAGCACTCAACTAGAAGATCTTAGGTTAGCTTAATCAGCTGTATACATGTAGTCACAGCACTCAACTAGAATATCTTAGGTTAGCTTAATCAACTGTACACATGTAGTCACAGCACTCAACTAGAAGATCTTAGGTTAGCTTAATCAGCTGTACACATGTAGTCACAGCACTCAACTAGAAGATCTTAGGTTAGCTTAATCAACTGTACACATGTAGTCACAGCACTCAACTAGAAGATCTTAGGTTAGCTTAATCAATTGTACACATGTAGTCACAGCACTCAACTAGAATATCTTAGGTTAGCTTAATCAACTGTACACATGTAGTCACAGCACTCAACTAGAAGATCTTAGGTTAGCTTAATCAGCTGTATACATGTAGTCACAGCACTCAACTAGAATATCTTAGGTTAGCTTAATCAGCTGTATACATGTAGTCACAGCACTCAACTAGAATATCTTAGGTTAGCTTAATCAACTGTACACATGTAGTCACAGCACTCAACTAGAATATCTTAGGTTAGCTTAATCAACTGTACACATGTAGTCACAGCACTCAACTAGAATATCTTAGGTTAGCTTAATCAACTGTACACATGTAGACACAGCACTCAACTAGAATATCTTAGGTTAGCTTAATCAACTGTACACATGTAGTCACAGCACTCAACTAGAAGATCTTAGGTTAGCTTAATCAGCTGTATACATGTAGTCACAGCACTCAACTAGAATATCTTAGGTTAGCTTAATCAGCTGTATACATGTAGTCACAGCACTAAACTAGAATATCTTAGGTTAGCTTAATCAGCTGTATACATGTAGTCACAGCACTCAACTAGAATATCTTAGGTTAGCTTAATCAACTGTACACATGTAGTCACAGCACTCAACTAGAATATCTTAGGTTAGCTTAATCAGCTGTATACATGTAGTCACAGCACTCAACTAGAATATCTTAGGTTAGCTTAATCAGCTGTATACAGTCAAACCTGTCTTAAACAGCCAGCCAAGGGAGTCACATAAAGTGGTTGCTTAGCACAGGTGGCTGCTTAATAGAAGTCAACTGTATAATAAAACAGCATATTGGGAATCTGGAAACTGGCTGCTTAATAAAGGTTGGCTGCTTAATGGAGGTGACCGCTAACACAGGTTTGATTGTACTTAATAGAGGTGACCACTAACACAGGTTTGACTGTAGTTTAATTATATGTTATTGCATAGGTACAGTCAAACCTGTCTTAAGCAGCCAGCCAAGGGAGTCAGAGAAAGTGGCTGCTTAGCACAGGTGGCTGCTTAATAGAGGTCAAATGTATAATAAAACAACATATTTGGAAACTGGCTGCTTAATACAGGTTGGCTGCTTAATAGAGGTGACCACTAACACAGGTTTGACTGTATACATAAACACAATCATACAAGTATTACATACATACACACATGGGTTGGACGACAAGTTATAACAACATTAGATTCAGATATATAAGTTATGGTTTATTTTGTACGAAAAATACTAGAAAAATAGTGAGTCGAGTGATACTACCATGAAATTTAAATGAAAGATTTAATGTTTTCTAGAGGGGAAAAAACCACATGTAGAAAAACAGACAAGTAAGCTCAGATGTCATTGCCCCACCCCTTGTTACCAGAGTAAAGCATATGGTGACTCGCGAAGCTTAATATATAATATGTGTATCCGATTGCATTTCTTTTTATATATATTCGGACATGATTGAAAATAGATTCATTTTGATTATCGGTTAGGTTTTCGTAGCCAAACAGTGTATGTACTGATAGGATGGAAAACTCGCATATTGGGAAATAGTTTTCTCCGCTGGACAATGAAATGAGTACATTTAAAAGTAATGTTCAGCGTCTTTCACTTTCCTGTCCACAATCACTAGAATATTTGAAATTACTGTCGCTTACATCTTAACACAAACAAGTTGTCATGACCTAATGGTTAGAACAATAGACAAAAAATCTATTGTAATATTTTTCGCTCGTATATACGGTTCGCCAACAGTGGAGGTACATAAGCACAATAATCATCAACTAGTATATCTGAAATTACTACCGCAGACATCGTACTGGCGACAGTGACAGATTCACATTGGTGGATCAGAACATATCCGGCTAACTATCGACATTGATGTAGGAAATTACTACCGCAGACATCGTACTGGCGACAGTGACAGATTCACATTGGTGTATCAGAACATATCCGGCTAACTATCAACATTGATGTAGGTCTTGAGAAATTAGCAATTCGTCTTAGTTAACACAAATTTATTTTAGCTTGATTGCGAAAAACAAAATCTTACAACTTATATTAATCACTCTTGAGACCTCATTCCTGATGGAATCCATCGCCATATGGGAGAGAGAAGCGGCAACGTGGAATTTAAACATCATAAGCACAATCATAACGGCTCCAGCGGGGTTTGAACTCTGGGCCTTTCGCACTTGAAGCTAACGCACTATCATGACTTCCACATTGGTTTAATAACGTATTAGCATATTTAAGGCTACACAAACAGATGACATTAGGAGCATGTCAGATAAACTGTTTATTTATACCGAGCAAAACATATGCAGCAACCAATTAGTTTTCATTAAATAATTCAAAGACACATGAGAACATGCCTACGTGTATATTGTACACATAATCATTATTAGAAGGGCACATCATACATGCGTGAAACATGCACCTACGCTATTATTTTACATTTGGATTATGCATATATAATATTGTATAAACAGGCCTCCACAAATCTTCATGTCTGCTCATATGTAATATGTTATACTTTACAAGACCTGCAATTCAATCTGTGTGTGTGTGTATGTGTGTGTTTTACGTTTATTTATCGTCGCTACCGGTTGCCCATATGAGTGACGCCTCCTGAAGAGATTAGTCATTTTAGATTTTTGGAGGATAGTGCAATGATACAGACAGAGATCCATTCCAGAGTCTCCTCTGGTTCTTTTACGTGCACGATGTAGAGCATCGACACGAGACCTCGGATTAAAGTTCCATCTGAAAGACTGTTAATTTTATTAGGGTCATACGGGGGATCAAATCTGCAATCCCTGGATTCCCAGTCCATCGTGTTAACCACTGGACTACAGATCCGTCTGTATTCTGTAATATTCTCAATTGGCACAAAGTAACATAAACCTGGGAGTTGTAAATTCAGGGGAACACTTATGTGTACATCAGCAAGATAAATTCATGGGTTGTGAAGTTATTGCAAGACACAAAATAAGATCATTTGACCCGTAAACCTCTAAGTATGATCTTGACCATGTAGATATAGACATGGGAATTGTGCGCGAAATATTGTCTCGTTGAGATGAACACTAATGTAGTATCAACCCGATCTCTTCATGAGATACGAAGTTATTGCGAAGAGAAGTAGGATGGATGATGCAACCACTACATGCCTTCCGACTCTTCCAGAGCGGGGGTTTCATACTTGGTTTTGATTGGTTGTTAGTGTCAGAGCAACATTTGTATCTAGTTTCTCATTGGTTGCGACTGCCACAGCAAAATTTGTATCTGGGTTTGTCATTGGTTGTTACTGCTAGAGCAACATTTGTATCTGGGTTTATCATTGGTTGTTACTGTTAGAGCAACATTTGTATCTGGGTTTATCATTGGTTGTTACTGCTAGAGCAACATTTGTATCTGGGTTTATCATTGGTTCTTACTGCTAGAACAACATTTGTATCTGGGTTTGTCATTGGTTGTTACTGCTAGAGCAACATTTGTATCTGGGTTTATCATTGGTTGTTACTGTTAGAGCAACATTTGTATCTGGGTTTATCGTTGGTTGTTACTGCCAGAGTATACAGTGATCATTTGTTATTTATATAGTTTAGTTTATACAAATTTATTTGAGCTTGATTGCGAAACAAGTTCTTACAACTTATATTAATCACTCTCGAGACATCATTCCAATTTAAATGCCTTGCCTAAGGACACAATTGTAACAGCTACAGCTGGGCGAGAACTTGGGGGTGGGGGGGAGCTACCATTGTGCTATCATGACTTCCCCTGTTATTAATATGAGCAGACAAGTCGACTCTCAATGCCTGGGTTAAGTATATTTTTCAATCATTCTCTCATAAGTACCTATCATCTTCATCATCCTCAAGTTTTTCTGGTACAAATTGGTTCACATTTTTCACTTTGTGTTTTTCATCAATTACCGTCTCCCGTGACTGGGTTTCCTCCTTCCCGGCAGAATCCTCGCTAGATATGCTGCAACAAGCAGTGGTTTAAGCAAAGCTATAGAATTAAACTGAACTAAGAAATAGCTATATAGCAGGGCCATCATTTGCACGGGATGTTTTAATATATTGAGGCAGAGTAATATATTCAGGTGAAAATGATATGGTAATGGATGATAGGTTACATGGGTGAAAGCAGGACATAAGCTAGAGGGAGATTAGGGAGAATTTTAATTCTTCTTGAGCTGCTTCACTTCTCCCTACAGGACAGGAACTAGAGGGAGAAACAGTTATATCTCCCCGAGCTGCATCACTTCTCCCTGCAGGGCAGGAGCTAGAGGGAGGTCTGTGAGACAAAGTTAATTCTCACTGAGCTGCATCACTTCTCCCCTGCAGGGCAGGAGCTAGAGAGAGATCTGTGAAACAAAGTTAATTCTCACTGAGTTGCATCACTTCTCCCCTGCAGGGCAGGAGCTAGAGGAAGGTCGGGAAGAAAAAATGAATTCTCCCCAAGCTGCATCACTTCTCTCTATTCAGAGTTCGGGGAAATATTTGTTTTTGTGATATACAATAGATTGATGCAACTTTGTGGAGTCGACAAGCTTCTCTTGCATTCTTTAAAATTATATTAGTATGCAGAAAGATGAAACTACACAGGATGCGAATGTTAAGATTTTTATGACAACAATTTTAACAAAACATGCTAAAAGTGATGTAGGAACATTCATTGCATTCCTTTTATAATGTGTAATGGAGATACGGTGCTACAAAAAGAAATGAACGGAAAAACCACTATCCTAGTTACAACAAGTAATCTATCACATTAAACTCATGCAGAATAGTTTAAACATGCACTTATATATCACAAACATTCCCCGCAATTAACGATAATTGTACTTAAAATTTAATATGTTACTTATTGTCAGATATGGAATTTAAACTCAAATTGGTTAGCCATCAAACTGTATTGCTAGCTATTTCTAATTTACATCATACATATAATACTGTAGAATCTGGTAAATAAATGCATACAGAAAGTAGGTAAATAAAGTTGCAACGTAATTGTGCATGTAAAGGCGTTTACTAAGAATGTGCTGCACACCAAGATATTGTAAGGAGAGGATGTGCTGCACACCAAGATATTGTAAGGAGTAAGGAGCGGCTGTGCTGCACACCAAGATATTGTAAGGAGCGGCTGTGCTGCACACCAAGATATTGTAAGGAGTAAGGAGCAGCTGTGCTGCACACCAAGATATTGTAAGGAGCGGCTGTGCTGCACACCAAGATATTGTAAGGAGCGGCTGTGCTGCACACCAAGATATTGTAAGGAGCGGCTGTGCTGCACACCAAGATATTGTAAGGAGCGGATGTGATGCACACCAAGATATTGTAAGGAGTGGATGTGCTGCACACCAAGATATTGTAAGGAGCGGCTGTACTGCACACCAAGATATTGTAAGGAGCGGCTGTGCTGCACACCAAGATATTGTAAGGAGCGGCTGTGCTGCACACCAAGATATTGTAAGGAGCGGCTGTGCTGCACACCAAGATATTGTAAGGAGCGGCTGTGCTGCACACCAAGATATTGTAAGGAGCGGCTGTGCTGCACACCAAGATATTGTAAGGAGCGGCTGTGCTGCACACCAAGATATTGTAAGGAGCGGCTGTGCTGCACACCAAGATATTGTAAGGAGCGGCTGTGCTGCACACCAAGATATTGTAAGGAGCGGCTGTGCTGCACACCAAGATATTGTAAGGAGCGGCTGTGCTGCACACCAAGATATTGTAAGGAGCGGCTGTGCTGCACACCAAGATATTGCAAGGAGCGGCTGTGCTGCACACCAAGATATTGTAAGGAGAGGATGTGCTGCACACCAAGATATTGTAAGGAGAGGATGTGCTGCACACCAAGATATTGTAAGGAGCGGATGTGCTGCACACCAAGATATTGTAAGGAGCGGCTGTGCTGCACACCAAGATATTGTAAGGAGAGAATGTGCTGCACACCAAGATATTGTAAGGAGCGGATGTGCTGCACACCAAGATATTGTAAGGAGCGGATGTGCTGCACACCAAGATATTGTAAGGAGAGGATGTGCTGCACACCAAGATATTGTAAGGAGCGGATGTGCTGCACACCAAGATATTGTAAGGAGAGATGTGCTGCACACCAAGATATTGTAAGGAGAGGATGTGCTGCACACCTAGATATTGTAAGGAGCGGCTGTGCTGCACACCAAGATATTGTAAGGAGCGGCTGTGCTGCACACCAAGATATTGTAAGGAGCGGCTATGCTGCACACCAAGATATTGTAAGGAGCGGCTGTGCTGCACACCAAGATATTGTAAGGAGCAGCTGTGCTGCACACCAAGATATTGTAAGGAGCGGCTGTGCTGCACACCAAGATATTGTAAGGAGCGGCTGTGCTGCACACCAAGATATTGTAAGGAGCGGCTATGCTGCACACCAAGTTATTGTAAGGAGCGGCTGTGCTGCACACCAAGATATTGCAAGGAGCGGCTGTGCTGCACACCAAGATATTGTAAGGAGAGGATGTGCTGCACACCAAGATATTGTAAGGAGAGTATGTGCTGCACACCAAGATATTGTAAGGAGCGGATGTGCTGCACACCAAGATATTGTAAGGAGCGGCTGTGCTGCACACCAAGATATTGTAAGGAGAGAATGTGCTGCACACCAAGATATTGTAAGGAGCGGATGTGCTGCACACCAAGATATTGTAAGGAGCGGATGTGCTGCACACCAAGATATTGTAAGGAGAGGATGTGCTGCACACCAAGATATTGTAAGGAGCGGATGTGCTGCACACCAAGATATTGTAAGGAGAGGATGTGCTGCACACCAAGATATTGTAAGGAGAGGATGTGCTGCACACCAAGATATTGTAAGGAGCGGATGTGCTGCACACCAAGATATTGTAAGGAGCGGATGTGCTGCACACCAAGATATTGTAAGGAGCGGCTGTGCTGCACACCAAGATATTGTAAGGAGCAGCTGTGCTGCACACCAAGATATTGTAAGGAGTGGCTGTGCTGCACACCAAGATATTGTAAGGAGCAGCTGTGCTGCACACCAAGATATTGTAAGGAGCGGCTGTGCTGCACACCAAGATATTGTAAGGAGCGGCTGTGCTGCACACCAAGATATTGTAAGGAGCAGCTGTGCTGCACACCAAGATATTGTAAGGAGCGGATGTGCTGCACACCAAGATATTGTAAGGAGCGGCTGTGCTGCACACCAAGATATTGTAAGGAGAGAATGTGCTGCACACCAAGATATTGTAAGGAGCGGATGTGCTGCACACCAAGATATTGTAAGGAGCGGATGTGCTGCACACCAAGATATTGTAAGGAGAGGATGTGCTGCACACCAAGATATTGTAAGGAGCGGATGTGCTGCACACCAAGATATTGTAAGGAGAGGATGTGCTGCACACCAAGATATTGTAAGGAGAGGATGTGCTGCACACCAAGATATTGTAAGGAGCGGATGTGCTGCACACCAAGATATTGTAAGGAGCGAATGTGCTGCACACCAAGATATTGTAAGGAGCGGCTGTGCTGCACACCAAGATATTGTAAGGAGTAAGGAGTGGCTGTGCTGCACACCAAGATATTGTAAGGAGTAAGGAGCAGCTGTGCTGCACACCAAGATATTGTAAGGAGCGGCTGTTCTGCACACCAAGATATTGTAAGGAGCGGCTGTGCTGCACACCAAGATATTGTAAGGAGCGGATGTGATGCACACCAAGATATTGTAAGGAGCGGATGTGCTGCACACCAAGATATTGTAAGGAGCGGCTGTGCTGCACACCAAGATATTGTAAGGAGCGGCTGTGCTGCACACCAAGATATTGTAAGGAGCGGCTGTGCTGCACACCAAGATATTGTAAGGAGCGGATGTGCTGCACACCAAGATATTGTAAGGAGCGGCTGTGCTGCACACCAAGATATTGTAAGGAGCGGCTATGCTGCACACCAAGATATTGTAAGGAGCGGCTGTGCTGCACACCAAGATATTGTAAGGAGCGGCTGTGCTGCACACCAAGATATTGTAAGGAGCGGCTGTGCTGCACACCAAGATATTGTAAGGAGCAGCTGTGCTGCACACCAAGATATTGTAAGGAGCGGCTGTGCTGCACACCAAGATATTGTAAGGAGCGGCTGTGCTGCACACCAAGATATTGTAAGGAGCGGCTGTGCTGCACACCAAGATATTGTAAGGAGCGGCTGTGCTGCACACCAAGATATTGTAAGGAGCGGCTGTGCTGCACACCAAGATATTGTAAGGAGCGGCTGTGCTGCACACCAAGATATTGTAAGGAGCGGCTGTGCTGCACACCAAGATATTGTAAGGAGCGGCTGTGCTGCACACCAAGATATTGTAAGGAGCGGATGTGCTGCACACCAAGATATTGTAAGGAGCGGCTGTGCTGCACACCAAGATATTGTAAGGAGCGGCTGTGCTGCACACCAAGATATTGTAAGGAGCGGCTGTGCTGCACACCAAGATATTGTAAGGAGCGGCTGTGCTGCACACCAAGATATTGTAAGGAGCGGCTGTGCTGCACACCAAGATATTGTAAGGAGCGGATGTGCTGCACACCAAGATATTGTAAGGAGCGGATGTGCTGCACACCAAGATATTGTAAGGAGCGGCTGTGCTGCACACCAAGATATTGTAAGGAGCGGCTGTGCTGCACACCAAGATATTGTAAGGAGCGGCTGTGCTGCACACCAAGATATTGTAAGGAGAGGATGTGCTGCACACCAAGATATTGTAAGGAGAGGATGTGCTGCACACCAAGATATTGTAAGGAGCGGATGTGCTGCACACCAAGATATTGTAAGGAGCGGCTGTGCTGCACACCAAGATATTGTAAGGAGAGAATGTGCTGCACACCAAGATATTGTAAGGAGCGGATGTGCTGCACACCAAGATATTGTAAGGAGCGGATGTGCTGCACACCAAGATATTGTAAGGAGAGGATGTGCTGCACACCAAGATATTGTAAGGAGCGGATGTGCTGCACACCAAGATATTGTAAGGAGAGGATGTGCTGCACACCAAGATATTGTAAGGAGAGGATGTGCTGCACACCAAGATATTGTAAGGAGCGGATGTGCTGCACACCAAGATATTGTAAGGAGCGGATGTGCTGCACACCAAGATATTGTAAGGAGCGGCTGTGCTGCACACCAAGATATTGTAAGGAGTACGGCTGTGCTGCACACCAAGATATTGTAAGGAGTAAGGAGCAGCTGTGCTGCACACCAAGATATTGTAAGGAGCGGCTGTGCTGCACACCAAGATATTGTAAGGAGCGGCTGTGCTGCACACCAAGATATTGTAAGGAGCGGATGTGCTGCACACCAAGATATTGTAAGGAGCGGCTGTGCTGCACACCAAGATATTGTAAGGAGCGGCTGTGCTGCACACCAAGATATTGTAAGGAGCGGCTGTGCTGCACACCAAGATATTGTAAGGAGCGGCTGTGCTGCACACCAAGATATTGTAAGGAGCGGATGTGCTGCACACCAAGATATTGTAAGGAGCGGCTGTGCTGCACACCAAGATATTGTAAGGAGCGGCTGTGCTGCACACCAAGATATTGTAAGGAGCGGCTGTGCTGCACACCAAGATATTGTAAGGAGCGGCTGTGCTGCACACCAAGATATTGTAAGAGCGGCTGTGCTGCACACCAAGATATTGTAAGGAGCAGCTGTGCTGCACACCAAGATATTGTAAGGAGCGGATGTGCTGCACACCAAGATATTGTAAGGAGCGGCTGTGCTGCACACCAAGATATTGTAAGGAGCGGCTGTGCTGCACACCAAGATATTGTAAGGAGCGGCTGTGCTGCACACCAAGATATTGTAAGGAGCGGCTGTGCTGCACACCAAGATATTGTAAGGAGCGGCTGTGCTGCACACCAAGATATTGTAAGGAGAGGATGTGCTGCACACCAAGATATTGTAAGGAGCGGATGTGCTGCACACCAAGATATTGTAAGGAGCGGATGTGCTGCACACCAAGATATTGTAAGGAGCGGCTGTGCTGCACACCAAGATATTGTAAGGAGCGGATGTGATGCACACCAAGATATTGTAAGGAGTGGATGTGCTGCACACCAAGATATTGTAAGGAGCGGCTGTGCTGCACACCAATATATTGTAAGGAGCGGCTGTGCTGCACACCAAGATATTGTAAGGAGCGGCTGTGCTGCACACCAAGATATTGTAAGGAGCGGCTGTGCTGCACACCAAGATATTGTAAGGAGCGGCTGTGCTGCACACCAAGATATTGTAAGGAGCGGCTATGCTGCACACCAAGATATTGTAAGGAGCGGCTGTGCTGCACACCAAGATATTGTAAGGAGCGGCTGTGCTGCACACCAAGATATTGTAAGGAGCGGCTGATTAAGTATTGTGATTATTGTCTTATATTTTCATCTTTCAATAATAAATGATTACGGTAAAATGTAAAATTTGCAGAATATGGCCACAAACGAACCTGCTTTTGTGAAATTATCATCTGTAAATTACCTCCCTTTACGGATATTTTTTAACAAAATCAACAATAACTCTGTAAATGCTGGATTACTAAAGTTAACACTAGGATAAATAACTCTGTAAATGCTGGATTACTAAAGTTAACACTAGGATAAATAACTCTGTAAATGCTGGATTACTAAAGTTAACACTAGGATAAATAACTCTGTAAATGCTGGATTACTAAAGTTAACACTAGGATAAATAACTCTGTAAATGGTGGTTTACTAAAGTTAACACTAGGATAAATAACTCTGTAAATGGTGGTTTACTAAAGTTAACACTAGGATAAATAACTCTGTAAATGGTGGTTTACTAAAGTTAACACTAGGATAAATAACTCTGTAAATGCTGGATTACTAAAGTTAACACTAGGATAAATAACTCTGTAAATGCTGGATTACTAAAGTTAACACTAGGATAAATAACTCTGTAAATGCTGGATTACTAAAGTTAACACTAGGATAAATAACTCTGTAAATGGTGGTTTACTAAAGTTAACACTAGGATAAATAACTCTGTAAATGCTGGATTACTAAAGTTAACACTAGGATAAATAACTCTGTAAATGCTGGATTACTAAAGTTAACACTAGGATAAATAACTCTGTAAATGCTGGATTACTAAAGTTAACACTAGGATAAATAACTCTGTAAATGCTGGATTACTAAAGTTAACACTAGGATAAATAACTCTGTAAATGGTGGTTTACTAAAGTTAACACTAGGATAAATAACTCTGTAAATGGTGGTTTACTAAAGTTAACACTAGGATAAATAACTCTGTAAATGCTGGATTACTAAAGTTAACACTAGGATAAATAACTCTGTAAATGCTGGATTACTAAAGTTAACACTAGGATAAATAACTCTGTAAATGCTGGATTACTAAAGTTAACACTAGGATAAATAACTCTGTAAATGCTGGATTACTAAAGTTAACACTAGGATAAATAACTCTGTAAATGCTGGATTACTAAAGTTAACACTAGGATAAATAACTCTGTAAATGCTGGATTACTAAAGTTAACACTAGGATAAATAACTCTGTAAATGGTGGTTTACTAAAGTTAACACTAGGATAAATAACTCTGTAAATGCTGGATTACTAAAGTTAACACTAGGATAAATAACTCTGTAAATGCTGGATTACTAAAGTTAACACTAGGATAAATAACTCTGTAAATGCTGGTTTACTAAAGTTAACACTAGGATAAATAACTCTGTAAATGGTGGTTTACTAAAGTTAACACTAGGATAAATAACTCTGTAAATGCTGGATTACTAAAGTCAACACTAGGATAAATAACTCTGTAAATGCTGGATTACTAAAGTCAACACTAGGATAAATAACTCTGTACATGCTGGATTACTAAAGTCAACACTAGGATAAATAACTCTGTAAATGGTAGTTTACTAAAGTTAACACTAGGATAAATAACTCTGTAAATGCTGGATTACTAAAGTTAACACTAGGATAAATAACTCTGTAAATGGTGGTTTACTAAAGTTAACACTAGGATAAATAACTCTGTAAATGCTGGATTACTAAAGTTAACACTAGGATAAATAACTCTGTAAATGGTGGTTTACTAAAGTTAACACTAGGATAAATAACTCTGTAAATGGTGGTTTACTAAAGTCAACACTAGGATAAATAACTCTGTAAATGTAACAAGTTCCGACGACTGGACACATCCCGAAATTTGCCGTAATCCAATAAAATTACTGCCATCAAAATTTGGGATGCGCATAACCAATCGGACACAAATGATCAATGCTGTTTTCCACAAGAGTAATACAAGTTAGATATTCACAAACCACCAATCTAAGGGGTTTCCACCCTGTTAGCACTTTGAAGAAGTACACATTTTATCTAAAAAAACTAATATAAGCACTTCTGTATAAGCGAATATTTCTGACTTCAGTATCAGCGAATACCGACAGTAAAAGCATATATAACTGCCCATTAAATAAATAAATCCGCATCAGCTTATTTACATGATTCTACAGTATATGGGGGTACACAACAACTAGTCTACAAGCATGGTAAGGTTAGACACGCCCTTAATCTCTCTAACAGGCAACAGTTCATTACCATTACTTTCAAGGCAATACAAAAGTCCTGTAACCCTCTGAACCAGACCATTAATCCATCCAAACCTCGGAACCAGACCATTAATCCCTCCAACCCTCTGAACCAGACCATTAATCCATCCAAACCTCGGAACCAGACCATTAATCCCTCCAACCCTCTGAACCAGACCATTAATCCCTCCAACCCTCTGAACCAGACCATTAATCCATCCAAACCTTGGAACCAGACCATTTATCCCCCCAACCCTCTGAACCAGACCATTTATCCATCCAAACCTTGGAACCAGACTGTTTATCCCTCCAACCCTCTGAACCAGACCGTTTATCCCTCCAACCCTCTGAACCAGACCATTTATCCAGCCAAACCTTGGAACCAGACCATTTATCCAGCCAAACCTTGGAACCAGACCATTTATCCCTCCAACCCTCTGAACCAGACCATTTATCCCTCCAACCCTCTGAACCAGACCATTAATCCATCCAAACCTTGGAACCAGACCATTTATACCTCCAACCCTCTGAACCAGACCATTAATCCATCCAAACCTTGGAACCAGACCATTTATCCCTCCAACCCTCTGAACCAGACCATTTATCCATCCAAACTTTGGAACCAGACCGTTTATCCCTCCAACCCTCTGAACCAGACGATTTATCCCTCCAAACCTTGGAACAAGACCGTTTATCCCTCCAACCCTCTGAACCAGACCATTTATCCATCCAAACCTTGGAACCAGACCATTAATCCCTCCAACCTACTGAACCAGACCATTAATCCATCCAAACCTTGGAACCAGACCATTTATCCATCCAAACCTTGGAACCAGACCATTTATCCCTCCAACCCTCTGAACCAGATCATTTATCCCTCCAACCCTCTGAACCAGACCATTTATCCATCCAAACCTTGGAACCAGACCATTTATCCATCCAAACCTTGGAACCAGATCATTTATCCCTCCCATCCTCTAAACCAGACCATTTATCCATCCAAACCTTGGAACCAGACCATTTATCCCTCCAATCCTCTGAACCAGACCATTAATCCCTCCAAACCTTGGAACCAGACCATTTATCCATCCAAACCTTGGAACCAGACCATTTATCCCTCCAACCCTCTGAACCAGACCATTTATCTAGCCAAACCTTGGAACCAGACCATTTATCCCTCCAACCCTCTGAACCAGACAATTAATCCCTCCAAACCTTGGAACCAGACCATTAATCCATCCAAACCTTGGAACCAGACCATTAATCCCTCCAAACCTTGGAACCAGACCATTAATCCATCCAAACCTTGGAACCAGACCATTAATCCCTCCAAACCTCGGAACCAGACCATTAATCCCTCCAAACCTTGGAACCAGACCATTAATCCCTCCAAACCTTGGAACCAGACCATTAATCCCTCCAAACCTTGGAACCAGACCATTAATCCCTCCAAACCTTGGAACAAGACATTAATCCCTCCAAACCTTGGAACAAGACATTAATCCCTCCAAACCTTGGAACCAGACCATTAATCCCTCCAAACCTTGGACCAGACCATTAATCCCTCCAAACCTTGGAACCAGACCATTAATCCCTCCAAACCTCTGAACCAGACCATTTATCCCTCCAAACCTCTGAACCAGACCATTAATCCCTCCAAACCTTGGAACAAGACATTAATCCCTCCAAACCTTGGAACCAGACCATTAATCCCTCCAAACCTCTGAACCAGACCATTAATCCCTCCAAACCTTGGAACCAGACCATTAATCCCTCCAAACCTTGGAACAAGACATTAATCCCTCCAAACCTTGGAACAAGACATTAATCCCTCCAAACCTTGGAACCAGACCATTTATGCCTCCAACCCTCTGAACCAGACCATTTATCCCTCCAATCCTCTAAACCAGACCATTTATCCATCCAAACCTTGGAACCAGACCATTTATGCCTCCAACCCTCTGAACCAGACCATTTATCCCTCCAACCCTCTGAACCAGACCATTTATCCCTCCAACCCTCTGAACCAGACCATTAATCCTTCCAAACCTTGGAACCAGACCATTTATCCATCCAAACCTTGGAACCAGACCATTTATCCATCCAAACCTTGGAACCAGACCATTTATCCCTCCAACCCTCTGAACCAGACCATTTATCCAGCCAAACCTTGGAACCAGACCATTTTTCTATCCCCATCGTGGAACCAGACTGTTATCCCTCCAAACTTGGAACTAGACCATTTAATCAGCCAAACCTTGGAACCAGACCATGTATCTATCCCCATCGTGGAACCAGACCGTTTATCCCTCCAAAACTTGGAACTAGACCATTTATCCAGCCAAACCTTGGAACCAGACCATTTATCTATCCCCATCATGGAACCAGACCGTTTATCCCTCCAAAACTTGGAACTAGACCATTTATCTATCCCAACTGCTGAACCAGAACATTTATCCATCAAAGCCTCAGAATCTGACCATTTATCCCTCGAAATCTCGGAATAAGACTATTATTTATCCACCAACTCTCAGAACCAGACCATTTATTGTCCCTACCTCGGAATCAGACCATTTGTCCCTTCAAACATCGGAATCAGACGATTTATCCACCTAAACCTTGGAACAAGACGATTAATCCCTCCAAACCTCGGAAACAGACCATTAATCCCTCCAAACCTTGGAACCAGACCATTAATCCCTCCAAACCTTGGAACCAGACCATTAATCCCTCCAAACCTTGGAACAAGACATTAATCCCTCCAAACCTTGGAACCAGACCATTAATCCCTCCAAACCTTGGAACAAGACATTAATCCCTCCAAACCTTGGAACAAGACATTAATCCCTCCAAACCTTGGAACAAGACATTAATCCATCCAAACCTTGGAACCAGACCATTAATCCCTCCAAACCTTGGAACAAGACATTAATCCCTCCAAACCTTGGAACAAGACATTAATCCCTCCAAACCTTGGAACAAGACATTAATCCCTCCAACCTACTGAACAAGACATTTATCCCTCCAAACCTTGGAACCAGACCATTAATCCCTCCAAACCTTGGAACCAGACCATTTATCCCTCCAAACCTTGGAACCAGACCATTAATCCCTCCAAACCTTGGAACCAGACCATTAATCCCTCCAAACCTTGGAACCAGACCATTAATCCCTCCAAACCTTGGAACAATACCATTAATCCCTCCAAACCTTGGAACAAGACCATTAATCCCTCCAAACCTCGGAACAAGACCATTAATCCCTCCAAACCTTGGAACAAGAGCATTTATGCCTTGAGATGACCTTTACCTTGAACTGGAAATAACTAACTGAGATGCCACTTTGCATTGAATAGTTGGAAGAAACTGAGATGCAACTTTCCCTTGGACATGGAACAAATATGTAGATGCCACTTTCCCTTGGACATGGAACAAATATGTAGATGCCACTTTCCCTTGGACATGGAATAAATATGTAGATGCCACTTTCCCTTGGTCATGGAATAAATATGTAGATGCCACTTTCCCTTGGACATGGAATAAATATGTAGATGTCACTTTCCCTTGGTCATGGAATAAATATGTAGATGCCACTTTCCCTTGGTCATGGAATAAATATGTAGATGCCACTTTCCCTTGGTCATGGAATAAATGTGTAGATGTCACTTTCCCTTGGTCATGGAATAAATATGTAGATGCCACTTTCCCTTGGACATGGAATAAATATGTAGATGCCACTTTCCCTTGGACATGGAATAAATATGTAGATGCCACTTTCCCTTGGACATGGAATAAATATGTAGAAGCTACTCTGAAAGGAAACAAATCTTAAGATGCCACTTTGTTTTAACCTGTTAAACTGCACACCGTGTGCCATGTATATAGAGGATGTGCAGAGTATCTAGCCTTGCCATCAATAAGACATGGGAAGGATGGATAACGTACCTGTTAGTATCCGAGATTTCCGTCTCCTTACATTTGTTGTCGGGTAAATCTACTTTCAGCGACACTTCTCCTGTAAGGGTATAAACTGCAGTGACATTACATCGTCCAGAACTGTTGTCATCTAACCCTCGCACATATATTCCAGAACATTTAAAAAACCTCTCTATGCGTTTACTTAGAATATGCTGCACAACAAGATATTCTAAGGAAATGGAGGAGCAGAAATCGTAATGGATTATACAGAACAATTCGGTTATTTGAATAATCTATTTGTCAAGTCAAAATATGCAATTAACGGGGACAGCCAATAAACATAATGAAAAATGTGTTGAATTTGATTATTTTTAAGTTGTTTGAATGTCCAATACCGATAACCAAATATAATCCACACACACTTATGTTTTTTAAAGCTATACGAATAAAGTTTAATACCTGTTGACAGCTTGTGTATTAATTTAGACCATATTATGATGTAATTTGTCTAATTTCAGGGTTCATTCTAGGTCAGAATTTTTGGGAGAAGTGAGAAAGCGCGTGATCGCTTCCTTAAATGGTGTTCTTTAATATACTTCTGCAAAATAGGGTTAAAATGCACAGTACGACCATTAAATACAAAATTTGAATAGAAGGAGTGCTTTATAATGGGCCAGTGTATCTTACTAGACACAATTTTGATTGAAAATATATTTTTTTAGGGAGAAGTGGGCCCCCAGAGGCGAAGTCAGGGTCCCTAGGGTGACAATTTCGCCCTCTAGAATGATCCCTGTAATTTACTATGAATTAAATTGAACATGTTGAAACGAAAGTAGAAAAAGAGTCCATTTTTTGCGAGACCGATGTACGAGATCTATCGTTCATCATGACATCAGTGTCAACATTACGTGGCACCTTTCATGTTTTCATAATATTCGGCATCGATTGAGTTTGGTGAATTGTTCATGCATTTAACCAGATTCGACTCCATCTGCATGCAAATTCATGAAAAACTTGCCATGTAGTTATATAACCGAAATATACAATAAAGCGTAATGCAAACAAGTAGAGTGTACTGTTATACCATATGAATTCAATAATTCAATGGTAAGTCATTTAGGTTTACAGCATAATATGGAAGTTATGTCCCCAAATGAACCGGATTTTGTTAAATTACTACCGTAATTGTCTATATATAACACGCACTTTTTCCCCTCATAAATAGTATCCAAAAGTCTGGTGCATCTTATACTCCAGTTTAGAACTAAATTCCATTGTTTCAAAGACTCAAAAACGACAAATGGCATAATAGAACAAAGGGAAATAAATGTTTCATACTATTTTTCTCTAAGTCCTGTAACGTGCCATATTTGTTCAGGATTTCGTTCGAGTCTATATATCTATATCGTGTGCAAAAGCAACTTTTATCACAATAAATACCTTTAATCAAGTTTTGCGAACAACCAATTACCGACTGCTGTTTGGCTTATGTGCTGCTAATTATCATTGTTAATGTGTTGAGATTGACCAGTTTGACTAGGTATTGACATGATGAAATTGAGTCACTTTAAATGCTAGAACTTGTTGAGATTTACTCATTCACTGACACATGTCAAACATTGATTGTATAAATGAAGCCATGCGCAGATGATCGTACAAGCGTCCGCCTCCGTGGTCAAGTGGTTAAGGTCGCTGACTTGATAATTACTGCCCTTTTATGCATATTCTTCACAAAATTAACAACACTATAGCGAAGTACTATACCATCATTCGTTTTCTTTATTTCTTCATCACGTTTGGCTTTTAAAATATTGCACTTGATTTGGTCCTGTGGTATCGTACCCGCTCCAGCGGAGAACTTCACCTGGTTGTTCTTGAATGTGTTAACATCCTTGGGCGGGGCTTTCACCGGCACCACTGTGACCGTCTGGTCCAGTCCCTTCAACCGTGCCTGAGCGGCCTCAGAAGCATCTACATTAAAGACAATGATGTTTTAATAATCGTTAAAGTGCGCCTCCAGAAGTGATCTAATGTTTTTCATCTTGTTCGGGATATAGAGCAACATATAGAGACAGAGCCCAATGACAGAGGAGAGCTGCCTCTGGTTGTTGTCGGTGTAAAGCACACACACAAGACCTTGGTTAATGTCTCAAAAGAAGACTTTTAAAGATATATAATTCCTTAGGAAATATAGTAAAAAATATTACCCACCCGCTGGCAATCACACATAAATAAGCTGTGCTAGTAGTATCAGAAGTGATAGAGATTTTGAAGTTTTCGTTCTCCTTTGACCTAGTGACCTAGTTTTCAGATATAGTGACCTAATTTGACCATTCTTGAAAGAGAATCACCCAATTATCTTTGCTATAAGCTTCAGGTTGGATACGACGTTTGAAGTACAATGCGGGACATAGGGCGATCATACAAGCTCACCAAATATTATAAAACATTTTTAGCATAGAAAGGTTTAATCTAAAACATGTGCAAAGTTTAAACAAATTCTATTCATTAAAAAATAGTGTGCGATACGCCTTTAACAATATTGTTACATCTATGTGCAACCTACCTTTCAAACTAAGTTCTGTATTAGCGGTAGCACCCCCCGGTGAGGGTGTAGTAGTTGGAGAACTGGATGTCGATGCCTTCTCCCTCTTGCCCCTCCTCAGGGAACCAGTCCCCTCGCTCACTGCTCCATTGGCTAGAGGCAGGGAGAGGGAGCCAGGCTTGGAACGGGTTGATGGGGTTGGGGTCACAGTCCCAGACGAGGTGGACGGAGTCGGTTCAACTCCGATAGTCGTCTCCACTTTACTTTGTCTGTAAAGAGAAGGAGTACATTCTTCTAAATCATGATATAGTCAATTTAACACTTTGCACGTTACCGGTGAGAATAAATATATCATGGAATTTCATTACAGTTACAAATAATTGGTTTGTTTTTGGGGTTTAACATCGCACCAACAGAGTGTTGCAGCTCAGGTCATATGGCGACTCTCCAGCAGATACTGACGGGCACCCGGGTAGAACCACCACCTACTGCCAGCTGGATAGCTTCCTCACTTGAAATAATTCGACAATAACTCTGGTGTTACTGAGCCAATCCGCATGAAAACTACAATGTACATGACCACACTATGGTGATACATATTGATCTTCAATTTTATAAAATTCTACGTATTGGACAACTGGCTCCGGAGCGGATGCACAGACTTGCGCATGAACAACGCCAAATCAATATTCTTCGTCGGAATTGCAGTGTGGCATAGCAATTTGGCAAAATATCATGCATGTTGAGACAAAAACAATTTCCTAAATGGAGAACTATATAAGTTTTCTTTCCACTCTAATCCCTTTCAATCTACTGTGTTCATTTCATGTTTACATGTAAAAATACTGAAATAAATAATGAAATAATGTTTAAACTAATATAAAGAATTAAATACAAGAGGAAAAACATAATATAAAGAATTAAATACAAGAGGAAAAACATAATATAAAGAATTAAATACAAGAGGAAAAACATACAACGACTTCCTCTCTTGATCCCGCTTTATCCTTTCCTGCTGTCGCCGCATCGCCTCTTCACGTTCTCGTTTTTCAAATGTTGGCCGCCTAGAATATCTCTTACTAGCCGTTCTCTCAAACCTCACGCTCCGTCGAGCACGATTTGTAGAGGCCGTCTGGAACTCGGTTCTACCGCTAAAATACAATACAATATTTCATTGTAATGATTTAAACATACTGCCTCAGGGTGTCTAATTGCAACTACTGTTGCTTTGTTTTGAGGTGGTACACAAAAGCACCTACGGTTATATCGTGCATAATTGAGTTGGTACTAGATGCTTGTGGTTTTGAGGTGGTACACAAAAGCACCTACGGTTATATCGTGCATAATTGAGTTGGTACTAGATGCTTGTGGTTTTGAGGTGGTACACCAAAGCACCTACGGTTATATCGTGTATAATTGAGTTGGTACTAGATGCTTGTGGTTTTGAGGTGGTACACCAAAGCACCTACGGTTATATCGTGCATAATTGAGTTGGTACTAGATGCTTGTGGTTTTGAGGTGGTACACCAAAGCACCTACGGTTATATCGTGCATAATTGAGTTGGTACTAGATGCTTGTGGTTTTGAGGTGGTACACCAAAGCACCTACGGTTATATCGTGCATAATTGAGTTGGTACTAGATGCTTGTGGTTTTGAGGTGGTACATGTTCGATGTCTCATGCTCAACTATATTTTATTGCAGATTTAAAAATGGTAATTTCTTTCCTTCGTATACAGACAAAATGCTGAGCAACGTTAAATTAGAATTGAGATCATATACGAATGAAAGTTTCGCCTATATCTAAAGTGTGATCCCATATGTATAAAGTTTCACTTATATCTAAAGTGAGATCCCATATGTAGAAAGTTTCAACTATATCTAAAGTGAGATCCCATACGTAGAAAGTTTCACCTATATCTAAAGTGAGATCCCATACGTAGAAAGTTTCACCTATATCTAAAGTGAGATCCCATACATAGAAAGTTTCACCTATATCTAAAGTGAGATCCCATACATAGAAAGTTTCACCTATATCTAAAGTGAGATCCCATACGTAGAAAGGTTCAACTATATCTAAAGTGAGATCCCATACGTAGAAAGTTTCACCTATATCTAAAGTGAGATCCCATACGTAGAAAGTTTCACCTATATCTAAAGTGAGATCCCATACATAGAAAGTTTCACCTATATCTAAAGTGAGATCCCATACGTAGAAAGTTTCAACTATAACTAAAGTGAGATCCCATACATAGAAAGTTTCACCTATATCTAACGCGAGATCCCATATATAGAAAGTTTACCTATATCTAAAGCGAGATCCCATATATAGAAAGTTTACCTATATCTAAAGCGAGATCCCATATATAGAAAGTTTACCTATATCTAAAGCGAGATCCCATATATAGAAAGTTTACCTATATCTAAAGCGAGATCCCATATATAGAAAGTTTACCTATATCTAAAGCGAGATCCCATATATAGAAAGTTTACCTATATCTAAAGCGATCTCCCATATATAGAAAGTTTACCTATATCTAAAGCGAGATCCAATATATAGAAAGTTTACCTATATCTAAAGCGAGATCCCATACATAGAAAGTTTCACCTATATCTAAATTGAGATCCCATACGTAGAAAGTTTCACCTATAGCTAAAGTGAGATCCCATACATAGAAAGTTTCACCTATATCTAAAGTGAGATCCCAAACGTAGAAAGCTTACCTATATCTGAAGCGAGATCCCATACGTAGAAAGCTTACCTATATCTGAAGCGAGATCCCATACGTAGAAAGCTTACCTATATCTGAAGCGAGATCCCATACGTAGAAAGTTTTGCTTCGTTGTATTATCATTGACCGGACCTTTCAGTCTGAAGAATGCATGGTATTCTACGGCACATTTCCATAAATGTTTACACGCTCGGTCACTGGGCATGCGGAACATGAATGTATGCTCCTGCTCTCTACCCTGTAAAGTACACATAAATGTTTACACGCTCGGTCACTGGGCATGCGGAACATGAATGTATGCTCCTGCTCTCTACCCTGTAAAGTACACATAAATGTTTACACGCTCGGTCACTGGGCATGCGGAACATGAATGTATGCTCCTGCTCTCTACCCTGTAAAGTACACATAAATGTTTACACATTCCATTACACGGCATCCTCAATACAAAATGTATGCCCATTTCTATTTTCCTTTATTGTCAAACCCCTCGTGGGGATGTAGATATTATAATTGTTTACACGCTCCATTACACACAGCATCCTGAACACAAAATGCATGTCCCACTATTTACACATTTACAAAATCAACATGTATCACAGGCCATATAGATATATACATACAAGATTTTCTGGACATTTGGATGGATGGAGAAACAAAGTCTCTATTTAAAAGTGATGTAACAACAATAGTTCTCAGAGTACTTAGCCCCATTCATGGGCAATATCCCCATTACAGAGGGTAGAAATATGTTTCAAAAAAGAAAGATTTCTCCCTCGAGAGATATTTCCATCTTTGTTGGACATTTAACATTTGCAACATATTCCCGCTTGGAATGATGGTCTCTTGGTAGATATGGTTCATGCAATGCTACATGTATAACATACCTCGTCGTCATCTTCTACAACAATAAGAGTGAGTTTCTTCCCCTTGAAATCCAGTCTCGTCATCTTCGGCCTGCACAACACAACAAAACGCAATCACAGAACACTGTAAATTACTTCATATTCCAGCACGCTTTTTTTCCCCACGACATTCCAGCGTCTCAGCCAAAATCGCATTTTTAAGCAATTTGATTCTGGATACCGTTCAAACAGTATTTGCAAAGAACATAGAGAGCAAGATCAGCAGCCACAGAACGTTCCGTCTGATCAGGCATTATCTGTTTGCTATTCAGATGATCTTGCTAAGACACTTGGCTATGTAGTAAACAACATAGATCCTGATCAGCATGCGGCATCACGCTGCGGCTGATCTGGATCTATGTTGTTTGCAAAAGCCTATAAATGTATCCAGAATGAAATGAGTTAAGAAACTTTTGTATTTTGAGTGCGTTCTTTCTCGAATTACCGCTAAAATAAAACTTACATGAATAGGTAGCGTTATGGTACTACGCATATAATCTCCAATACAACACAAACAGATGCGGCCTCTGTGACAAAGTGGTTAAGAACGTTGGCTTCTAATCACTCACCCTGAGCCGCTTAAGTTTAAGCTTTATTTATTTTACAACGATTGCGAAGCAAGTTTCAACAACTTATATTAATCACTCTCGTTGGCGCGGATGAAAGCGTAAATGTGATCATTCGTGTGGGAGGAAACCGGAGTACCCGGAGAAAACCCACCTGTCCGATCTGGCGACCACCTTACCATCTCACATACATCCCGGTCCGAGGATCGAACCCGGGATACATTGGTGAGAAGCGAGCGTGCTAACCACTGTGCTAATCGGACAGTCTGAGCCGCTATGAAGTAAGGAATAATTTGCAATATACACTGTACATTAAAATCCTAGTAACAATCGTAGAGTTGGATATAAATTACATGTACATTAAACTCCTATGAACAATTGTAGAGTTGGATATAAATTTCATGTACATTAAACTCCTAGGAACAATCGTAGAGTTGGATATAAATTGCATGTGAATTTATGCACAATCCATACCAAAAGAAGAGACCAATTTTTGTATCTTCTTCAAACACGAGAATTCCTGTAGGTGTCAATCCAAGATGATACAAGTTTCCATCTTTCCCCTACAATAAACACAGGAGCACAATTTTAGTAATGGATATGAATACAAACACACACAAAATATATATCTATCTATCTATATGCGGATTTTATCACCAGATTACCGTACATTCTCATCTATGATATGCGGATTTTATCACCAGATTACCATACATTCTCATCTATGATATGCGGATTTTATCACCAGATTACTGTACATTCTCATCTATGATATGCGGATTTTATCACCAGATTACCGTACATTCTCATCTATGATATGCGGATTTTATCACCAGATTACCGTACATTCTCATCTATGATATGCGGATTTTATCACCAGATTACTGTACATTCTGATCTATGATATGCGGATTTTATCACCAGATTACTGTACATTCTCATCTATGATATGCGGATTTTATCACCAGATTACCGTACATTCTCATCTATGATATGCGGATTTTATCACCAGATTACTGTACATTCTCATCTATTATATGCGGATTTTATCACCAGATTACCGTACATTCTCATCTATTATATGCGGATTTTATCACCAGAATATGGCATTAAACTTGCTGCACATCTTATAAGCTTGTGTTGTTTTCTAGCTCAATGGTTGATTTTTTTCATTATGGATAGACATATTTATGCCAAATTATAACTATACATAATATAAAACGTGTGATATAGGTTGAATCATTATATTGATGGTGCCTGCGTGGTGTAATGGATATGGTGTTCACCTTGTAACGGAGAGGTTGCAAGTACGAGTCCCGTAAGAACCAGGGTGGTGGTGTCCTTAATCAAGACACTTACATCTGTTTATACAAATTTATTTTAGCTCGATTGCGAAACAAGTTATTACAACTTATATAAATCACTCTCGAGACCTCATTCCTGATGGAATCCATCGCCACGAGGGAGAGAGAGGCAACGTGGAATTTAAATACCTTGCCTAAGGGCACAATCGTAACGGCTCCAGTGGGGCTCGAACTCCGGACCTTTCGCACCTGAAGCGAACGCGCATCCACTGCGCTATCACGACTTACATCCACATTGCCTCTCCTTCATAGCAATGGATTCCATCAGGAATGAGGTATCAAGAACGACTAATCCGTTTCGTAATTGATGCAAAACAAATTTGCATAAGCCATTAGCTTTAACTTACAATCCAACCATGGTAGATCTAACAATATATGTTGAATTTTGCTAAAACAGCATTCGACAGCATTCGACAGCCGTAATTTTCACGACTGGGATAGGATGATAATTTATTTATTTATATTTCGGGTTTTACGCCTGCATCAGCACCATTTTGGGCTATATCGCCGGCGGGCAGTTTACCTAACAACACCTTTCCTGGGCAGGCTCCAACGGTTAACCAGTACTTGGGTGCACCAACCTCCGTAAGAAACTGCCAACTTTTTCATATAAATGAGACACGGTCTGAGCGGGGCTCGAACCCGTGACCATCAGTGATGATAGGTTACAGTGGTATACAAGTCAGCGACCGTAACCACGGAGGTGGACTGATCGGACGTTGAATATTAATTTATGACATCACGGATCAGACTAAATTACGTGGTATGCGTTGATTGTTACTATTTCGCTGAACCTCATGGCGGTAGCGGTACAGCCATCATTAAAACATTGTTTATTTGGCAAAACACAACCGACCCAGTTACATCCCCTCCGACCAAAATTTATTTATGTCCTGTCCCATCATTGATTTGTTTACGTGTGCCACAGGTGGGACAGACTTTAGTTACTGAGGAAACTAGTCAGTAGTTACTAAAATAATATGCTATATTAACACAAACATCAGATACTGTTTATTTTCTTTGCTGGTAAAGCCTTTAATATACATAGCCCAATGGTAGAGCTTTCGTTTCAGTTTTCAGGTGCGAAAGGCCCCGAGTTCGAGCCCTGCTGGAGCCTTTACGATTGTACCCTTAACAAGGCATTTAAATTCCACA
Organism: Archivesica marissinica; assembly: GCA_014843695.1. NCBI lineage: Eukaryota > Metazoa > Mollusca > Bivalvia > Venerida > Vesicomyidae > Archivesica > Archivesica marissinica. The sequence goes on from CM026394.1 coordinate 28,855,532, forward strand.
TTGCCTCTTCACTCTCTCTCGTGGCGCTGGATTCCATCAGGAATGAGGTCTCCAGAGTGATTAATATAAGTTGTAAGAATTTGTTTCGCAATCAAGCTAAAATAAATTACAAACTAACCACCAACTCCCACACAAAAAATACACCAAAATTATTTGTTGACCTATCTATCCTTCTCAAATATTATGCCAAATAAACAATTTTTTACGGATGACCTAAAGGTCAAGTACAAATTTGTGATATTTTTGGAATGTAATATACTATAGGATTCTCACCATAACATCATGCATATCTACTCCATACATCTCCAACCACTTCACCTTGTTCAAATAGTTCAACTCAGCCTGGGCTGGGGTCATACCACTGAAACAATACAGCAAGAATCATGTGTAATACACGTTGTATATACATGTATATCGGGCGGAGTGACCGTTCATTTCATTTTTAGTTGCTTGAATCCTAGTTGGTTTTTGCTGACTAAGGGTCACTTCCCTAGGGTAGAAGATCCTGCAGAGGAACTATGTAGATCCCTCGATCGCCGAAGACTCATATCCAACACCACGACTTGCGCTGGCGTGGACAATGGATGAAAGATCAACCGCTAGGTCATGGGGTTATGGTTTATTTGAAATGTCATATGCGGTATCCTATAGGTGTTACATGGGAACTATATGTCTCTCTTGCTGCTATGTATAGTTAGTATTTACCATATAAGTCAATGGGAGTGTACATGTCGCTGACCACCATGACAGACAGACAGACAGACAGACAGACGCAGCCAAAACAATCTCTGTTCCTCAGGGGGTTAATAAATATCCAGTGTTAAAATACAATACAAGCAACTCCTATTTACCCGCATTTCTTAAATTCTTCCAGGAAATCAAGTTCCATGGCTTCTGTTTGATCCTTGATAAAGCGGAATTCTGATATATGCCCCGGGGTATGCAATTCTGCATCGTAATCGCCCAGCTCCGCTGTAAAAAATGAAACAAAAGGCATAAGTAACAAAAGTGCAAAGAAAGCACTAGATCGCTCAACAGTCGGTAACCTTCTGTGTCAAATAATAGTAAAATGTAACCATTCCCACCTACAAACAGCATCATTCAGACTGAAATGATTAGGGAGATGTCACTTCTCCCTCCTGAAGATGCAGGGAGCAGGGCTGTGAATGGAAAATTGTGAAAACAGTGGAAATCTGCCAAAATACTGAAAAAAGGATCGACTCCAGTAAAACGGGAACAAATTTATTTTCTGAACAGCTTAGATATAATTTGACAATCATTTTTCAAGATTTTGACCATAAATAAGGAAATCCTCTACAAATAGGAAGATTCACAGATCTGCCAGATAGAGGTATGAATAACAGCTGTAGAAATAGACATGTAGGTATGAATAACAGCTGTAGAAATAGACATGTAGGTATGAATAACAGCTGTAGAAATAGACAGGTAGGTATGAATAACAGCTGTAGAAATAGACATGTAGGTATGAATAACAGCTGTAGAAATAGACATGTAGGTATGAATAACAGCTGTAGAAATAGATATGTAGGTATGAATAACAGCTGTAGAAATAGACATGTAGGTATGAATAACAGCTGTAGAAATAGACATGTAGGTATGAATAACAGCTGTAGAAATAGATATGTAGAAATAGACATGTAGGTATGAATAACAGCTGTAGAAATAGATATGTAGGTATGTCTCATTTAATTGATTTAGGGTTATTTGTTCTTTGTTGACATTTGTAAATCTTAAGACATCAACATGCATATCATATATCATGTATCCTTTAATCAAAACACTGATTACTTAATTGGTGTCAAACAGCATTGATAAAATGTCACATCGCTTATTCTGCCATGAATTACCTCGAGCCCTGGGTATACTTGAAGTTTAAAGATTTCCATGATAGGCTGGGTAGGGGGGGGGTATCTCGAGAGGGGAATTTTTCCATATCAGGAGCGGGTGACTCTCCAAAGGGCATGGGGAGCCTCTCAGACGGAATGGGCAACGTCCCCAGTGGATAAGTTTTCCATATCAGGAGTGGGCGACTCGCTAGAGAGGACGTTTCCATATGGGATTTGTTCTATCTTAATTCTATCTTAATTCTATCTTAATTTACAAATCTCAAATGTTGCATTGGAATCCATCGCATTGTGGGAGAGAGAGAAGAGGTGATTGGATGCAAGTGTCTTGACTAAGGACACCACTACTGTGGTACCGACAGGGCTCAAACTCCCAACCTCTCGGTGGGAGACTATCTGGAGGGAGAGGGAGACATAATCATAAAACAAGGAATCAAATGAAATTCTGTTTAAATACATTTGTATACTGATAACGTTAGGAAACTGATATCAAATTCAGAATTTATATGACATTCAAACATTCAAGAAAATCGGCAATTTAGAAATTAAAGATGATACGGGGTCGCCATATCGGACTGGTGGGGTTTTCTCCCGATACTCTGGTTTCCACGCACACTAATGACCACAAATACGCTTTCATCAGTGACAACAAGAGTGATTAATAAAAGTTGTTAATGCCTCTTTTGCAATCGTTGTAAAATAAATAAATAAAGTTTATACAATATTATATGGATGAACATACATTGGAGAGATAGTGCGGCAAGCTCTAACAATGTCTCGTGTGTACATTCTAGTTTCCCATACAGCAAGTCCTGCTTCAACTGCAGGAAAAACTGGTACCTGAAAGGAAAACACAAACAATCTATTAAAAGACATACGGTAATAAATATTTAGTAAGATACACTGGCCTAAAGCATTCCTTCTATTCAAATGTTGTATTTAATGGTTGTACTGTGCATTTTAACCCTATTTTGCAGAAGTATATTAAAGAACACCATTTAAGGGCTTGCTTTCTCACTTCTCCCAAAAATTCTGACCTAGAATGAATCCTGGAATGGTGAAGCAGTCAATGACCTTTCATTTGGGTAGAAAATAGTGCTATAATCATTTGTGTATTGGTGGCAAATAGTGCACCATAAAACCCAGTCTGAACAACAGAACAAGTGAATGAAGTATTACCATGTATTACTAAATCCCCTATCGGATGGTAGCCAAACAAAATGCCGGGGGTGGGGGAGGGTTATGGTGGTAATGACAAATCATTTCGGGATGAACGTTTGTGCCAAGTTATTTGAAAATCTTATGATAAGTTATGCTATTGACATCTTCAATATACTGTCAAACCTGCCTTAAGCAGCCAGCCAAGGGATTCACAGAAATTAGCTGCTTAGCACAGGTGGCTGCTTAATAGAGGTCAAATGTATAAAAAAACAACATATTGGGAATCTTGAAACTAGCTGCTTAATACAGGTTGGCTGCTATACAGGTGACCACTAACACAGGTTTGCCTGCAGTTCATACATACATGTAATTCACTAGCTGATGATCTGTTTTCAATGCACACTGTACCGTGTCCTATTTGCACATGTGGCTAGTGTGAAACAGCCTCACACAATTTCTTCCAGTGTACGAAATATGACATAAGGACAATATTTGACAGTTAACCTCTAAGCGTGACCTTGACCTTCGAGGTAGGGTCACGGATCTTAGACGCGACACATCATCTTCATGTGGCAATCATTTGTCCGTAGTTATTTGAAAATCCCCACATGCATGACAAAGCTGTAGTCCAAACACAAAGTATAACAACATTTGACCTCTAACCTCAAAGTGTGACCGCCGACCTTTGAACTAGCGATGCGACACATGTTCATATGGGGGGTACATTTGTGCTACATTATTTGAGAATCCCCTCATCCATGACAAAGCTACAGAGCAGACAGGATATATTATACCAATATTCATCCTAGTCACAGACTATCGGCTAATTAGCAATATTGTTTCCAATCACAGACATCTCAATGATTCATAATATGACATCACCTTATTGGATTGGAGATTGTATTTGTATGCCACATGTATATCGGAAGTTTGGAATTCACCCTGAGGGACAAACAGCTTTATAATTTATATCGCCCATCAACAATGCAAGCAAGTGCATTCATTAATTCCAGCTGGTAAATTGTGGTGAGCAAGTGTATTCATTGCTTCCAGCTGGTAATTTGTGTCTGTGTAGTCAGCCATAAGTTGATGGTATATATATGTAACACCCACATGTACACAATAAACTATCCACTTCCGACGACAATACTGTTACAATAGGCTACTATACCTTGTAAGTTCCTCGTGTAAGTTGTTTGGCTCTGAGGAGTAAAACTTCACCCGAAATCGAAAAGAGTAAGGAGGACCGACTGAAAATATACAAGAAATGCTTGCATGGCGATACATTTATCAGACCAAATAAGGCCTGGCGGTCCGACGGTATTACGGAATGACTGGTAATGTACGTTAATCATTTATCTTGTCATCCAAACATAAATTATATTGCTCCCACAATGCACGAGTGTGTTTTTACATTTATTTATCATCGTTACCTGTTGCCCATATGAGCGACGCCTCCTGAAGAGACTAGTCATTTTAGATTTTTGGAAGATAGTGCAATGATACAGACAGAGACCCACTCCAGAGTCTCCTCTAGTTCTTTTATGTTTTACGTGCACGGTGTACAGCATTGACACGAGACCTCGGTTTAACGTCCCATCTGAAAGACTGTTAATTTTACTAGGGTCAGACGGGGGATCGAACCTGCGATCCCTGGATTACCAGTCCAGCGTGTTACCACTGGACTACATATCCGTCTGTATCCCACAATGTAATTGTATTGTATTATATATTGGGCTTCACAACATAATTGCAATGAAATAAATAATATTGTCACAACCACAATTAGTTTGTACTAATTTATTTTAGCTTGATTGCGAAACAAGTTCCTACAACTTATATTAATCACTTTCGAGTCCGTCTCCGTGGTCGAGTGGTTAAGGTCGCTGACTTGTATACCACTGGAACCTTTCCACCTCCACTGATCACTGATGGTCACGGGTTCGTGCCCCGCTCAGACCGTGTCTCATTTATATGAAAAAGTTGGCAGTTTCTTACGGAGGTTGGTGCACCCAAGTACTGGTTAACGGCTGGAGCCTGCCCAGGAAAGGTGATGTTAGGTAAACTGCCCGCCGGCGACATAGCCCAAAATGGTGCTGATGCAGGCGTAAAACCCGAAATATAACATATAACATTCTTGATGGAATCAATCACGACGATGGAGAGAGAAGAGGCAATGTGGAATTTAAATGCCTTGCTGCCTAAGGGCACAATCGTAACGGCTACAGCTGGATGCGTACTCCAGGCATTTTGCACCTGAAGCGACAGCACTACCACAACTTCCACAATTGTAATGTAATATAAATCGATGTAATACACACAATTTATCACATTCCAGAGCAATCATTGCCACATCTGCAGTCCTAACTACCATTCTTGCTCCGGCCGAGCTTTATCCTTGCGACATCTGCAGTCCTAACTACCATTCTTGCTCCGGCCGAGCTTTATCATTGCGACATCTGCAGTCCTAACTACCATTCTTGCACCGGCCATGCTTTATCATTGCGACATCTGCAGTCCTAACTACCATTCTTGCTCCGGCCGAGCTTTATCATTGCGACATCTGCAGTCCTAACTACCATTCTTGCTCCGGCCCTGCTTTATCATTGCGATATCTGCAGTCCTAACTACCATTCTTGCTCCGGCCGAGCTTTATCATTGCGATATCTGCAGTCCTAACTACCATTCTTGCTCCGGCCGAGCTTTATCATTGCGATATCTGCAGTCCTAACTACCATTCTTGCACCGGCCATGCTTTATCCTTGCCACATCTGCAGTCCTAACTACCATTCTTGCTCCGGCCGAGCTTTATCATTGCGATATCTGCAGTCCTAACTACCATTCTTGCTCCGAACCTGCTTTATCATTGCGACATCTGCAGTCCTAACTACCATTCTTGCACAGGCCCTGCTTTATCATTGCGACATCTGCAGTCCTAACTACCATTCTTGCTCTGGCCCTGCTTTATCATTGCGATATCTGCAGTCCTAACTACCATTCTTGCACCGGCCATGCTTTATCATTGCGATATCTGCAGTCCTAACTACCATTCTTGCACCGGCCCTGCTTTATCATTGCGATATCTGCAGTCCTAACTACCATTCTTGCACCGGCCATGCTTTATCCTTGCCACATCTGCAGTCCTAACTACCATTCTTGCTCCGGCCGAGCTTTATCATTGCGATATCTGCAGTCCTAACTACCATTCTTGCTCCGAACCTGCTTTATCATTGCGACATCTGCAGTCCTAACTACCATTCTTGCACCGGCCCTGCTTATCATTGCGACATCTGCAGTCCTAACTACCATTCTTGCTCTGGCCCTGCTTTATCATTGCGATATCTGCAGTCCTAACTACCATTCTTGCACCGGCCATGCTTTATCATTGCGATATCTGCAGTCCTAACTACCATTCTTGCTCCGAACCTGCTTTATCATTGCGACATCTGCAGTCCTAACTACCATTCTTGCACCGGCCCTGCTTTATCATTGCGATATCTGCAGTCCTAACTACCATTCTTGCTCCGAACCTGCTTTATCATTGCGACATCTGCAGTCCTAACTACCATTCTTGCACCGGCCCTGCTTTATCATTGCGACATCTGCAGTCCTAACTACCATTCTTGCTCTGGCCCTGCTTTATCATTGCGATATCTGCAGTCCTAACTACCATTCTTGCACCGGCCATGCTTTATCATTGCCACATCTGCAGTCCTAACTACCATTCTTGCACCGGCCCTGCTTTATCATTGCGACATCTGCAGTCCTAACTACCATTCTTGCACCGGCCATGCTTTATCATTGCGACATCTGCAGTCCTAACTACCATTCTTGCTCCGGCCGAGCTTTATCCTTGCGACATCTGCAGTCCTAACTACAATTCTTGCTCCAGCTCTGATTTTGTATTTGTAATTTAGACAAGAGATATGTCACTGTAACCAATACCACCATTCACTCAATTGTCCACAATAGAGAACAAACTGATAACTGCACGGGTGATAATGATTTTGTCAATAACTGCATCACGGGGCATTACAAAACGTGTATGTTTAATTAGATTCTGCCAGCAGTCACAGTACATACCACATCAAAACACATTTATTATCTGTTACTGGATACCTGCCCGCAGTAAGAAACAAGCACACAGTGTAGATTGTTGAAACATGACCCGAGTCTTTATCAACAATACACCTATATTGTCCTAGTATGACAAGACACTTACCAGTATACTGTGAATGGGTTTATCACAATGTTGGAAGATTGTAAGTCATGTTCACAAGAGAGTTTTAATCCAGCTTCATATTTTTAAACCACTTTGCTTTCACACCTGATGTTAGATTAATGAGGTTTTGCCAAGCGAGACTAACAGAGGAGGTGGTTTCAGCATAGTTCATTTCAACAGCTAGATCTACGTGCATCACTTTGTATTATACTATACATGTCTAGTGTGCAATTGTTTATTTGTTCGTTTTTGGAGTTTAAAGTAGCGCCAAAGTAGCACCAACAGCGTAGGTCATATGGCGACTTTCCGGCTATTATTGGTGGAGGAAGACACCGAGTGCCCCATCGAGCAGTATTTCAGGCGCGGACTGGCACTTGGGTAGAACCACCGACCTTCTGCAAGCCAGCTGGATAGTTTCCTCACTTGAAAGAATCGACACCTCCATTGGGATTCGAACCTACAGCGGTGAGTGATTTGAAGTCACCGACCGTAACCACTTGACAACGGAGGCCCCCAGAACACACAAACAGTCGAGACAGGCACACACAGACACAGCCAAAAACAATAACCCCCAACTAAACTAGAGGCCAGCACTTGGGAGAGATGAAACCCCACAAGCTGGATCGGAAAACAAGCAAAGAGAATGCTTATATAAATTCCTTTGCATGGTGGAGCTTGCTCACTATATAGTTGCGCTGTACAGTATGTAGACATGGTGGAGTTTGCTCACTATATAGTTGTGCTGTACAGTAAGTAGACATGGTGGAGTTTGCTCAATATATAGTTGTGCTGTACGGTATGTAGACATGGTGGAGATTGCTCACTATATAGTTGTGCTGTACGGTAAGTAGACATGGTGGAGTTTGCTCACTATATAGTTGTGCTGTACGGTAAGTAGACATGGTGGAGTTTGCTCACTATATAGTTGCGCTGTACGGTATGTAGACATGGTGGAGTTTGCTCACTATATAGTTGTGCTGTACGGTATGTAGACATGGTGGAGTTTGCTCACTATATAGTTGTGCTGTACGGTAAGTAGACATGGTGAGAGCAGTTGTATTCAATACAGATTCATAAATATGTTGCTCTGTTGACATTTTGACTGTTTACACAAACTAAGGGAGATATTTTGATGTGCATTAGATTGATATGATCTTGAACAAAAAGAACAAAAAGAACAATATATATTGTACATCTCATCATGTTCATGTACTTCATTCTGGGATAAATTCTGCAGGAAATATTTTTACCAAGCCCCTTATTCAAACCAAACACAGGATCAACATAATGCTGTACACCCCTAATGCAACATTATTATAACGTACTGAAAACAAATAACGGCATTGTTGTGATTGGATACGATCAATTACTGCCAACCAATCAAATCAGTAGATAACAGATAACAGTATCTTAAGTTACAATCACCAATAATGGAGGATAACAAAACTTAATCAAAGGTCTTCAGTCGGAAAGATGGGTATTTTATTGTAAACAGTTGTTGAACAGTTGAGTGAGTAAGAAGGGGCATAGTTAGGTGTTTAAATAGCGATAAACGTGTCAAGGGGCCATCCACTACACCTGTAAATGGCCCTTTTTTCATGGATCAAGTTTCCAAAACTGAAATCAGATCGTTTTGCACATCAATACTACCTTTGACGAGGGTTACAAATGTATATAAGCCGCATTTACTTGCCTATAAGACAGGATTTTTATCACAAGATTATTGTCTCAAATTTGGCTTCCCAGTCTTATAAGCAAGTGATACATTTTTTCATTTTTTTTCATTTTTTAAAATCAATTTGTTCCAACTAATTGAAACGGTGTAACATAGGCATAGACGTCCACAGCTCTTATCTGTAAACTGAACTGGTCAATAACATTTTAGCAAATTTATTGTTGTGCATTAGCATTTTTTTATGATTTGACATAATTTACAGTGATTTTACAGTACAATTTGTTTAAACTTTACTTCTGAGTGGTTTCCATTTTCTCAACCTGTCTATGCAAAATACCACTGATTTAAGACAAACGTTGGGGGTCGTCTTATAGTCGAGATCGTCTTATAGGCTAGTAAATACAGTCTGTAAATCACACCATTATTTTCCCCTATCTCAGTATCTGCAATATCTACTGTACTGGTAGACTGATACAGCATTACTGTACAGGTAGACAGACACAGCATTACTGTACCGGTAGACAGACACAGCATCATTTTACAGGTAGACAGACACAGCATTACTGTACCGGTAGACAGACACAGCATTACTGTACCGGTAGACAGACACAGCATTACTGTACCGGTAGACAGACACAGCATTACTGTACCGGTAGACAGACACAGCATTACTGTACCGGTAGACAGACACAGCATTACTGTACCGGTAGACAGACACAGCATTACTGTACCGGTAGACAGACACAGCATTACTGTACCGGTAGACAGACACAGCATTACTGTACCGGTAGACAGACACAGCATTACTGTACCGGTAGACAGACACAGCATTACTGTACCGGTAGACAGACACAGCATTACTGTACCGGTAGACAGACACAGCATTACTGTACCGGTAGACAGACACAGCATTACTGTACCGGTAGACAGACACAGCATTACTGTACCGGTAGACAGACACAGCATTACTGTACCGGTAGACAGACACAGCATTACTGTACCGGTAGACAGACACAGCATTACTGTACAGGTAGACAGACACAGCATTACTGTACAGGTAGACAGACACAGCATTACTGTACAGGTAGACAGACACAGCATTACTGTACCGGTAGACAGACACAGCATTACTGTACCGGTAGACAGACACAGCATTACTGTACCGGTAGACAGACACAGCATTACTGTACCGGTAGACAGACACAGCATTACTGTACCGGTAGACAGACACAGCATTACTGTACCGGTAGACAGACACAGCATTACTGTACCGGTAGACAGACACAGCATTACTGTACCGGTAGACAGACACAGCATTACTGTACCGGTAGACAGACACAGCATTACTGTACCGGTAGACAGACACAGCATTACTGTACAGGTAGACAGACACAGCATTACAGTACCGGTAGACAGACACAGCATTACTGTACCGGTAGACAGACACAGCATTACTGTACCGGTAAACAGACACAGCATTACTGTACCGGTAAACAGACACAGCATTACTGTACTGGTAGACAGACACAGCATTACTGTACTGGTAGACAGACACAGCAGTGGACAGTAAGCAAGCAGGCAGTAAAGTCGCACCAACAGCTTCAGTGACTAAAGCTATTATTGGTGGCGGAAGACCACGGAGGCCCATCCGAGTAGTATTTCGGGCATGGACTGGCGCACAGGTAGCTAGATAGCTTCCTCACTTGACCTACAGCCGTTATTTGGAAGTCAACGAGAGTAACCACTAAGCCATGGAGGTCCCATGTTAATTTATGGATTGGAGATTCTTATGGTACTAACTGACTGGGATATATCAACATTTAATGGTCATGTTGCTCACCAAGCATTCACTGATGTACTAACTGACTGGGAGTCTGGGATATATCAACATTTAATGGTTATGTTGGTCACCAAGCACTCACTGATGTACTAACTGACTGGGAGTCTGGGATATATCAACATTTAATGGTCATGTTGCTCACCAAGCACTCACTGATGTACTAACTGACTGGGATATATCAACATTTAATGGTTATGTTGGTCACCAAGCACTCACTGATGTACTAATTGACTGGGATATATCAACATTTAATGGTCATGTTGCTCACCAAACACTCACTGATGTACTAACTGACTGGGAGATATCAACATTTAATGGTCATGTTGCTCACCAAGCATTCACTGATGTACTAACTGACTGGGAGTCTGGGATATATCAACATTTAATGGTTATGTTGGTCACCAAGCACTCACTGATGTACTAACTGACTGGGAGTCTGGGATATATCAACATTTAATGGTTATGTTGGTCACCAAGCACTCACTGATGTACTGACTGGGAGTCTGGGATATATCAACATTTAATGGTTATGTTGGTCACCAAGCACTCACTGATGTACTAACTGACTGGGATATATCAACATTTAATGGTTATGTTGGTCACCAAGCACTCACTGATGTACTAACTGACTGGGAGTCTGGGATATATCAACATTTAATGGTTATGTTGGTCACCAAGCATTCACTGATTTTTGATACTGACTGGGATATATATACACGTACCATTTCACGGATAGGTGGATTTCTCCGGGTACTCTGGTGTCCTCCCACATAAATTACAACATATATGATTTCATCCGCCAACGAGTGATTAATATAAGTTGTCAAAGTGTTATTCACATTTGTAAAATAAATAAAGTTATACTAACATAGAATGGTTATGTAGGTCACAAAGCATTCACTTAATACTTTCATATTACAAACAACCTGACTCATTTTCAGCATACCCTATGCTCTGTAACAACAATGTCAGACGTTTATACATCTTCACTCATTTTCAACATAGCTATGCAATGGGTTTTGCCAGGTATTATGGCATAGATGCATGTACACTATACACTTCCTTAAAGAGGTAGAGAATGTGTTTGATTACAGTACTTACTTTTAACCTGTTTTTTTATTCTCTTTGTAGGGTCCAACCAGTGCTGAAAATACGAAAAGAATACATTGAGACTTTTGTAATTGAAAATTTGAAATACAAATCAAAAATCAAGACAGCCAGCATTGGTTACTGTTATACGGCTTGGGTTGATTGACATATTGACATGACATAGACTGGTTCCGTGTGTGTAGTACGGTACTACGGCCGACGCTGATCGACAATTGCATGACATAGACTGGTTTAGTGTGTGTAGTACGGTACTACGGCCGACGCTGATCGACAATTGCATGACATAGACTGGTTTAGTGTGTGTAGTACGGTACTACGGCCGACGCTGATGGACAATTGCATGACATAGACTGGTTCCGTGTGTGTAGTACGGTACTACGGCCGACGTTGATCGACAATTGCATGACATAGACTGGTTCCGTGTGTGTAGTACGGTACTACGGCCGACGCTGATCGACAATTGCATGACATAGACTGGTTCCGTGTGTGTAGTACGGTACTACGGCCGACGCTGATCGACAATTGCATGACATAGACTGGTTCCGTGTGTGTAGTACGGTACTACGGCCGACGCTGATCGACAATTGAATGACATAGACTGGTTTAGTCTGTGT
>CM026394.1:28869018-28910669 GCA_014843695.1 Archivesica marissinica
ATATCAACATTTAATGGTCATGTTGCTCACCAAGCATTCACTGATGTACTAACTGACTGGGAGTCTGGGATATATCAACATTTAATGGTTATGTTGGTCACCAAGCACTCACTGATGTACTAACTGACTGGGAGTCTGGGATATATCAACATTTAATGGTCATGTTGCTCACCAAGCACTCACTGATGTACTAACTGACTGGGATATATCAACATTTAATGGTTATGTTGGTCACCAAGCACTCACTGATGTACTAATTGACTGGGATATATCAACATTTAATGGTCATGTTGCTCACCAAACACTCACTGATGTACTAACTGACTGGGAGATATCAACATTTAATGGTCATGTTGCTCACCAAGCATTCACTGATGTACTAACTGACTGGGAGTCTGGGATATATCAACATTTAATGGTTATGTTGGTCACCAAGCACTCACTGATGTACTAACTGACTGGGAGTCTGGGATATATCAACATTTAATGGTTATGTTGGTCACCAAGCACTCACTGATGTACTGACTGGGAGTCTGGGATATATCAACATTTAATGGTTATGTTGGTCACCAAGCACTCACTGATGTACTAACTGACTGGGATATATCAACATTTAATGGTTATGTTGGTCACCAAGCACTCACTGATGTACTAACTGACTGGGAGTCTGGGATATATCAACATTTAATGGTTATGTTGGTCACCAAGCATTCACTGATTTTTGATACTGACTGGGATATATATACACGTACCATTTCACGGATAGGTGGATTTCTCCGGGTACTCTGGTGTCCTCCCACATAAATTACAACATATATGATTTCATCCGCCAACGAGTGATTAATATAAGTTGTCAAAGTGTTATTCACATTTGTAAAATAAATAAAGTTATACTAACATAGAATGGTTATGTAGGTCACAAAGCATTCACTTAATACTTTCATATTACAAACAACCTGACTCATTTTCAGCATACCCTATGCTCTGTAACAACAATGTCAGACGTTTATACATCTTCACTCATTTTCAACATAGCTATGCAATGGGTTTTGCCAGGTATTATGGCATAGATGCATGTACACTATACACTTCCTTAAAGAGGTAGAGAATGTGTTTGATTACAGTACTTACTTTTAACCTGTTTTTTTATTCTCTTTGTAGGGTCCAACCAGTGCTGAAAATACGAAAAGAATACATTGAGACTTTTGTAATTGAAAATTTGAAATACAAATCAAAAATCAAGACAGCCAGCATTGGTTACTGTTATACGGCTTGGGTTGATTGACATATTGACATGACATAGACTGGTTCCGTGTGTGTAGTACGGTACTACGGCCGACGCTGATCGACAATTGCATGACATAGACTGGTTTAGTGTGTGTAGTACGGTACTACGGCCGACGCTGATCGACAATTGCATGACATAGACTGGTTTAGTGTGTGTAGTACGGTACTACGGCCGACGCTGATGGACAATTGCATGACATAGACTGGTTCCGTGTGTGTAGTACGGTACTACGGCCGACGTTGATCGACAATTGCATGACATAGACTGGTTCCGTGTGTGTAGTACGGTACTACGGCCGACGCTGATCGACAATTGCATGACATAGACTGGTTCCGTGTGTGTAGTACGGTACTACGGCCGACGCTGATCGACAATTGCATGACATAGACTGGTTCCGTGTGTGTAGTACGGTACTACGGCCGACGCTGATTGACATATTGACATGACATAGACTGGTTCCGTGTGTGTAGTACGGTACTACGGCCGACGCTGATCGACAATTGCATGACATAGACTGGTTTAGTGTGTGTAGTACGGTACTACGGCCGACGCTGATCGACAATTGCATGACATAGACTGGTTTAGTGTGTGTAGTACGGTACTACGGCCGACGCTGATGGACAATTGCATGACATAGACTGGTTCCGTGTGTGTAGTACGGTACTACGGCCGACGTTGATCGACAATTGCATGACATAGACTGGTTCCGTGTGTGTAGTACGGTACTACGGCCGACGCTGATCGACAATTGCATGACATAGACTGGTTCCGTGTGTGTAGTACGGTACTACGGCCGACGCTGATCGACAATTGCATGACATAGACTGGTTCCGTGTGTGTAGTACGGTACTACGGCCGACGCTGATCGACAATTGAATGACATAGACTGGTTTAGTCTGTGTAATAGTATGGCTGACATTGACAATGGCACAGCATAGGCTGATTCTGTGTGTGTAGTACTATGGCCGACATTGATTGACAATGGCATGACATAGATGTACCGTGTGTGTCTTGCAAACCAAAGTAATCTTTCTCTACGATATCAATACTTACACTGACATTGTTGTGATCTGTGTATTGCAAACCAAAGTAATCCTTCTCTACGATATCAATACTTACACTGACATTGTTGTGATCTGTGTATTGCAAACCAAAGTAATCTTTCTCTACGATATTAATACTTACACTGACATTGTTGTGATCTGTGTATTGCAAACCAAAGTAATCTTTCTCTACGATATCAATACTTACACTGACATTGTTGTGATCTGTGTATTGCAAACCAAAGTAATCTTTCTCTACGATATCAAGGTGGTAGAAACATTTCTCCAGTAAAATATTGCCCTCGTCATGTTTCTGAAAGATAATATTAAAACACAGTGGGTTCATGGTCAAACTGTAGTAAGGGTCCATGAGGGGACAGGGACATACTTACTTACGAATGTCAATTTCAGCTAACGGTCCGCCGACTCAAAAACCCATGTACATGTAACGTACTGGGAATATATTCAGATGTAAGAGTAACACTCACCAGCTTAACAACTTTCACAAAACCCGTATCATATGTGATTATGTTATCAACCGATAACTACACGCAATATGATTGTATTCGGCTTCTTGCAGAACTGTTTGTACAACTGTACACTACACATATTTTTGTTTTTGCATTTACAACTGTACAAGTCACAATTGTCGTGGTGTGTACCGGTAGATATGCAATCTGGGCAAGATGTTCGCGTGATTCTAATGTCACATCTAATTTAGAAATGTGATAATGTAATGGTAGCGCGTTATCTTCAGGTGCGAAAAACCCAGAGTTTGTGCCCTGATGGAGCCGTTACGATTGTGTCGTTAGGCAAGGCATTTAAATTCCACGGACTATATTCTTTCTCCCTCGTGGCGATGAATTCCATAGCACAGTTGTAGCACGTTCGTTCAGGTGCGAAAGGCCCGGAGATTGTGCCCCGCTGGAGCCATTACGATTGTGCCCTTAGGCAAGTATTTAAATTCCACATGCCTATTCTCTCTAAGTTGTAAGAATTTGTTTCGCAATCGAGCTAAAATAAATTTGTACAAACTCATGTCACTGTGATGGGTATATTAATTGATATATGACTTAATTTAATGTGCCCATCGCAGTGACATGAACACCCACCCCCACCATTAGAACCACGCTAACCTGTTTTTCTAAAACTATAAATAACACAAATACAAATATTATTTCAATTCTAACATGACCTTGGAATATATCTACGGTAAAAAGCACAAAAATAATCGGTGTTATTTTTTAGAAAGCACAAAAAATACAATAATGCAAGTCAAATGACTTCACGGTTGACATCAAACATTAAACAATGGTTTATTGCAAATTCCTGCTCTGTGTATACAGACAAAGTGCACAGCCATGCTACAATATTTAAATGTAAAGGTGTTACCCTCACACAACTTAAATCTATCAAAGAATTTTTGGAAAATCCATAACCCTGACAATCTATTATTTATTCCAGAGTGGAAAAAGGGGCAGAATGTGTCAATTTCAGAAACGAGGCAGGGTTAATTTTGAGCGGCGAAATGGGTAGAGGTGTGGGGTAACCCCCCATGGAAATGTTGCTAAATGGTGATGATTGACAGCTAATTGTGCTTGATCAAAGAGGCAATATACAATGTAGCAGTACATATCAGTCATAACAACGGACGAGCTCCGAGTTTATAAAGGCAGGCAGAATGCCCAAAGGCATTCACCTGTCGAGGCTTATATAAAACAAAAAAGACAACAAACAAAAACAATTAAAAAAAAAATTTAAACAAAAGGGTTAATTTAAACAATATTTTATTCTAGAATGGTACATAACACAGGAATAATTGCAACAGCACAGTTAGGACAAGAATGGTACATAACATAGGAATAGTTGCAACAGCACAGTTAGGAGTGGGGAAAAAGTTACATAGTAACTTATTCGAATCCCTTTCGGGGTTGATGGGCGGACATATGGTGTAAAAGGAGGGTGGGCTAAAAAGGGACAGGACGAGGCGCCCTGTCATTCCACTCTAGAAAAAACACTACAATCTGCATCATAATCAAAACCACAGGCAGATGTAACACTGCTTTCATAGTATCATTGGGGCTGAAACAAAACAAGTACATGTCAAACATTAAAAATAAAAATGATACATAAAGCATAAACAAGGTACGGAACACATCGGATATGTCATCAGTCATGAATGTCGTATTTACAATACATGCATATATATATACATGTATATTACCTATTCTATTATTCTTGTCCAACGAAAAGAATGAAATTGTTGAATTCAGCATTGACATGCCTGGAATTTCACCAACTTATTGCCAACATGCGTACTCTATTTTTTAAAAGGATTTTGGTGTTTAACCCTTTCAACACCACAGGCCTCTAAATAGGCTTATGAAAAGTGTAGATTCAGATGAGCCGGCTCGTAACGAGCCGTCTCATCAGGATCTGCACTTTTTTGCCAGTAATAATTATTACTATTTTTAGATAAAATTACCCATTTTGATAAATGAACTGATCCAAATGTAATTTTGTTATTAATTTATTGGTCTAAAAATATCATGGACCAGTCCATGTCAGTTACTTGGGGTTGAAAGGGTTAATGTATTCTCTATGAATGGTCAATCATTGTTTTAAGGAATAATGTGTTTGTTATGAAAAAATAATACGATAAATATATATCCTCAATATATATTGTAGGAAAAAAATTCTCCCTAACCTCAATGTTGGGAGGAAGTCAGGCAACTGACTGAGGGAGATTTATTTCTCCCATATCTCCCTCTACCTCAAGCCCTGTAATACCAATGATCTATGTACAGATACCTAAACAATTATCCCCCATCTAATTGCCAAACACTTCGGTCTACATGAACAATGCATTAGAATATCAACATACCTTAATAGCAGCTTGGTATTAAATTAGTGTTTATAAACATACCAGCAACCAGGCCAGTAAATCAAGGCTTAGAGAAGGCTGTTATCTATCCTTGGAGTTCCTTCACATTTACCTACATAATCTAGATATGCATAAGTACTGTTTCAATGTTTGCTAATACTCATTTCTACTGAAGATATGTTTTCCAATTTTTCTTATTTGGCAAATATGTTATAGACATTGTAAATACTATTAACCAAATTCATGACGCTGCATGCTGATCAGGATCTATGTTGTTTGCTACATAGCCAAGTATCTTAGCAGGATCATCTGAATAGCAAACAGCATAGAGCCTGATCAGACAGCACCTTCCATGGTGGCTGATCTGGCTCTATGTTCTTGGCAAATACTGTTTGAACGGTATCCAGAATGAAATGGGTTAATTAACTTTGCAAAATCCAGGCAATACCCCTAAACCACACGACAGTAAGGAAAACTTTGGTAATACTATTTAGTAATGGTACTACTGGCTAGTTACACGAAGCTGGTTACAGTTATACTAGAAAGTTATGAAAATAACACTAAAACATTAATTTTAGTCTACAAAAATAAACGTTTTAAAATACATCAAACAATATAATTAAATTCTGTGGAATCAAGGGTAAGATACTTTTATGATCTTAAACAGAGGTCTGAGAGATGGTCAGTCTATTGTCGTCACTGTATTGATCTTAAACATGGTCTGAGAGATGGTCACTCTACTGTCTTCACTGTATTAATCTTAAACAGAGATGGTCGGTCAACTGTCTTCACTGTATTGGTCTTAAACATGGTCTGAGAGATGGTCAGTCTATTGTCTTCACTGTATTGATCTTAAACAGAGATGGACAGTCAACTGTCTTCACTCTATTGATCTTAAACATGGTCTGAGAGATGGTCAGTCTACTGTCTTCACTGTATTAATCTTCAACAGAGATGGTCAGTCAACTGTCTTCACTGTATTGATCTTAAACAGAGATGGTCAGTCAACTGTCTTCACTGTATTGATCTTAAACAGAGATGGTCATTCTACTGTCCTCACTGTATTGATCTTAAACATAGATGGTCATTCTACTGTCCTCACTGTATTGATCTTAAACATAGATGGTCATTCTACTGTCTTCACTGTATTGATCTTAAACAGATATCTGAGAGATGGTCATTCTACTGTCCTCACTGTATTGATCTTAAACAGAGTTGGTCATTCTACTGTCCTCACTGTATTGATCTTAAACATAGATGGTCATTCTACTGTCTTCACTGTATTGATCTTAAACAGAGATGGTCAGTCTACTGTCTTCACTGTATTGATCTTAAACAGATATCTGAGAGATGGTCATTCTACTGTCCTCACTGTATTGATCTTAAACAGAGGTCTGAGAGATGGTCATTCTACTGTCCTCACTGTATTGATCTTAAACAGAGTTGGTCAGTCTACTGTCCTCACTGTATTGATCTTAAACAGAGATGGTCAGTCTACTGTATTGATCTTAAACAGAGATGGTCAGTCAACTGTCTTCACTGTATTGATCTTAAACAGAGGTCTGAGAGATGGTCAGTCTATTGTCTTCACTGTATTGATCTTAAACATGGTCTGAGAGATGGTCACTCTACTGTCTTCATTGTATTGATCTTAAACAGAGATGGTCAGTCTACTGTCGTCACTGTATTGATCTTAAACAGAGATGATCACTCTACTGTCTTCACTGTATTGATCTTAAACAGAGATGGTCACTCTACTGTCTTCACTGTATTGATCTTAAACAGAGATGGTCAGTCAACTGTCTTCACTGTATTGATCTTAAACAGAGATGGTCAGTCAACTGTCTTCACTGTATTGATCTTAAACAGAGATGGTCAGTCAACTGTCTTCACTGTATTGATCTTAAACAGAGATGGTCACTCTACACTGTATTGATCTTAAACAGAGATGGTCAGTCTACTGTCTTCACTGTATTGATCTTAAACAGAGATGGTCACTCTACTGTCTTCACTGTATTGATCTTAAACAGAGATGGTCAGTCAACTGTCTTCACTGTATTGATCTTAAACAGAGATGGTCAGTCAACTGTCTTCACTGTATTGATCTTAAACAGAGATGGTCAGTCAACTGTCTTCACTGTATTGATCTTAAACAGAGATGGTCACTCTACACTGTATTGATCTTAAACAGAGATGGTCAGTCTACTGTCTTCACTGTATTGATCTTATACACTGTATTGATCTTAAACAGAGATGGTCAGTCTACTGTCTTCACTGTATTGATCTTAAACAGAGATGGTCAGTCTACTGTCTTCACTGTATTGATCTTATATCTGCAGTATTTATCACCAATTACACTGACGTACACTGTAGTTATTACATGTAAGTCTAAAGCAGAAATAAAATGGAAAAAAACACTAGAGACACAGTGACACACCAGTGATGGCTTGGAACCAGTTGATTGAAAACAAATCCCTTGTCAGGACGGGCCGTAACTAATGTTGCTAGAACGTGTGGCCCGACTTGTGTGTTTTTCATTAAATTGTTATGTTTTGTATTCACATGTACATGTAAAACAAATCGAGCAATAAAATACAGTTAAACTAAAATTTATGAAAACAAATGGACACATACATGTACATATATGCATGCATAGATATGAATACATTACAGTAATTCTTAACACATAAATAATTCCCTTTCATCCAGAACATACTAGAGCAGACCCAATATACATGTATTGGCAAGTCGGGTGTGCATGTATGTTCTGTGAAACAAACTTGAGACAGGTCAAATATGTCTGGCCAGTGTACCGGGAAATTGCATTTGAGGCGCTCTGTTTTTCTTCTTATGGTAGTAGCCACAAACCTTAGTACTACCAGGGCTTGACAAATCCTATTGCAGGGACATGAAGTGACTGTCAACCAGAATGTGACGCGCTATGGGAGCTACCATCAATGGGTAAGGTGGCTCAGTCTACCCCATGTGCTAGTAGAACACCTCCAATGAAGTGACTGTCAACCAGAATGTGACGTGCTATGGGAGCTACCATTAATGGGTAAGGTGGCTCAGTCTACCCCATGTGCTAGTAGAACACCTCCAATGAAGTGACTGTCAACCAGAATGTGATGTGCTATGGGAGCTACCATCAATGGGTAAGGTGGCTCAGTCTACCCGGTGTGCTAGTAGAACACCTCCAATGGAGTGACTGTCAACCAGAATGTGACGTGCTATGGGAGCTACCATCAATGGGTAAGGTGGCTCAGTCTACCAGGTGCGCTAGTAGAACACCTCCAATGAAGTGTAAGAAGTTGAGTTCCCAATGGAAAGGTCCTGGAGTAAACGGGACGATGGCCTACTTCTACTAAGTGAAGTTGAAGAACTCTGGGTGTGTGACTAATCAGAAACTAATCACGATGGGGTGGAGCCTTTGCAGAGACTGGAATCTTCCTGTCTGGATATTGAAGTGGAAGGCCGATATAGGCGATATTACATCTACAGAGGCATTGGCAAGTCTAAGTGTAAGGATGTACATGTAAGTGAGGGGTAAAATCAGTGTTCCCCTGTCCGATTTTATTTCTGTTGCCAAATGAAAATCTTTTGAACCAATTTGAAAAACTTGGAACCAACTAAGAGCCATACAGTTTACAGAATATCTGTAGCCATGTACATTTTGCTGATTGTATATTTTCATGATATTAGTACAGATTATTTAAAACCAGGAATATAGATAATCATGATAAAACTTCACTCTTTAATTTGCAACTCTCAAAGGAATACTCCACAATCATGTGCTCTCAAAGGAACCATTGCATGCTAGCCTCCTAGAATAGGGATACTCCACAATCATGTGCTCTCAAAGGAACCATTGCATGCTAGCATCCTGGAACAGGGATACTCCACAATCATGTGCTCTCAAAGGAAACATTGCATACTAGCCTCCTAGAATATGGATACTCCACAATCATGTGCTCTCAAAGGGGACATTGCATACTAGCCTCCTAGAATAGGGATACTCCACAATCATGTGCTCTCCAAGGGGACATTGCATACTAGCCAAGTGGAATAGGGATACTCCACAATCATGTGCTCTCAAAGGGGACATTGCATACTAGCCTCGTGGAATAGGGATACTCCACAATCATGTGCTCTCAAAGGGGACATTGCATACTAGCCTCGTGGAATAGGGATACTCCACAATCATGTGCTCTCAAAGGGGACATTGTATACTAGCCTCCTAGAATAGGGATACTCCACAATCATGTGCTCTCAAAGGAAACATTGCATGCTAGCCTCATGGAATAGGGATACTCCACAATCATGTGCTCTCAAAGGAAACATTGCATGCTAGCCTCCTAGAATAGGGATACTCCACAATCATGTGCTCTCAAAGGAAACATTGCATACTAGGCTACTAGCCTCCTAGAATATGGATACTCCACAATCATGTGCTCTCAAAGGAAACATTGCATGCTAGCCTCCTAGAATAGGGATACTCCACAATCATGTGCTCTCAAAGGGGACATTGCATACTAGCCTCCTAGAATAGGCATACTCCACAATCATGTGCTCTCCAAGGGGACATTGCATACTAGCCTCCTAGAATATGGATACTCCACAATCATGTGCTCTCAAAGGGGACATTGCATACTAGCCTCCTAGAATAGGGATACTCCACAATCATGTGCTCTCAAAGGAAACATTGCATGCTAGCCTCATGGAATAGGGATACTCCACAATCATGTGCTCTCAAAGGAGACATTACATGCTAGCCTCCTAGAAAAGGGATACTCCACATGTAGTGTACATGTATGTAATTGAATTACAACTATCATACGACTGGTCACATGTGCTTTTAACAAAATCTGGGGGGAAAATACATTTTTTATTTCTCTTGAAAATGTTACCCTAGTTTGGATGGTGGGGTGGGGGATGGCTAGGCGAGAGGACTGTGCTATTTATAGAACAAGTGCCGCAGAAGTGCAGTATGATCCCCGTTATTCAAACTTTGTCATGGAAAACATTCAAGCTGTTGTTGAATGATTCCACGCTACTAGTGTCCATGTGGTAGATATAATTTTGCGCTTCCTTATAAACATAGCATTTTCTAACACATGACAGCAACAGTTCTACAGCAACGGGACTTGTAAGTATTTGACGGCTGGGGATATAGTTGGGATCTATTTTACACCGAGACTCGGGTGAACAGTCTGTGTGTTCATTTTGGTAATGTTTGACAATACATTCCATTTTGTTCGAAGTATGGATTGGTCACCATTGCAATTACGCATAGCATATTGCATATGTGTTTTGACCGGTCCAACTTTGTCGGAAAGTTGAATGGACCAGGTTTTGCCCTCTCGGCATTTTGCACCACTTGATATCTGTTTCAGTTGCTTTTCAAGGGATACGGATGCATGCCATGTGTCATATTGATTTACTGTACGTTGCTGATTTTCTCTGATATATTTGCTAACACTTGTATTACGATCGTGACCATGGCGTCGAACATTAATTTGTTTTGTTTCAAGGTGGGCATATATTCTTTTTGTGCCCAGAAGCTCATGTCGCTGTGCACATGGGTCGTCAGCACGGCTGACTATTTCGTGATGTATTACTTGTTTCAACAGACACACTTCAGATTTCGCCCTGCACACTACACTCATCTCATTTCACATTTCAACAGACACACTTCAGATTTCGCCCTGCACACTACACTCATCTCATTTCACATTCCAACAGAAACACTTCAGATTTCGCCCTGCACACTACACTCATCTCATTTCACATTTCAACAGACACACTTCAGATTTCGCCCTGCACACTACACTCATCTCATTTCACATTTCAACAGACACACTTCCGATTTCGCCCTGCACACTACACTCATCTCATTTCACATTTCAACAGACACACTTCAGAGTTCTCCCTGCACTCTACATCCATCCCATTGCACATTTCAAACAGCACACTTCAGATTTCAGAGTCGTGTCATCTGCAAAGATATCTGCCACAGAGTTGTGTGTTGATAATGGCAGGTCATTTATAAAGAGTAGAAACAACAACGGACCTAATATACCTAAATAACAGACGGATCTGTAGTCCAGTGGTAACAAGCTGGACTGGTAATCCAGGGATCGCAGGTTCGATCCCCCGTCTGACCATAATAAAATAAACAGTCTTTCAGATGGGACTTTAAACCGAGGTCTCGTGTCGGTGCTTTACACCGTGCACGTAAAAGAACCAGGGGAGACTCTAGAATTGGTCTCTGTCTGTATGATGCACTATCCTCCAAAATCTAAAATGACTAATCTCTTCAGGAGGCATCGCTCATATGGGCAACAGGTAGCGACGATAAATAAACGTAAAAACGCACGCACGGACCTAATACAGATCATTGGGGAACACGGGATACTACTGTACTAGGCTTTGACTTTATATCAGAAATGTGTGCTAACTGGGTCCTGTTATTCATATAAGATGCAAAGCAAGAAATAATCGAACTGTCTAATGTGTAAGCTTTCAGTTTGTCAAGTAAGATGCTATGATTGACCAAATCAAATATTTTTGATAGATCAAGGTAACGAGTGCCTACTATTTCGTTGTTGTCTATGGCAGTAATCCAGGCGTTAATCATTTTAATGAGAGCCGTCTGACATGAATGATATGATCTAAAGCCAGACTGACGCAAATAAACCAGGTCATTATCTTCTATATGTTGCTTTAGATATATGCTTACCAGGGTTGGCAATTTCCCGGGAAATAAGAGTATTTCCCGGGACGGCGGGAAATACCGGGAAATACTGGGAAATACTGGGAAATAAGAATTTGGATACCGGGAAATAAGAATTTGGATGATTTTGGTGGTAAATACAGGTATATATACCATACAATTTCTATTACCCGGTGTACTGATTGTAGTATCATGTGTGCAGGATGAAAATGAACTGCTTTTGAAGAATATGACGAAAAATACAGGCATTCATAGTGGCATTTACGCATTGCTTATAATCTTTATATAAATGTTAGAGATCTAACATTATTGAGACTGTTCATTATTACTCTAATATACATTGTATACAAACACAGTTTAAGGAGTTTATACATACATTTATTGGAGGTATTTTAAATGTTTAATGTAGTAGGCAAAATGCAAATGTTTTTAGGATTATCCCTGAAATGTGTTCATAATATAGCTGTATTATTAAAATAATCAATTAGTTATTAAAGAAGTCAGAATCATAATTTGAGATGACCCACACTGTTTGTTTGTACACAATTTCAACACGTCACCAGTGCCCAGGAGCTTCTTCATGAGACCAAGCCGGAACTTGTACCCGAACTCCTCAACTACATGTCCGAGACACTGCCAATTCCTAAGGTGCTACAACAGGAATCCTCCATCAACAACTCGAAGCCAGCTGTATGGTGGTCATGTGTGGAGAGGTCGGGCGTGATCACCAAAGACTTCAGTCAGCTCGCCAGGAAATTGATGGTACTGCCAGCAAGTTCAGCCGCCATTGAACGTGTGTTCTCCAACTTCGGCATCATACAGACGAAACTACGCAACAGACTGGGCGTTGAGAAAGCAGCGAAGCTGGTGCTATGCTACTGCTTCCTGAGAGGTAGCGAGGAAATCGACTGGTGAAGACAGACTACTGGCTGAAGAAACATTCCAACAAGAAAAACGAAAAAATAAATGAAAAAAAAAACAATAAAATAAAAAAAAACAATAAAACCCAAAAAAAACTGTTGTGGTTGCCAATGATGCCACCTGATGAGTACCCCTGGCAGGGACGAAATAGTTTAAGCACTTATAGAGTGGTAGCAATGCATAAAAATGAGCAAAAAACATGTTTGGAAGACACATAATCTTATTTCCCGGTATTTCCCACTTCTGGGCTTATTTCCCGGGGCGGGAAATACCGGTATTTCCGGCGGGAAATACCGGTATTTCCCGGCGGTATTTCCCGCCCCCGGTATTTCCCGGCCAACCCTGCGTTATTGCCTTGTAATCCAGCCCACAGTATTTGTTTGTTGTCGCAATTGGTGACGGACAGCAGGAACCCTGAAAATACAAGTACACCAGGGGCAGGGACCATGTCGTAGGAGTAATGGGAAGTTTGATTATTGCATCGTTCACAAGGCTAGCTAGCTCTGACTTTGGAAGGATAACAATCACTTATAACACCAAAGTGAAACTGCCACACTTTACGAAATGCAATTAAGTGTGGCGGTACCTTTTGTTGATGTTTCTTACGTGATTCGTGTGCATATCTCTTCATTTTATATATTATTTAAGTTAAGGATGGGTACGAAATTGACTTGTCCTAACATTTTCTGGTCAACTCGTACCCATACCGTTGGTCAACTCGTACTCATTTTGAGAAAAGTATGTAATAAGTAGATCTATCTGTAAATTTGTAGAAAATCAATAACTGGTCTGCACATTAAAGTCTGCAGGTTTAGACTGCGTTTTATACACCTATATCTGTCTGCAGACACATCTGCGTTTTATACATGTGTCCCCCATACACACACAATAGTCTACAAGTTGCAGCCTGCAGAAATATCTGCATTTTATACATACCCACTTATTCTAAATATTCGTGGTACAACCATAGTACACATATTTTAAACTTTGTAGTCTTATCTAAAGGTATTTTAGTACATGTATACCTTTGTAATTTTAAAGTAAAATGTCGGATCGTGTACCGTACAAAATAGGGTTAAAATACACATTATGACCATTAAATACAACATTTGAATAGAAGGTGTGCTTTACAATCAATGGCCAGTATACATATACATGTAGCTTACTGGACACAATTTGGTATGAAAATTTAGGGAGAAGAGGAGCCCCTAGGGTCTGCATTATCAAATATTAATGAAAATTTATGTTAGTGAACAGGATAAATTCGAAGTGGAGCCAGACCAACGTCCATTCCCAAGACTGCCACAGCGTTTGCACCATCCTGCATAAAGCCCAGGGTTGTCTGGAGCACACTGTCCACATACATGTATATATAGAGTCCTCTGCAGCCAACGATCATGGATGAACTACAGCAACTACTGGATTCCTGGTCTCCTGCACAAAGCCCAGGGTTGTCACTGTTGGTCACCAATTGCGACCAAAAACAAATACCAGCGCTAAATATTTTATTGGCGAAAATATCATTGATGCAACTTTTTTTTATCCATAATTGACAACGGCAGACACAATCCCCTCCACTAAAACTACATGTAACCCTATGACGAAACCAAACCCTAACCCAGGCCCAGCCCTAGATGGGGGGATTTAAGTAATGTGTACTGATATAATTAACATATACAACAGTAGCTACATGTACTGGGCTTCAAATATTTATCTGTGTACAACTATATATGTATATATATGTTGTACAATGATGAACTTTTTAGTTCAAATTGGAAAATAAAATTTCTTCTCTTCTCTATATGGGTAAGATGCATATGGCTCTTAGTTGTCTCCAAGTTTTTCAAATTGGCTACAATTGTTTTCAATTAGCGACAGAAGTGGCGCAGACAAAAATTCAGATAGAGGGAACCAACCCTGAACATCTGACGTATGATTTGTGGAATGGGTAGTACATCAGTGCACCATGGAAAGTTCAGTTGTCCGATTATAGAGGTTGTGGGTTACTAAAACGGTGTATGGTCAAGTCGGACCGTGATCACCTCGGACCATATGTGTGGTCGCCTCGGACCATATGTGTGGTCGCCTCAGACCACATTTGTGGTCAGCTCGGACCACCTATACAAGTCAGCATGGTCATCTCGGACCATCGCAATTGACGATATTTTCCGTAATTTTTGTTCTCTATTAAAACCTTTTTTTTTACATCTCCGTCCATAAATTACATTGACATTTGACCACCATTTCATTGAAATATTGCTGAAATATTACTCAAATGTCCACGGAATTTACGGAATTTCGAAAGCTGTTTATGAATATTTTCTCTCTATTAAAATCTGTTTCGTTATATCTCTGTAAATTACATTGACATTTGACCACCATTTCAGTGAAATATTACACAAATATCCACGTAATTTACTGAATTTCAAAAGCTGTTTGTAAATTCATTGATGATTTGTTTATTAAAACGTGTTTTTTGTAAACTTGTTGTTTTTCTTATTTACCATTTGTTGAGCATGGTGGTCCGACTTGACCACACAGATAGTCCGACTTGACCATAGTCACCTCGGACAATGGTCACCTCAGACCGTCAATATGGTCCGAGGTGACCACTGTCCAACTTGACCGCAGTCTTCACAAAACTTTGCCAGAGTTTGTCTGACACCGGTCAGACAAATGATTAAAATGCACTTAAACTTTCAATATATTTTGTATGACCGAAGAATTTTTTGTCTGACATGTCAGGCGGTCCTACGGATTTCGGGAAGACTGGACCGTAATTCCCAACAACGTGTCCACTCTTTCTTTGGCTGTCATTTCATACCCAGGAGTGACGCTTCATATCCAATGTCAATGTCCGACTATTTGTGCACAAAACGTCTTAAATTTGTAACACAACCCGCAATTCTAGGGTACGTACTGTCCATACATGTACTTGGGTATGAAATGTCTCTAACACTAACCCTTAACCCTATGGTACAAATTGTCCAGACTAGGGTACGAATCGTCGCAGACATTGGGTATGAAACATCCAAACTAGGTACAAAATGTCCAGGGTCCAATGATTATATTGGTTCGGGATAGTCAATAATCCCACAAAACAGGTGGCAGTAAACTAAAGCTGAAAAGTATATTTCGTTTCTGCCTCTATCGTTAACAGATTATATTAGTCTGTAATTAGCTTGGTTATTACGAATGCAGGAGGTTTCGTCAACTGGAGGTTTCGTCAACAAGGCAATATAGAGGGAAATTGTTAAGCGGTTTCGATTATGTGAGAGGTTTCGTCAATTAGGCGATTAAGCAACAATAATTGAAGCTTGCAAGCGTACAATGTAAGCCCTTTCTTTCGAGATGCATGTCACATGCCAAAGCCAAGTAAAGATATATATTCCATTGAAATCAGCGGATCTACCGGAAGATTTCTACACTGGGACTGTCAGCCATCTATAACAAATATACATAAAAATCACATAAAAATGAAAATAACACATATATCTAGTTAAATCAATTAACAATTAATGTCCATAACTAAGTCCTTGCCAATTAATAACTTACAAACATTTCACATCGTTGACGAAACCTCCAGGGTTGACGAAACCTCTGACGCCCGTTATTACATGGCAAACATTTTTTTCAGCCAGTCGATGCATGTACCATTATTAGTTCTCTCGACTCACATTCCATTGACACCCCTGCCTGGCCTTGCAGGTATTCTGAAGCCTGCCAATAATTTAGCTAAATACGCTACGATATGACTCATTTTTGTAAACATGGCAGTCGTTTCCAAATAAAACAACAAAATAAAGTCATTTCAACAATCACGAGTAAATTACAATTATGCAAGGTTGGAATACGGTACTTACATGCAGTTCTGATGTATAATCAGTTCCATCTAAGAGCATAATAGTACATGTGATGGCATTTTTCTTTTTTAGTGGGTGATCGTGTTTTTTGATACCCCTCCCAGTTCTTCTTCTGCTGAGAAACCGGAAAAATCGCGACATTCCTTAAAACACTTGGTCTATTTTCAAAGTTAAAAGCATAGTTTCCTAATACACAACTTTATTTGCAATGACACGTTTGTCTAGTTTCTTCAAAATATCCCCAAACCGTCATTTTTGTGAATAAAAACATTTTCACTTTTTTTCTAAAACCTGGACGATACACTAACCTGGACTGGATAACGACTTTTAGATAAGGAAATGCAATAGAGTAAAATACGGTTATCCGTTTGTGAATGCGTATCCTCTAGCAAGCAATAAGAGAAATATCACAGTACAGGTTAACGGTATTTTGAGCGATAAATATGGAATGTGACACCACTGACTATGGATGGTGTGAGTCCATATCCATTATGCACATAGCACACATACGCTCAACATTTTACCTTGGCGTTGGATACCCAATTTAAGGGCTCTTTAATATCACTATATTAATTCAGAAATAGAACAGAAATTCGATATTGATGACCTTAAATAAGGAATGTGACACAACTGAATATGCATAGGCGTGGCCCCCAAGCAGTACACACATAATACATACACCGATAAGTTTATACCTTGGGGTGGATACCCAAAATATGGGCTCTTCCATATTACTATGTAATTTCAGAAATAAAAGTCGAAATTTGAACTTGATGAACGGCCCCTGGCCCATAAATAGGGAATGTGACACCAGTGACTACCCATAGTCAGGTACCCACAAGCTATACACACATAATACATACACCAATAAGTTTCTACCTTGGGGATGGATACCCAACATATGGGCTTCTCTAATACCACTGTTTGCAGTAAATATATATATGAAACAAACAGCCGACATTTATTCACCAGCCCACTGGGCCTTATTTAAGGAATGTGACACAACTGACTATACATGGGTACGAGCCCGGGTCAAATAGGCACACATTAAACATACGCAACACTTTCTATCTTGGGGATGGATATCCAATTTATGGGCTCTTCCATATCACTATGTAATTTCAGAAATAAAAGTCGAAATTTGAACTTGATGAACGGCCCCTGGCCCCTAAATAGGGAATGTGACACCAGTGACTACCCATAGTCAGGGACCCACAAGCTATACACACACATAATACATACACCAATAAGTTTCTACCTTGGGGATGGATACCCAATATATGGGCTTCTCTAATGCCACTATTTGCAGTAAATATATATATGAAACAAACAGCCGACATTTATTCACCAGCCCACTGGGCCTTATTTAAGGAATGCGACACAACTGACTATACATGGGTATTAGCCCGGGTCAAATAGGCACACACTACACATACTCAACACTTTCTATCTTGGGGATGGATATCAAATGTATGGGCTCTTCCATATCACTATGTAATTTCAGAAATAAAAGTCGACATTCGACCTTGATGAGCGGTCCCTGAGGTCTTAATTAGGGAATGTGACACCACTTACTATACATGGATATAAGCCCGAATCCAACAGACACACATTACACATACGCCCAATTGTATACCTTGGATTTGGCTACCCAATGTATTGGCTCTTCCATATCACTATGTAATTTCAGAAATAATAGTCGTAATTCGACATTGATGAACGGCCCAGTGGCATTAAATAGGGAATGTGACACCACTGATTATGCATGGGTGTAAGCCCGTATCCAGTAGACACCCAACACACATAAGCCCAATGTTGTACATTTAATACATACCTGCCCAACTTTCTACCTTGGGAATGAATGTTGTCCACACTTGTAGATTTTTAATCTCTGTGAGCATTGGGCCGATCCCCACGTACACTATTGTGATACATATTTGGCTATCCTATTAATGACCATTACACACATAA
Source organism: Archivesica marissinica (assembly GCA_014843695.1). Lineage (NCBI taxonomy): Eukaryota > Metazoa > Mollusca > Bivalvia > Venerida > Vesicomyidae > Archivesica > Archivesica marissinica. The sequence continues at coordinate 28,887,722 of CM026394.1, forward strand.
GTCAAATTTCCTCCCTTGGTGTAAACATTATGTATTCAAATTATACATATAGCATGTGCAATATATGTGTAAATATGCCGTTAGCAAAAGAAACGCTGTTTTCAAGTGCTATAACATTCTTTAAACTTTATTTATTTTACAACGATTGCGAAGCAAGTTTTAACAACTTATATTAATCACTCTCGTTGGCGCGGATGAAAGCGTATGACATATAATATTTTTTCTAAATTTACAAATCTGCATGTATTTATGTCGTGAGGCATGGTTAAAACACAGACGGATCTGTAGTCCAGTGGTAACACGCTGGACTGGTAAACCAGGGGTCGCAGGTTCGATCCCCCGTCTGACCATAATAAAATTAACAGTGTTTCAGATGGGACGCTAAACCGAGGTCTCGTGTCGGTGCTTTACACCGTGCACGTAAAAGAACCAGAGGAGACTCTGGAATGGGTATCTGCCTGTTTCATTGCACTATCCTCCAAAAATCTAAAATGACTAATCTCTTCAGGAGGCGTCGCTCAAATGGGCAACCGGTAGCGACGATAAATAAACGTAAAAACACAAGCTGTACATTTAATGTCTAGTAATCTGAACTACCCCTAGGTATAATACAATATAGATCACTGTGTACAGTAATCTGAACTCTAGATCACTGTGTACAGTAATCTGAACTGCCCCTAGGTATAATACAATACTAGATCACTGTGTACAGTAATCTGAACTGCCCCTAGGTATAATACAATAATAGATCACTGTGTACAGTAATCTGAACTACCCCCAGGTATAATACAATAATAGATCACTGTGTACTAGGTATAATACAATAATAGATCACTGTGTACAGTAATCTGAACTACCCCCAGGTATAATACAATAATAGATCACTGTGTGCAGTAATCTGAACTACCCCTAGGTATATTACAATAATAGATCACTGTGTACAGTAATCTGAACTGCCCCTAGGTATATTACAATAATAGATCACTGTGTACTAGGTATAATACAATAATAGATCACTGTGTACAGCAATCTGAACTGCCCCTAGGTATAATACAATAATAGATCACTGTGTACAGTAATCTGAACTGCCCCTAGGTATATTACAATACTAGATCACTGTGTACAGTAATCTGAACTATCCCTAGGTATAATACAATAATAGATCACTGTGTACAGTAATCTGAACTGCCCCTAGGTATATTACAATAATAGATCACTGTGTACTAGGTATAATACAATAATAGATCACTGTGTACAGTAATCTGAACTACCCCTAGGCATAATACAATAATAGATCACTGTATACAGTAATCTGAACTGCCCCTAGGTATATTACAATAATAGATCACTGTGTACTAGGTATAATACAATAATAGATCACCGTGTACAGCAATCTGAACTACCCCTAGGTATAATACAATAATATATCACTGTGTACAGTAATCTGAACTACCCCTAGGTATAATACAATAATAGATCACTGTGTACAGTAATCTGAACTACCCCTAGGCATAATACAATAATAGATCACTGTGTACAGTAATCTTAACTATCCCTAGGTATAATACAATAATAGATCACTGTGTACAGTAATCTGAACTATCCCTAGGTATAATACAATAATAGATCACTGTGTACAGTAATCTGAACTATCCCTAGGTATAATACAATAATAGATCACTGTGTACAGTAATCTGAACTACCCCTAGGCATAATACAATAATAGATCACTGTGTACAGTAATCTGAACTATCCCTAGGTATAATACAATAATAGATCACTGTGTACAGCAATCTGAACTACCCCTAGGTATAATACAATAATAGATCACTGTGTACTAGGTATAATACAATAATAGATCACTGTGTACAGTAATCTGAACTACCCCTAGGTATAATACAATAATAGATCACTGTGTACTAGGTATAATACAATAATAGATCACTGTGTACAGCAATCTGAACTACCCCTAGGTATAATACAATAATAGATCACTGTGTACAGTAATCTGAACTACCCCTAGGTATATTACAATAATAGATCACTGTGTACAGTAATCTGAACTACCCCTAGGTATAATACAATAATTGATCACTGTGTACAGTAATCTGAACTACCCCTAGGCATAATACAATAATAGATCACTGTGTGCAGTAATCTGAACTACCCCTAGGTATACTACAATAATAGATCACTGTGTACAGTAATCTGAACTACCCCTAGGTATAATACAATAATAGATCACCGTGTACAGCAATCTGAACTACCCCTAGGTATAATACAATAATAGATCACTGTGTACTAGGTATAATACAATAATAGATCACTGTGTACAGCAATCTGAACTACCCCTAGGTATAATACAATAATAGATCACTGTGTACAGTAATCTGAACTGCCCCTAGGTATAATACAATAATAGATCACTGTGTACAGTAATCTGAACTACCCCTAGGTATATTACAATAATAGATCACTGTGTACAGTAATCTGAACTACCCCTAGGTATAATACAATAATTGATCACTGTGTACAGTAATCTGAACTACCCCTAGGCATAATACAATAATAGATCACTGTGTGCAGTAATCTGAACTACCCCTAGGTATACTACAATAATAGATCACTGTGTACAGTAATCTGAACTACCCCTAGGTATAATACAATAATAGATCACTGTATACAGTAATCTGAACTACCCCTAGGTATAATACAATAATAGATCACCGTGTACAGCAATCTGAACTACCCATAGGTATAATACAATAATAGATCACTGTGTACAACAGTCTGTAGTACACAATTATCGGTCACTGTGTGTGGTCATCTATCAAAGGTTTTGCCTTAATCTATGGTCATATACCAAAGGAGTTACGAGACCTAAGGCCATCTATAAAATGATTTGCCAGACCGAAGGACATCTACACAGACGGATATGTAGTCCAGTGGTAACACTCTGGACTGGTAATCCAGGGATCGCAGGTTCGATTCCCCGTCTGACCCTAATACAATTAACAGTCTTTCAGATGGGACGTTAAACCGAGGTCTCGTGTCGGTGCTTTACACAGTGCACGTAAAAGAACCAGAGGAGACTCTGGAATGGGTCTCTGTCTGTATCATTGCATTGTCCTCCAAAATCTAAAATGATTAATATCTTCAGGAGGCGTCGCTCATATGGGCAACCAGTAGCGACGATAAATAAACGTAAAACACACACAAAGGACATCTACCAAAGGAGTTGCCAGACATTAGGTGGACCAACACGTCTTGTGGCAGATAAAATCACTTTTGCAAACAGCATAGAGCCACACTCTATGATGTTTGCTATTCGGATACTGAAGCTAAAACATTTGGCTGAATACCAAACAGCATACGCCACGGCTGATTTCTTCTTCTTCTTGTCGTTCGCGAATCACATGGACAAGCCGGCAGCAAACACGAAATGGGCCGTCCTCCTCAGATCCTCCCGGCAGCCATGTAACTTCGTCTGGAGAGAAGTATCTGTTGGCCAGGTTGTTTTCCTCAGCCCATGAAGATTGGGACACTCCTGGAGGATGTGTTCTGCAGTCTGGTCCCCTACGTTGCAGCTGCAGGCAGTTGATGGAGCTAGTCCAAGCTTCCGACAAATATGGAAGTTCAGGCGGTTATGCCCTGTTCTAAGCCGGAATATCGTGACTTGCTCCTGTCTGGTGAGAAGGTGGTAGTCATCCTTCTCGACTGTTGGCTTTGATGCAGATTTGATTATGGTGCATTTCTCCTTGTAAGTTAAATCTTTGTCTGGTTGCCTCTCGGTAGAACCTTGCTTGGCAAGCTGGTCAGCGGCTTCATTGCCAGGGATGCCTATGTGTGCAGGTACCCACTGGAGGACAGTTCTTTTAGTAACGCTGACTGTTCGAAGGGCTTCCATCAGGTGGGGTTCTTTGTTGTTAGACAGGGCATCCAGAACTGAGAGCGCATCAGTCAGGAAGACAACCTGGGCACACTACACAGTGTTGTGTACTAGAGATGCTGCTGTTTCAAGGGCCTGTACTTCTGCCCCATAGTTGCTGCAGTGTACTCCAGTAGGTAGAGCAACGTCCATCTGGGTGTCGGACATACATTCCTGCTTCTCCGTTTGCTACTGCTTTTGTGGCTGAATCATCTGTGTAGACTTGTATCCATGCTTCTCCAGGATAACTCTTGTCGATGTGTGCTAGTGTGAGGGCACGTTTGACGTCATCATGTTGTCTATCTCTGGATGTCATGTATGGGATTGTACTGCAGATGGTAACCTTGGATTCATCGCTAGTCAACCATGGCTTGGATAGAAATGGCGTTGGAGGCAATGTCTTGGCTGGGAGATGGCTGGTGTGCTTTCGAGCAAGCTTCTTGGACTGGTGGATGAAACTGCTGCGCTTTAGACGATTCTTCGTTAGTGCCTCAACTCTCTGCTTCATCGGTTGTTCTTCCTGACATCGAAACTTCTCTGTCTGTAGAAGAATTCTTGTGTCGCGACGTTCTTGCAGTGGCTGGATGGAAGTAATTTTCTCCATGGCCTTGATTGGAGTGCTTTTCATTGCACCTGTGATCAGCCTGAGAGCCTTGTTCTGAACCTTGTCAAGTGTCTGTTGGTTGGTCTTGGCTGATGTTGTCCAGGCGGTGGATCCATATTCCAGGTGAGGCCTAACCACACCTTGGTAAATAGTCTTCAAGATGCGATCATTGGCACCCCATGTGGTGCCAGCAAGCTTCCGAAGGATTGCAAGCTTGCGCTTGGCTTTGGCCTCTGCTTTCTGGATATGTGACGTTCATGTCTGCCGTCTGTCAAATGTCACCCCCAAGTATGTTGGCTCGTTGTCCGTCTTCAAGGCAGTTCCACCGACTTTGATGGTTCCAGCTTTCTGTTTGGTGGAAAGTGTGAAGAGTGTGGTTGACGACTTCTCCTTATTAATAGAGATGCACCAGTCTTCTGCCCATGCTGTGAGCTTGTCTGTGGCCATCTGCATTCTGTATGTGGCAGTCGTTGCATATTCTTCAACACACCACATGACCAAGTCGTCAGCATAGAGTGCTGCTTTGATACCATGTGGCAGCTCTGCAAGCAAGTCATCGATGAAGATGAGGAACAGCGTAGGCGAGATCACTCCCCCTTGAGGAACACCGTGTCGGATGAGGACTTGCTTGCTCTTCTGGTTGTCAACAGGTACTCTGGCTCTGCGATTGTGTAGGAAGGAGTTGGTCCATCGGAGCATCTTGTCGGCAATTCCACATCGTTGCATCTTGACCAGCAGCCCATCAGCCCAGACTTTGTCAAAAGCCATCCGGAGGTCCATCCAGGTTGCAAAAACTACCTTCCGGTCTTGGAATGCATCCTCAACTTCCTGAGCGAGGTATGTTGCCTGGTCCTCTGTGCATCTGAACTGTCGGAATCCTGCTTGTTCCTTGGATAGGAGATTTTCTGTCTCAAGGTACCACATGAGTCTCTTGTTAACTATCCTCTCCATTGTCTTGACCACACAGCTAGTGAGACTAATAGGGCGATAGCTGGAAGCTTTCTTTCTATCCTTGCCGTTCTTGTAGATTGGGAGACTGATTTCGATCTATGTTGTTTGCAAATGTGATTTTATTTACCCAGCAGGCAAACGGTTAATAAAGGTGTTAACCAGAGTGAATTGGGAATAAATTATCCCAGACAAACGACTTGTAACCACCACTAAGATGGTATAAACTATCACAGACAGTACTATCTGTCAATATGATATAACACATGTAAGCTAATAAATCCAAAACAGTTGTTATATTTTCAATCATTTTAATATACAATGTATTGTGTATTATAATAACAATTTGTATGATCATAGCCATGTATACACACTATGTAAATTGGTTGGTCTGAAATGGGCAATTATATCTATATCTGATTGATAACATTTATGATTGTTATTAACTTACTTACATCATGCCGGAGGTTACCTAATTTATGTTCAATTTAAATTACAAATTATGATTGATTTAATGAATGGCTTTCGGACTTTCACACCATGCCATAGGTTACACACATTACAATGTTTGATTGATTTAATGAATGCCACAATGATCTAATTATAAGAAACATAGAACAATTATCAACCGATAAGCATGTGATATAATACAGTCTATAATCTGATATGGAAAAAAAATTTATTTTACAAATGTTCTCGACACCACATGACCTTATTAGATTGAGGCGTCATTAAAAAAGATATCCATTAACTAACTAACTAACTAACTAACTGCTTCTCAACCAACATCATCAGCATGGATGCCGCCGTCCTTGAGTGTTTCGGCCCTCAAATTCCATGGACACTCTGTGGTGGCGGTTGGCCCACAGTGGTGATCAGTCACTGCGCGTTGGTTGATTGCTTCCAGCTCCTCTCGTCTCAGCCACAGCCAGCTTGAAGCCCGTTCAGCTGCTTGGCTCAGTCTCTGGATAGCCATCCTTTTCTCTCTACCAGTAGTCCCAACTGCTGTCATCAGTCTGCAAACGGACTGGGAATAGAAGCCTCTCGCGCCTACTTCTACATGGAACAGCAAAGTACGCCAACCTCGTTGCTTGCAGAGTTCCAGAAGCTCTGTATACTTCGCCTTCTTCCTTTCGTAGGCCTCTTCGCACATTGTCTCCCATGGTACTGTCAGCTCAATGACGATGAGCTTCTTCCCTGTCTTGGACCACAGTACGATGTCTGGTCGTTGGGTCATCTGGACCACGTCGGGGAAAACAAGTCTCTTCCCAAGGTCAACCTCCATGTTCCAGCCCGTTGTGCCATCCAGAATCGATGACTTGTGTGGTGTCTGTGTCTTCCTGGTCTCACCCGGCTTGACAAAGGCGATGTGCCCATGGTGGGGATGTTTACAACGTTCCTTCTTCCGCTCTTTCTCCAGCCAATCAGCCAACTCCCTGAGGACTGAGTCATGTCTCCATCTGTATCTGCCCTGTGTCAGTGATGTAGAACAGGATGACAGGACATGCTCTAGTGTGCCTGTTCTGTCACACACGCTGCAGTTGGGGTCAGCCGTGAGTCCCCGTCGGCACAGGTACGCTGGGGATGGTAGGAGGTCATAGGCGGACCTAAGGAGAAATGAAAACCTCAATGGCTCATACTTCCAGATGTATTCCCAGGTCAGCTTCCTGTCTGTGGTGTTCCACGTAGTCCATGCTCCCTGCGCTCCCATCTCCACCGCCCTTGCTTGTCTGGCATGTTCCTCTGCTCTCCTGATTTCTGACTGGATCATGGCTCGCCTCTCCTTCTGGTCTGATCGGCTTCACAGCACCGTCTTTGTTGCACCGAATCCTTGACGTCCACCAGCAGTCACTCCCACAATGTATTTATACTTGAGCGTGCTCTCTGCCTGGTTCACAGATTCTGTCGCTGACCATTTCCTGCTGCTACGGGTTACGATCCCTGCCTCACGGATAAGTTGGTCCGGAGAATCCCTCATTTATTATGTGTTCTATAGTCTATAGCTGAACGTGTACTTACGAATGCTTGGTGTCTGGTTTATTTTGTTATTTTTTATTAAGAACATTTTGATAAACCATACGCTTGACACTATACATACAGCCTCAGAATCGAAAGCTACATCTGTCTTGTACTGCAGAACGTTGTTTGCATTTCATATTTAAACATGCAAGGCTACCTGTGTTTTTCTAGTAAATTCATATAACTAGAAAAATAATGCACTTTCTAAGTCTTAAGCTACACGAGATTATAACTGGAAATGTGAAGCGCGCCATTTACCTAGAATTGTAATTATACGAGATTTTGAGTGGACATTTAGAATACCTTAATAGTGATGTAATTAGAATGGTACTGATAGAATAAAGTGATAATTTGACATTGTTTATATTTCTATGACGATCTGTTTACATCAAAGGGACGCAACCGAGATTGAAATGGTGAAACCTATAAAATGGGCGTAATATATCTGCAAGTTACAGACAGACGGATCTGTAGTCCAGTGGTAACACGCTGGACGTAATCCAGGGATCGCAGATTCGATCCCCCGTCTGATCCTAATAAAATTAACAGTCTTTCAGATGGGACGTTAAACCGAGGTCTCGTGTCGGTGCTTTACACCGTGCACGCAAAATAACCAGGGGAGATTCTGGAATGGGTCTCTGTCTGTATCATGCACTATCCTCTAAAAATCTAAAATGACTAATCTCTTCAGGAGGCGTCGCTCATATGGGCAACCGGTAACAACACACAACACACACACACACACACACACACACACACACACACACACACACACACACACACACACACACACACACACACACACACACACACACACACACACACACACACACACACACACACACACACACACACACACACACACACACACACACACACACACACACACACACACACACACACACACACACACACACACACACACACACACACACACACACACACACACACACACACACACACACACACACACACACACACACACACACACACACACACACACACACACACACACACACACACACACACACACACACACACACACACACACACACACACACACACACACACACACACACACACACACACACACACACACACACACACACACACACACACACACACACACACACACACACACACACACACACACACACACACACACACACACACACACACACACACACACACACACACACACACACACACACACACACACACACACACACACACACACACACACACACACACACACACACACACACACACACACACACACACACACACACACACACACACACACACACACACACACACACACACACACACACACACACACACACACACACACACACACACACACACACACACACACACACACACACACACACACACACACACACACACACACACACACACACACACACACACACACACACACACACACACACACACACACACACACACACACACACACACACACACACACACACACACACACACACACACACACACACACACACACACACACACACACACACACACACACACACACACACACACACACACACACACACACACACACACACACACACACACACACACACACACACACACACACACACACACACACACACACACACACACACACACACACACACACACACACACACACACACACACACACACACACACACACACACACACACACACACACACACACACACACACACACACACACACACACACACACACACACACACACACACACACACACACACCACACACACACACACACACACACACACCACACACACACACACACACACACACACACACACACACACACACACACACACACACACACACACAACACACACACACACACACACACACACACACACACACACACACACAATTAAACAGCTTGTTTTCCACAGTGATGGTTGGACCTACCAAAATAGGAAAGTAATTAATGTTTTAATTTATACAACTTTATTTTAGCTCGTTTGTGAAACAAATTCTTACAACTTATATTAATCGCTCTCGATACCCTCATTCCTGATGGAATCCATCGCTACGAGGGAGAGAGAGGCATGTGGATGTTTAATGCCTTGCCTAAGGGCACGCTAGTAACGGCTCCAGCGGGGCACGAACTCCGGATCTAGAGCACTTGTGAACAAAACAGTGTCTGTCAATCCACATTTTGATCAGCCAATAAATGACATCCTGACACATCTTAACCCTTAACCTGCCAATAAATTGGACGGAATGTGCAAACAACATAGATCCAGATCCAGGTACGTATGGTATGTCTCTAACACAGTCTGTGCTACGGACATTATACGTATCATATGTCTCTAACACAGTCTGTGCTACGGACATGATACGTATCATATGTCTCTAACACACATAATCTACTTCGGACACAGTATCATAAGCATATAGCATACGTACATGTATATCGCTCGCTTAGTATGGAAGCAATATGGTTGTCTACTATATGATGTTCGTGCTATATTTATAGCAACACGCTGCAATGTCCTGGCTAGACACGCTAAGCATAAGCAGATACGATGACCAGTTTGGACAAAAATGAAATGTCAATCATTATCTCTACACAAGCCGACAACGGACAGGCGCGTAGCTAGGCTTACGCGGTGTACGCACGTGCGTAAGAATTATTTTGACAGTTCATGAAAATTAAATAAATGCAAAATATGCAATAAAAACTGGATCGTAAGGGGGTAAAGGGGGGGGGGGGACACCGACATTGATCATTCACAAGAAAGCAGACATGAACAAAATGCCAACAGATATTGATTGTAGCTGACGTTCATAGTAGGCAAAAGTCACTTGAGACCATATAGCGGGGAAAAAATCTCCGGATGGGGCATGCCCCCGGACCCCATAGGATGGTGCGTATTCCATATTTAGGCTAGCTACGCGCCTGACGGGGATGACGACATCGGGGGAGCTGACATCGGGGGAGCTGACATCGGGGGTGACGACATCGGGGGAGCTGACATCGGGGGTGACGACATCGGGGTGCCGACATCCGGGGAATTGACATCGGGGGTGCCGACATCGGGGATACCGACATCGGGGGTGCCGACATCGGGAGAACTGACATCGGGTGTGCCGGCATCGGGGGAACTGACATCGGGTGTGCCGGTATCGGGGGAACTGACATCGGGTGTGCCGGCATCGGGAGCTGACATCGGGGGTGACGACGTCGGGGGAGCTGACATCGGGGGTGACGACGTCGGGGGAGCTGACATCGGGGGTGACGACGTCGGGGGAGCTGACATCGGGGGTGACGACGTCGGGGGAGCTGACATCGGGGGTGACGACGTCGGGGGTGCCGGCATCGGGAGAGCTGGACTCGGGTGTGCCGGCATCGGGAGAGCTGAACTCGGGTGTGTTGACATCAAAGGTACTGGTATCCGGTTTGCCCATATTGTATGATATCGAAATAGTCCCTGGCTACTTTGCAGAGAGCTAATTATGAACAAATGATTACCAAGGATAAGTTCATCTGAAGTCTCGGTTTTGCACTCGGACTGTCCAAAGAACTGCCTAAGAACACAAACGTTCTTTAGGCCTTTCATTTCTGACTCTTTCAACCACGTTGAACCAAGTTGGGTCCAACTGACACCCCTCATACGTGTCACTATCACATGTTATTTTGCTAGGATTTTGCTCATCGTGCAGCCATATTCACTTCCCCTCCCATCACTGAAACAGATATTTACACATATTTACATTATATGCAAAATGTTGAGTACAACTATGATTAGTTTATTTCTAAGCATAATTTATAATACATGTATTAAAAACTAGAAAGTGTTACTGAAGCATTCTTATGTCTCCCCCACTCACTGTTGCCTCGGTGGAGCTATAAAAGCATGGACGTGAAATATATACAGTCATTTACAAATGGTAATTTCACAAAACAGGTTTGTTTGGGGCATATTTTCCATTACAGATGGATCTGTAGTCCAGTGGTTAACATGCTGGACTGGTAATCCATGGATCGCATGTTCGATCCTAATAAAATTAAGTCTTTCAGAATTGACCTTAAACCGAGGTCTCGTGCCGGTGCTTTACACCGTGCACGCAATAGAACCAGAGGAGACTCTGGAATGGGTATCTGTCTGTATCATTGCACTATCCTCCAAAAACCTAAAATGACTAATCTCTTCAGGAGGCGTCGTTCATATGGGCAACCGGTAGCGACGATAAATAAACGTAAAACACACACATATAAAGTCATCGCAATGAACATTCAGAATTGCAGAATCTGCATTTTTGCAATTTTTCAGAAGAGACAAAACACTGAATTTTGTTTTCTGAAAACCCACCAACAGGATTTGCAGATGAAGAACGGACACGTGTTGTGCTATAAGAATGTCCAAAGGGCGTTAACTCCACAAGTCGTGCACAGGAACGGGCTTACACCACTAAACATAATACTGATACCTCCTACCAACTTTGGTGAACATCCAACAAAGGATATTGGAGATGAATGGCAGAGAAGGTAAAACTGGACAAACCCCCAGACAAAACTGTTGAAAGGACCGTTAATCCTAAAAACAATCACCCAACCAGAACAGTATTATAATATGTAGGCTTACAAGTTGACACCACACTGATGCCTCATGCCATCATTCTTGTATGACTCAGGGTGAGGGGGCATTTAAAGGAGGCTATATTGTTCCGATATTCTAGTGGAAATTGGCAGTTTTTATGCCGAAATGTCGGGGTGGGCGTTTATTACAATAGATACGGTATATTACCCGAGAATTAGCAATGCGACCACATTACCCGAGTATTAGCAATGTGCCTATATTACCCGAGTATTAGTAATGTGACTATATTACCCGAGTATTAGTAATGTGACTATATTACCCGAGTATAAACTGTATTAGTAATGTGACTATATTACCCGAGTATTAGTAATGTGACTATATTACCCGAGTATATACTGTATTAGTAATGTCTATATTACCCGAGTATATACTGTATTAGTAATGTGACTATATTACCCGAGTATATACTGATTAGTAATGTGACTATATTACCCGAGTATATACTGTATTAGTAATGTGACTATATTACCCGAGTATATACTGTATTAGTAATGTGACTATATTACCCGAGTATATACTGTATTAGTAATGTGACTATATTACCCGAGTATATACTGTATTAGTAATGTGACTATATTACCCGAGTATATACTGTATTAGTAATGTGACTATATTACCCGAGTATATACTGTATTAGTAATGTGACTATATTACCCGAGTATATACTGTGTTAGTAATGTGACTATATTACCCGAGTATTAGTAATGTGACTATATTACCCGAGTATATACTGTATTAGTAATGTGACTATATTACCCGAGTATATACTGTGTTAGTAATGTGACTATATTACCCGAGTATATACTGTATTAGTAATGTGACTATATTACCCGAGTATATACTGTGTTAGTAATGTGACTATATTACCCGAGTATATACTGTTTAGTAATGTGACTATATTACCCGAGTATAACTGTATTAGTAATGTGACTATATTACCCGAGTATATACTGTGTTAGTAATGTGACTATATTACCCGAGTATATACTAGATTAGTAATGTGACTATATTACCCGAGTATATACTGTGTTAGTAATGTGACTATATTACCCGAGTATTAGTAATGTGACTATATTACCCGAGTATATACTGTGTTAGTAATGTGACTATATTACCCGAGTATAAACTGTATTAGTAATGTGACTATATTACCCGAGTATATACTGTGTTAGTAATGTGACTATATTACCCGTGTGTATACTATATTACCCGAGTATATACTATATTAGTAATGTGACTATATTACCCGAGTATATACTATATTAGTAATGTGACTATATTACCCGAGTATATACTGTATTAGTAATGTGACTATATTAACCGAGTATATATTATATTAGTGATGTGACTATTATGTACATTGCAAGTCACATTGTTTGAATCTGTCATTGGTTCATAGCTCGAACATGCCATGTGTCCGGACCACGGTGGCCACTGTTCAGGATATCAGCTTCATGTTTGATTATTCTGCAAAACGGCTGGTAGCATTCCAGGACGAGCTGTCTCGAGACATTGCTACGAAAGAAGAAATGGACCAGCGCACTAAACTCCGCACACTGTGTGAAACACGATGATCCAGTCGTGCGGACGCACTTGGAACATTCAAAAATGCATTTCCCGTAGTGGTGCACGCAATGTAGACGCTGCATGAAGATGGGGACGAAAAGGCAGGCCAGTATCTGGCGGCCACACTGCGCTTCGAGTTTATCATCTCGCTTGTTGTGGCAGAACATATTTTGAGTAACACTGTTCCGCTGACCAACCTTCTACATAAGGAAGATAATGATCTCTTGTATGCTGTTGAGGAAACACATGTCATTATCAAATTATGCAATGACGAGAAGGGTAACCTGGCAGTTTGGAATTCCCTATATGACAGGGCCACGGCTATTAGCGCCGAATTTGGCATCAACCTATTATGGTCGAGAAGAGTTGCTCGACAACAGAACAGAGCGAACCTTGAAGTGCAAACAGTATCGAACCACTTCAGGATAACACTGTATAATCAGGGGCGTAGCCATGAACGTCACAATGTGCAGGCCGAACTACTGAGCGGCGCAGCCGCGAAAGTGTTAGGGGGGTTTGGGGGCATGCCCCCCTATGAATTTTTGAAAATTAGAATGCAACTGGTGGCTTCTGACATATCCTGAGGTCTTTTGAAGAGCGGGTTTGAAGGGACAAATGATTGCGTAAATAGTGGTGAAAACTGTAAAAGTGATGAAATGACGGATGATACTGTTGGTTTTATTTTTCAACAAAACATACAGGTATATATGTAACACACTTCACTGCTTTCATCGACTTACTAAGTTGAAGATTAAGCAATCCATTTGCCCTTGAACAAAAATGAGCATTATTAGTCAAGATAATGTTAAAGCTAATTACAAACTGACGTGTACCCCAGTCACTGTATACTACACATAGAACAGACGTCCGGTTGGCCCGGAAATGTGATGCACCCTGACAAACTAATCACGTCCAAACGTCTGGTTTTGGCTGCAGCAGTCGTTGATTATTTTGTCAACGTCAATATCCATCTGTCGGTGGAGATGTAAGAGTGCCAGGCCTGACAGACGGACATCTCCCATCGTGCCTCTCAGGAAATTTTTAATTTGACGCATGGCACTGAAGGAGCGTTCAGCAGAGGCTGATGAAGCCGGCATAGTGAGCAGGATGGACAACACCATGAACACAACGGGGTACAGCTGCTTGTTGGTGGCCTTCAGTGTGTCCACATGTCGTTGTGGTTTCTGCTCAGATATACTCCATCTTGTCTTCCACCTAGTGACTTCAAGACGGAAAGCGTCCATTGGCTAGATCATGGCAATACGTGTCGTAGATGGTGTCGATGATGGCATCAGTGAGGTCATGTAGCTTGCATGGGACAAGGTACTCTGCGGCAAACCGGTCCTCGTTTTGAAGAAGTCGTTGAGTAATCTCTTCTACAAGATGGTCGATAAACACGTAGAATAGCGACACTTTCCAGTAATCCGATGGGTTATTTGCAGGATGATTGGCCCGGTGTTGTTGTCTGCCAACCCGGCGGGGTACACAGGGTTGAATGTCAAATTCTTGTGCTAACAGCACAGCCGACTCAAACAGGGCATCCCACACTGCGGGGTCATTCCGTACATCATCGAGTCTATGCAAAACAACTTTACACTCGATCATAGTTTCTAGCAGGTCGGTATCAACTGCTTGCAAGAAGTTGGTAAGGGCAACCGTGCCACTAAGTATATTCTCTGCTGTAACCAGTGCTACAATAAATTCAAATCGCAGAATAGCTGCCAGATGTTGTCCGGCTTTGTCGTCTCCGTCGTCCTGTAGAGTTTCCAGCGCATGTACCACAACAGGGTATGCCATCTTGAAGGTGTAGAGAGAATCAGCTCTACTTGACCATCTGGTCTCACACAGTGTACGGAGCTTGGTTCGTTTGTCCATCTGCTCCCTGGTTCCTCCATCTGCTTCCAACTCGTTCGAAAATGCAGTCAACCGTTTGGCAGAATAGTCAAAGGCAAACGCTATGTCTTGTACGGTAGACATCATCGTTCTAACACAAGCTACTTTACTGCTATGTACTAGTGCCAGATTGAGACAATGAGCTTTACAGTGCACATAGTTGGCCAATGGCGCCACCTCGCGTATTCTAGCTTGCACTCCACGATATTTGCCTGACATGTTTGAGGCTCCGTCGTAACACTGGGCTCTCAGTTTGGCGATGTCTAAACCTGCTTCTTCTAACGAAGAAATAATGAGCTGTGACAATGCATCCCCCTTGATACTTTCTGCGTGAACAAAACCGATGAACTCTTCGCGAACAACTAACTGTTCCTTGCTGTCAAGAAAACGAATACACACCGATAGTTGCTCCTTTGTTGCCTTGTCCGTTGCCTCATCTGCTATTATAGCAAAACAAGGGGCGTCACCACAGTCAGAAACAATGGCATTTCTTACTTGTTTGGAGCATAGCTGAATTATTTCATTCTGGATATCAGGGGAAGTGTATTTTGCTCGGGCATCGCCCACTACCAGATGGTCAGACAAAACTGGATCCTCCTTTGCAGTTGCGTGTAGGATTGTGTGAAAATTGCTCCTGTCGTCCGTATGCCCTCGAATTAGTATGTTCTGTTTACCGCACAAGATAATGACATCGATGATTTTTTTAAGAGCATGTCGATTGTTAGCCACCTGACGTGCATGACTGGAGGACAGCATACTAACAACCGATTCAATCTTGTGATCAACAACACTCAAGAAGTTTTTTGCAGCATGAGCACATCCGTTGTGTTGTGTAGTATTGACTAAATGACGTTTGCAATAGTCAAAGAAGTTTTTCCAGTCGGTGACCGGGTTTACAAATGTCTTCTCCTTCGACTCTTTCTTTCCAAACAGCAGGCAGTAAACGCAATATAATGCATCTTCTGACACCGAATAGCGCAGCCAATGATGCATTTGTAACCACTGAGCCTTCGGTCTCCTTTTGCTACCAGCAATTATTCTGAAACAGAATGATTAATCCATTACACGGAGGCTCGCTACCTTAAACCCCACTCCTGTATGTCCCCCATTTGTCTTCACGATTTCTCAATCGTAAGGTCATATTAACAGTCAGTAGTAGGCTTAAGTCATATTTGTAGGTCATATATTCAGTCCAGTCGAAGTCATATTTGTAAGGTTATATTAACAATCAGACAGTAGTAGACTAAAGTCATATTCGCCAGGTCATATTCGGTTCAGTAGAAATCATATTCGCAATAGTCGGTTAAATTCATATCCGTAAATGTCATATTTGTAAATCCACCCAGTAGTAGACTGAAGTCATGTTCGCCAGATCATATCCGTAATGTCATATTCGTAAATCCATATTTATTCTAAAAGGGCCTAAAACATCTAACTCATTAATTATAAAATATATTTCTTTAATTAATTTTATAGTATACATATTGGATAACCACATAACATTAGTAACTTAAATCTTCACATTATCGCAGAATAAATGCACTATGATGAAAATAAATGTCATATTCGCAAACGCGATGTCATATTCGCGAATATGGGTCATATTCGCACTTTAGTCATACCGCAATAACAATGCACATGCGGCGATTTCAATGCACACACAACGATGTCAAGTAGGTTAAAAAGGGCTTGGGGAAATAGAATTGATATAAATTAATTAGACATAGTGCAGACATAACGCTAAACAGTCACTCATCCGTCATCGCTTGTATCATAACATTACTGGTAATTTAATGCTGCTTCTAATGTACCTTGATGGAAAGGTGAACACGTGTGCCTTTTCCCATTTCTTCGCCAAATCTCTTGATATCGTCCTTGCATAGGTCCAACGCAGACAGACATCCTATATCTGGGTACGGAGGCAACACATTCGAACATCCCGCCATGTTGCACTCTAGACTACTCTAACATCGCGGTCAGACAAGCGCTTGAAAATTATATATGACAAGCGCTTGAAAATTATATGACAAAGCGTATCTAAAGAGCGTAATATTTAGATGTGAATGTTGGATAGTGCACATGACCCACATGGATGATGATACATAAAAAAAAACGATCTAGGACACCACGAACGTTGCTTTTACCGTAACTTAAAAGTCTTTTATTCATTTGTGACATGCGGCGTATTTTGTGTGTGTGTGAAAATGATGTGCAGGCAAATGCCTTTTTGCCTTAAGGCAGCTACGCGCCTGATTTAAGACATCGTGTATATGACCGACTCAGTCACTTGTCCAACTACTATGACACTAGTTGTCAACATCTTCATAATTTAAGTGTACCTTGTTATGTGCGAGTTTTGCTTTTTATCTACAGAACTCGTGCTGATAACCATAACAATCATTATGATTTTGTGTATGACAGTTACGCCCCTTACCAATTTCCCATAATGCAACCATTCGCTCAAGACATTATTGATTGCTAGCTTGTTTTCAGTACCTCTGATACGACAGTTTCCGGATATTATCGGTTATTGCCGATAATTTCCGTATATGGATATCCTTGACTGGTTTGCAGTATTGTTACATCAGTCGGACACAACGAGTCGAAAGGAACCCAACTAGTATATTTGGAAACACACTATACTGCATAAATGTTACAAAATAATGTGAACACATTTTATAAGGTACTCGTGCATACTATTACAGGATACTATTGCACAAATGTGACACAATAGTGCTGTATAATTGTTACAAGATAATGTTGTATAGATGTTACAAGATAATTTTGCATAAATGTTACAGCGCTCTATGGCTTTTAATAAGGATCAAACCAGAACGGGGTTACAATATGTACACATAACTAGACATCATACAGATTCTTCCTGCCAAGGTTGGTGTATATCCAAAAATGGGTTTTGGAGATAATGTGTGGACAAGTTTTGTGTCATAATAATGTTTAATTTGCTGTAAATCCGCAAATATCACCCAACTGGAACATGGTTACAATTATGCACAACTAGACATCATACATATGCTTCCTGCCAAAGTGGTTATGTCATTAAAATGTTCAATTGGCTGTAAATCTGTAAATAATCATCCAACCGGAACCGTGTTACAATTATGCACAACTAGACATCATACTGTAGCCTGGGAAAAGGCGTCGATATATTTTGCCTGGTCAGTCAAATAAATATATTTTAACACCAAGACTATTAATTGGGCCGTATTGAGTTTCTGAACATATCATTTGGTTAGAAGATAAAATGTGAAAAATCCTGGAACCAAGCTAATCATACTGATGCTTCCTGCCAAGTTTGGTGAAAATGCAACAAAGGGCTATGGAGAACATGCACAGACAAGATAAAGCGGACAGACGGGCAATGGCAAAAACAATATGAATCCTCCATTAGGGGAGACATGATTACATTCTGTAAGAATCAGATTCCATTCTTTGGATTTTACTTCTATAACCCAGTTACGGTAATCTTCTATCTGAGCTGGGTGTTTACCTAAGGCTGGGAATCAAACCGGTGATGCCAGCATAGAAGTGGAACCTGCCAACCACTCGATACAAGACAAGTTGCCGCTCATCAATGCAACCCGGGTTTGTGGGTAGCATGTAAGATAGTAGACTAGTTGCCGGCAAATATGCTCAAATACATCCGGCAGCTAGATTGGACAGGTGGATGCTTACTGGGTATTTATGTTTCCTCATACACGATCGACCACATATACGATTAACATAAGTTCTGCTAACTTTGTTTGCAGAATTAAACTATACAAAGCAAGCAATCAAATTTGATATCGCCGTCCGAATTGCAGGTGGATTGACAAATTTGTGAATTTTTAGTCAAATAAAGGGCAATAACTCTGGTGTTACTGCATCAATGCCATTGATATCACTATGGTGATATTAAGCTTCATAGAATTGCACTCATTGGGTACAGAGTCTGGCCGAGCAAATGTGTGGATTTTCAATTAAAGGGCAAGAACTGTAACAATAACCTGTTACTCGGCTGATCGCCACAAAAGGCACCACCATACGACTGTGATACACGTTTATCTTTAATTTCTTAAAATTCCACCCATTGCTTACTGAGAACTGGCTCCGGACTTATAGAAGCACACACAGACGGATGACCACAAATCAATATTGGAAAGAAAAGTGGAGAGAAATCCAATAAGCTTTTAGCTTTCATTTCAATCCACTCATTTACGGTGTACATAATTATTTATTGTAAATTATGTTATATAATGTCGAATAAATATGCTTAACCCTTTCCGTCATAGAAGCACCATTTGACGCCATTACCAATACGACATACATTGGCAATGTAGTAGCCAAACCAATGTTCATAATAATTATATACCGTATTTACTCGCCAATAACACGGGGATATTTCCCGCTGATCTAAGGCTCAGTCAGGGTCCCGTCTTATAGGCGAGTAAATACGGTACATAGCATGTATATGTTATTTCATTCATAGCGACATTCTTAATTGCAGATATTCTAATTATTAACCCTTTCCCTCATAGAAGCATCCCTTGACACCATTACCAATACAACATAAATTGACAATGTAGTAGCCAAATCAATGTTCATAATAACGCCAAAGTCTCATGTAGTCCCAGTAATATCTATGGAGGTGGGATAGATATGGCGACTACTTATCCACTGCATGATAGCTAAATGGCTGTCGTTTGTATGGAGATATAATAGTATAAATTCTCTAAATCTCTATGACGGAAAGGGATAATGTCGAATAAATATGCTTAAACCAAATCTTGCCGGGGGGGGGGGGGGGGGGGGGGGGGGGGTACCAATAATAAAGAATCATACAACACACCATAATTATGATAAATTGTTTTATTCCTGAAGATAATCTGTTGACAAAAATATAGGTCTTCAACAACAAAAACAGGAAATAACAATATCAATATCAACAACTACATAATGATGTGTACAGTGGAGAAACACTGCAATAATACGTCCAATCATACAACAAACATAGAATTACTAATTACCTAAACTATAAACAAAGTTTGATGAATATCTATCAAGTTATATATGTGTAGTCTTTGGATGGTTGGTGCCATGTTCTGGGTGGTTGGTGTCATGTTCTGGATGGTTGGTGCCATGTTCTGGGTGGTTGGTGTCATGTTCTGGATGGTTGGTGCCATGTTCTGGGTGGTTGGTGTAATGTTCTGGGTGGTTGGTACCATGTTCTGGGTGGTTGGTGCCATGTTCTGGATGGTTGGCGCCATGTTCTGGGTGGTTGGTGCCATGTTCTGGGTGGTTGGTGTAATGTTTTGGATTGGTTGGTGCCATGTTCTGGATGGTTGGCGCCATGTTCTGGATGATTGGTGCCATGTTTTGGATTGGTTGGTGCCATGTTCTGGGTGGTTGGTGCCATGTTCTGGATGGTTGGCGCCATGTTCTGGATGGTTGGTGCCATGTTCTGGATGGTTGGTGTAATGTTCTGGGGGTTGGTGTAATGTTCTGGGTGGTTGGTGTAATGTTCTGGGTGGTTGGTGTAATGTTCTGGTGGTTGGTGTAATGTTCTGGGTGGTTGGTGCCATGTTTGGGTGGTTGGTGCCATGTTCTGGATGGTTGGTGCCATGTTCTGGATGGTTGGTGCCATGTTCTGGGTGGTTGGTGTAATGTTATGGGTGGTTGGTGTAATGTTCTGGGTGGTTGGTGTAATGTTCTGGGTGGTTGGTGTAATGTTATGGGTGGTGTGGTGCCA
Source organism: Archivesica marissinica (assembly GCA_014843695.1). NCBI lineage: Eukaryota > Metazoa > Mollusca > Bivalvia > Venerida > Vesicomyidae > Archivesica > Archivesica marissinica. The sequence goes on from CM026394.1 coordinate 28,909,078, forward strand.
TGTTCTGGTGGTTGGTGCATGTTATGGGTGGTTGTGCCATGTTCTGGATGGTTGGTGCCATGTTATGGGTGGTTGATGCCATGTTCTGGATGGTTGGTGCCATGTTATGGATGGTTGGTGCCATGTTATGGGTGGTTGGTGCCATGTTCTGGGTGGTTGGTGCCATGTTCTGGGTGGTTGATGCCATGTTCTGGATGGTTGGCGCCATGTTCTGGGTGGTTGGTCCATGTTCTGGGTGGTTGGTGTAATGTTTTGGATTGGTTGGTGCCATGTTCTGGATGGTTGGCGCCATGTTCTGGAGGGTTGGTGCCATGTTTTGGATTGGTTGGTGCCATGTTCTGGATGGTTGGCGCCATGTTCTGGATGGGTGGTGCCATGTTCTGGGTGGTTGGTGTCATGTTCTAGGTGGTTGGTGCCATGTTATGGGTGATTGGTGCCATGTTATGGGTGGTTGGTGCCATGTTCTGGATGGTTGGTGCCATGTTCTGGATGGTTGGTGCCATGTTCTGGGTGGTTGGTGTAATGTTTTGGATTGGTTGGTGCCATGTTCTGGATGGTTGGTGCCATGTTTTGGATTGGTTGGTGCCATGTTCTGGATGGTTGGTGCCATGTTCTGGATGGTTGGTGCCATGTTCTGGGTGATTGGTGCCATGTTATGGGTGATTGGTGCCATGTTATGGGTGGTTGGTGCCATGTTCTGGATGGTTGGTGCCATGTTCTGGGTGGTTGGTACCATGTTCTGGGTGGTTGGTGTAATGTTTTGGATTGGTTGGTGCCATGTTCTGGATGGTTGGCGCCATGTTATGGATGGTTGGTGCCATGTTCTGGGTGGTTGGTGTAATGTTTTGGATTGGTTGGTGCCATGTTCTGGGTGGTTGGTGTCATGTTCTGGTGGTTGGTGTAATGTTTTGGATTGGTTGGTGCCATGTTCTGGATGTTGGTGCCATGTTTTGGATTGGTTGGTGCCATGTTCTGGATGGTTGGTGCCATGTTTTGGATTGGTTGGTGCCATGTTCTGGGTGGTTGGTGCCATGTTTTGGATTGGTTGGTGCCATGTTCTGGGTGGTTGGTGTAATGTTCTGGGTGGTTGGTGCCATGTTCTGGGTGGTTGGTGTAATGTTCTGGGTGGTTGGTGTAATGTTCTGGATTGGTTGGTGCCATGTTCTGGGTGGTTGGTGTAATGTTCTGGGTGGTTGGTGTAATGTTCTGGATTGGTTGGTGCCATGTTCTGGGTGGTTGGTGTAATGTTTTGGATTGGTTGGTGCCATGTTCTGGATTGGATGGTGCCATGTTCTGGGTGGTTGGTGTAATGTTCTGGTGGTTGGTGTAATGTTTTGGATTGGTTGGTGCCATGTTTTGGGTGGTTGGTGCTATGTTTTGGATTGTTGGTGCTATGTTTTGGATTGGTTGGTGCCATGTTTTGGGTGGTTGGTGCCATGTTTTGGATTGGTTGGTGCCATGTTCTGGGTGGTTGGTGCCATGTTTTGGATTGGTTGGTGCCATGTTCTGGATGGTTGGTGCCATGTTCTGGGTGGTTGGTGTAATGTTCTGGGTGGTTGGTGTAATGTTCTGGGTGGTTGGTGCCATGTTCT
>CM026394.1:28911669-28965821 GCA_014843695.1 Archivesica marissinica
ATGTTTTGGATTGGTTGGTGCCATGTTCTGGATGGTTGGTGCCATGTTTTGGATTGGTTGGTGCCATGTTCTGGGTGGTTGGTGCCATGTTTTGGATTGGTTGGTGCCATGTTCTGGGTGGTTGGTGCCATGTTTTGGATTGGTTGGTGCCATGTTCTGGATGGTTGGTGCCATGTTCTGGGTGGTTGGTGTAATGTTCTGGGTGGTTGGTGTAATGTTCTGGGTGGTTGGTGCCATGTTCTGGGTGGTTGGTGCCATGTTCTGGGTGGTTGGTACCATGTTCTGGATGGTTGGTGCCATGTTCTGGATGGTTGGTGCCATGTTTTGGATTGGTTGGTGCCATGTTTGGATTGGTTGGTGCCATGTTCTGGGTGGTTGGTGCCATGTTCTGGGTGGTTGGTGCCATGTTTTGGATTGGTTGGTGCCATGTTTTGGATGGTTGGTGCCATGTTCTGGGTGGTTGGTGCTATGTTTTGGATTGGTTGGTGCCATGTTCTGGATGGTTGGTGCCATGTTTTGGATTGGTTGGTGCCATGTTATGGGTGGTTGGTGCCATGTTTTGGATTGGTTGGTGCCATGTTCTGGGTGGTTGGTGCCATGTTTTGGATTGGTTGGTGCCATGTTCTGGATGGTTGGTGCCATGTTATGGGTGGTTGGTGTAATGTTCTGGGTGGTTGGTGTAATGTTCTGGGTGGTTGGTGCCATGTTCTGGATGGTTGGTGCCATGTTCTGGGTGGTTGGTGCCATGTTCTGGATGGTTGGTGCCATGTTCTGGATGGTTGGTGCCATGTTCTGGGTGGTTGGTGCCATGTTCTGGGTGGTTGGTGCCATGTTCTGGATGGTTGGTGCCATGTTTTGGATTGGTTGGTGCTATATTTTGGATGGTTGGTGCTATGTTTTGGATGGTTGATGCTATGTGTTGGATTGGTTGGTGCTATGTTTTGGATGGTTGATGCTATATTTTGGATTGGTTGGTGCTATGTTTTGGATTGGTTGATGCTATGTTTTGGATTTGTTGATGCTATATTTTGGATTGGTTGGTGCTATGTTTTGGATTGGTTGATGCTATGTTTTGGATGCTTGGTGCTATGTTTTGGATTGGTTGATGCTATGTTTTGGATTGGTTGATGCTATGTTTTGGATTGGTTGATGTTATGTTTTGGATTGGTTGGTGCTATGTTTTGGATGGTTGGTGCTATGTTTTGGATTGCTTGGTGCTATGTTTTGGATTGGTTGATGCTATGTTTTGGATGATTAATGCTATGTTTTGGATTGGTTGATGCTATGTTTTGGATTGGTTGATGCAATGTTTTGGATTGCTTGGTGCTATGTTTTGGATTGGTTGGTGCTATGTTTTGGATTGGTTGGTGCTATGTTTTGGATTGCTTGGTGCTATGTTTTGGATTGCTTGGTGCTATGTTTTGGATTGGTTGGTGCTATGTTTTGGATGGTTGGTGCTATGTTTTGGATGGTTGCTATGTTTTGGATTGGTTGATGCTATGTTTTGGATGATTAATGCTATGTTTTGGATTGGTTGATGCTATGTTTTGGATTGCTTGGTGCTATGTTTTGGATTGCTTGGTGCTATGTTTTGGATGGTTGGTGCTATGTTTTGGATTGGTTGATGCTATGTTTTGGATTTCTTGGTGCTATGTTTTGGATTGGTTGATGCTATGTTTTGGATTGGTTGGTGCTATGTTTTGGATGGTTGGTGCTATGTTTTGGATTTCTTGGTGCTATGTTTTGGATTGCTTGGTGCCATGTTTTGGATTGCTTGGTGCTATGTTTTGGATTGCTTGGTGCTATGTTTTGGATTGCTTGGTGCTATGTTTTGGATTGGTTGGTGCTATGTTTTGGATTGGTTGGTGCTATGTTCTGGATTGGTTGGTGCTATGTTTTGGATGGTTGGTGCTATGTTTTGGATTGGTTGGTGATGTTTTGGATTGGTTGGTGCTATGTTTTGGATTGGTTGATGCTATGTTTTGGATTGGTTGATGCTATGTTTTGGATTGGTTGATGCTATGTTTTGGATTGGTTGATGCTATGTTTTGGATTGGTTGGTGCTATGTTTTGGATGGTTGGTGCTATGTTTTGGATTGCTTGGTGCTATGTTTTGGATTGGTTGGTGCTATGTTTTGGATTGCTTGGTGCTATGTTTTGGATGGTTGGTGCCATGTTTTGGATTTCTTGGTGCCATGTTTTGGATTGCTTGGTGCTATGTTTTGGATTGCTTGGTGCTATGTTTTGGATTGCTTGGTGCCATGTTTTGGATTGCTTGGTGCTATGTTTTGGATTGCTTGGTGCTATGTTTTGGATTGCTTGGTGCTATGTTTTGGATTGCTTGGTGCTATGTTTTGGATTGGTTGGTGCTATGTTCTGGATTGGTTGGTGCCATGTTCTGGGTGGTTGGTGTAATGTTCTGGGTGGTTGGTGTAATGTTCTGGGTGGTTGGTGCCATGTTCTGGATGGTTGGTGCCATGTTCTGGGTGGTTGGTGCCATGTTCTGGATGGTTGGTGCTATGTTTTGGATTGGTTGATGCTATGTTTTGGATTTGTTGATGCTATATTTTGGATTGGTTGGTGCTATGTTTTGGATTGGTTGATGCTATGTTTTGGATGCTTGGTGCTATGTTTTGGATTGGTTGATGCTATGTTTTGGATTGGTTGATGCTATGTTTTGGATTGGTTGATGTTATGTTTTGGATTGGTTGGTGCTATGTTTTGGATGGTTGGTGCTATGTTTTGGATTGCTTGGTGCTATGTTTTGGATTGGTTGGTGCCATGTTATGGGTGGTTGGTGCCATGTTTTGGATTGGTTGGTGCCATGTTCTGGGTGGTTGGTGCCATGTTTTGGATTGGTTGGTGCCATGTTCTGGATGGTTGGTGCCATGTTCTGGGTGGTTGGTGTAATGTTCTGGGTGGTTGGTGTAATGTTCTGGGTGGTTGGTGCCATGTTCTGGATGGTTGGTGCCATGTTCTGGGTGGTTGGTGCCATGTTCTGGATGGTTGGTGCCATGTTCTGGATGGTTGGTGCCATGTTCTGGGTGGTTGGTGCCATGTTCTGGGTGGTTGGTGCCATGTTCTGGATGGTTGGTGCCATGTTTTGGATTGGTTGGTGCTATATTTTGGATGGTTGGTGCTATGTTTTGGATGGTTGGTGCTATGTTTTGGATGGTTGATGCTATGTGTTGGATTGGTTGGTGCTATGTTTTGGATGGTTGATGCTATATTTTGGATTGGTTGGTGCTATGTTTTGGATTGGTTGATGCTATGTTTTGGATTTGTTGATGCTATATTTTGGATTGGTTGGTGCTATGTTTTGGATTGGTTGATGCTATGTTTTGGATGCTTGGTGCTATGTTTTGGATTGGTTGATGCTATGTTTTGGATTGGTTGATGCTATGTTTTGGATTGGTTGATGTTATGTTTTGGATTGGTTGGTGCTATGTTTTGGATGGTTGGTGCTATGTTTTGGATTGCTTGGTGCTATGTTTTGGATTGGTTGATGCTATGTTTTGGATGATTAATGCTATGTTTTGGATTGGTTGATGCTATGTTTTGGATTGGTTGATGCAATGTTTTGGATTGCTTGGTGCTATGTTTTGGATTGGTTGGTGCTATGTTTTGGATTGCTTGGTGCTATGTTTTGGATTGCTTGGTGCTATGTTTTGGATTGGTTGGTGCTATGTTTTGGATGGTTGGTGCTATGTTTTGGATGGTTGCTATGTTTTGGATTGGTTGATGCTATGTTTTGGATGATTAATGCTATGTTTTGGATTGGTTGATGCTATGTTTTGGATTGCTTGGTGCTATGTTTTGGATTGCTTGGTGCTATGTTTTGGATGGTTGGTGCTATGTTTTGGATTGGTTGATGCTATGTTTTGGATTTCTTGGTGCTATGTTTTGGATTGGTTGATGCTATGTTTTGGATTGGTTGGTGCTATGTTTTGGATGGTTGGTGCTATGTTTTGGATTTCTTGGTGCTATGTTTTGGATTGCTTGGTGCCATGTTTTGGATTGCTTGGTGCTATGTTTTGGATTGCTTGGTGCTATGTTTTGGATTGCTTGGTGCTATGTTTTGGATTGGTTGGTGCTATGTTTTGGATTGGTTGGTGCTATGTTCTGGATTGGTTGGTGCTATGTTTTGGATGGTTGGTGCTATGTTTTGGATTGGTTGGTGATGTTTTGGATTGGTTGGTGCTATGTTTTGGATTGGTTGATGCTATGTTTTGGATTGGTTGATGCTATGTTTTGGATTGGTTGATGCTATGTTTTGGATTGGTTGATGCTATGTTTTGGATTGGTTGGTGCTATGTTTTGGATTGCTTGGTGCTATGTTTTGGATGGTTGGTGCCATGTTTTGGATTTCTTGGTGCCATGTTTTGGATTGCTTGGTGCTATGTTTTGGATTGCTTGGTGCTATGTTTTGGATTGCTTGGTGCCATGTTTTGGATTGCTTGGTGCTATGTTTTGGATGGTTGGTGCTATGTTTTGGATGGTTGCTATGTTTTGGATTGGTTGATGCTATGTTTTGGATGATTAATGCTATGTTTTGGATTGGTTGATGCTATGTTTTGGATTGCTTGGTGCTATGTTTTGGATTGCTTGGTGCTATGTTTTGGATGGTTGGTGCTATGTTTTGGATTGGTTGATGCTATGTTTTGGATTTCTTGGTGCTATGTTTTGGATTGGTTGATGCTATGTTTTGGATTGGTTGGTGCTATGTTTTGGATGGTTGGTGCTATGTTTTGGATTTCTTGGTGCTATGTTTTGGATTGCTTGGTGCCATGTTTTGGATTGCTTGGTGCTATGTTTTGGATTGCTTGGTGCTATGTTTTGGATTGCTTGGTGCTATGTTTTGGATTGGTTGGTGCTATGTTTTGGATTGGTTGGTGCTATGTTCTGGATTGGTTGGTGCTATGTTTTGGATGGTTGGTGCTATGTTTTGGATTGGTTGGTGATGTTTTGGATTGGTTGGTGCTATGTTTTGGATTGGTTGATGCTATGTTTTGGATTGGTTGATGCTATGTTTTGGATTGGTTGATGCTATGTTTTGGATTGGTTGATGCTATGTTTTGGATTGGTTGGTGCTATGTTTTGGATGGTTGGTGCTATGTTTTGGATTGCTTGGTGCTATGTTTTGGATTGGTTGGTGCTATGTTTTGGATTGCTTGGTGCTATGTTTTGGATGGTTGGTGCCATGTTTTGGATTTCTTGGTGCCATGTTTTGGATTGCTTGGTGCTATGTTTTGGATTGCTTGGTGCTATGTTTTGGATTGCTTGGTGCCATGTTTTGGATTGCTTGGTGCTATGTTTTGGATGGTTGGTGCTATGTTTTGGATTGTTTTGGATGTTTGCTATGTTTTGGATTGCTTGGTGCTATGTTTTGGATTGCTTGGTGCTATGTTTTGGATTGGTTGGTGCTATGTTCTGGATTGGTTGGTGCTATGTTTTGGATGGTTGGTGCTATGTTTTGGATTGGTTGGTGCTATGTTTTGGATGGTTGGTGCTATATTTTGGATGGTTGATGCTATGTTTTGGATGGTTGGTGCTATGTTTTGGATGGTTGGTGCTATGTTTTGGGTTGGTTGATGTTATGTTTTGGATGGTTGGTGCTATATTTTGGATGGTTGATGCTATGTTTTGGATGGTTGGTGCTATGTTTTGGGTTGGTTGATGTTATGTTTTGGATGGTTGGTGCTATGTTTTGGGTTGGTTGATGTTATGTTTTCGGATTGTTTTTGGGCATCACATGTGCCAAAGAAGGAATATATAATTGTATGTGAAGCTGAAATTTTATAACAGCCTCATTTGTGGACTGTAAATCAGATAATATCCATGTCTATGTAACACAATACAATAAATCGTCTGTATGAACAGTTGATATTACAGAATATGAAACTCATAACTAAACTACTAGCAGATAATGTGCAAAAAGCTCAATCAATAGCGGTGATGAAGACGAATATCATAATGTATTATGGTAATATGTGAGGATATTTGTGCTTATTAGTGTAAGATAGGATTTTATTTCATCTCGCGATCAACGAAATATGTATATCCTATATTACACTAATAAACACAAATCTTATTCTTTTATGATTTCCAATGAAACAAGGTTTTCAAATTTTATTCATTTTAACTGCCCTGTCTGGAGCATCATTGCACTATGTGACACAACCACTTATGTTAGTGTGAACGTCCGTAATAAGAAATAGTTCCTGGATAATTTTCAAGTTAGTTTCTGTTTGCTGTCAAAATTAAAAACTACAGACAAAATACATTCATTAGAATGTATTACTTATTAAATAACTATTCATAATAGTCAGAAAATAGCTAAAATACAAAAGTACATCTAACCGTGCAAGAATATGAAACGCATCCAGTGGCAGAGAAAAAAGCAATCTTTCACTGTTTCAAAGTGGTGTTGAAGTTTTCTTTCACTGAGAAAACTCTTATCATTCATTGGAAAGCATAAAAGAAATAAAATACTTTTGAATCCTCATTATACGCTTGCTTGGATGATGCTGTACATTGAGATATTCAGTCAGTGTTTACTTCAAATGATTCCAAAAAGCATCAATACTGGAAGTTCTAAATGATAGTTTACTCTCCTTTGTCAGCATTAACCCTTTCAACACCACAGACCTCTAAATAGGCTTACAAAAAGTGTAGATCCAGATGAGCCGGCTCGTAACGAGCCGTCTCATCAGGATCTGCACTTTTTACCAGTGATATGACTATTTTTAGACATAATTACCCATTGTGATAAATGAACTTGTCCAAATGTGATTTTCTGATTCATTTATTGGTTTATGAATATCATGGACCAGTCCATGTGAGTTACTTGGTGTTGAATGGGTTAAGTGAAATGGCAACTCTCCAGCTATTATTGGTGGAGGAAGACCCCAGATATCAGTATTGCAGGCACGGACGTGCACGCTGATAGAACCACCAACCTACTGCAAGTCAGCTGGATAGCTGCCTCAGTTGAAAGAATTTGACGCCCCAGTGGGATTCGAACCTACAGCGGTGAGGGGAAGTGATTTTGAAGTCAACGACATTAAAACCACTCGGCCACGGAGGCCCCCAAATTATAGTTTATTAAAGTTGACTTGAGGACAAATATGAATTGTTGTTTTATGTTTTCAATTCTAGAAAAACAAATGCATAAAAATAACTAACAAAAGCAACTAATTTAACTATCACAAAACAATACACACACATTGTGAGACCTGAGAAAACGGCATTCATATTGACAGTTTTACAAGAAACAGAGCAAAATACAAGCACCGCAAAGGAATACAAAACAAAGAAGGAATTAAAAACATTCCCAAATATTTAGTATTCTATTTAGGCTGGACTCACTGATAAGCATCAGTCACCCCAGGCTTCGTGGCGAAAATAGTCCATAGAATCAATAAATATGGGACTCGGAGAAAAATGAGAACTTTATGTAAATAAACAACTGAAAAACTTATACATATGACTAATGCATAAACAAAGTGCATGCCACAAATACATAGAATACTTCCAGAACACACAAGGAATACTTCCAGAACACCCAAGGAATACTTCCAGAACACACAATGCATACTTCCAGAACACACAATGCATACTTCCAGAACACACAATGCATACTTCCAGAACACACAATGCATACTTCCAGAACACACAATGCATACTTCCAGAACACACAATGCATACTTCCAGAACACACAATGCATACTTCCAGAACACACAAGGCATACTTCCAGAACACACAAGGCATACTTCCAGAACACACAAGGCATACTTCCAGAACACATAAGGAATACATCCAGAACACACAAGGCATACTTCCAGAACACACAATGCATACTTCCAGCACACACAAGGCATACTTCCAGAACACACAAGGCATACTTCCAGAACACACAAGGCATACTTCCAGAACACACAAGGCATACTTCCAGAACACACAAGGAATACTTCCAGAACACACAAGGAATACTTCCAGAACACACAAGGCATACTTCCAGAACACACAAGGCATACTTCCAGAACACACACGGCACACTTCCAGAACACACAATGAATACTTCCAGAACACACAATGCATACTTCCAGAACACACAAGGCATACTTCCAGAACACACAAGGCATACTTCCAGAACACACAAGGCATACTTCCAGAACACACAAGACATACTTCCAGAACACACAAGGCACACTTCCAGAACACACAAGGCATACTTCCAGAACACACAAGGCATACTTCCAGAACACACAAGGCATACTTCCAGAACACATACGGCATACTTCCAGAACACACAAGGCATACTTCCAGAACACACAAGGCATACTTCCAGAACACACAAGGCATACTTCCAGAACACACAAGGCACACTTCCAGAACACACAATGCATACTTCCAGAACACACAATGCACACTTCCGGAACACACAAGGCACACTTCCAGAACACACAAGGCATACTTCCAGAACACACAAGGCATACTTCCAGAACACACAAGGCATACTTCCAGAACACACAATGCATACTTCCAGAACACACATGGCATACTTCCAGAACACACACATACTTCCAGAACACACAAGGCATACTTCCAGAACACACAAGGCATACTAGAACACACACTGCATACTTCCAGCACACACAAGGCATACTTCCAGAACACACAAGGCATACTTCCAGCACACACAAGGCATACTTCCAGAACACACAATGCATACTTCCAGAACACACAAGGAATACTTCCAGAACACACAAGGCATACTTCCAGAACACACAAGGCACACTTCCAGAACACAAGGCATACTTCCAGAACACACAAGGCATACTTCCAGAACACACAAGGCATACTTCCAGAACACACAATGCATACTTCCAGAACACACAATGCATACTTCCAGAACACACAAGGCATACTTCCAGAACACACAATGCATACTTCCAGAACACACAAGGCATACTTCCAGAACACACAAGGCATACTTCCAGAACACACAATGCATACTTCCAGAACACACAAGGCATACTTCCAGAACACACAAGGCATACTTCCAGAACACACAATGCATACTTCCAGAACACACAATGCATACTTCCAGAACATACAAGGCATACTTCCAGAACACACAAGGCATACTTCCAGAACACACAAGGCATACTTCCAGAACACACAAGACATACTTCCAGAACACACAAGGCATACTTCCAGAACACACAATGCATACTTCCAGAAGTATCCCAAGATATGCTAGTTCAATAGCTCATTTTATAACATTAGATAATGATAAAACAACGTTCAGATAATCAATTCGTTTGGTACACAGTTATAAAAACGCTTGCAAATCATTTGTCACTGAGCGCTTGCAATTCATTCAATTCAGGTTGCGTTATGTGCCCCTATGTAACATTCAAAATGTTAGGGCAGTCCATGTAACATTCAATACCAGATGGTGAAAACATGAAATTGGTCTTGACATGTGAAATTATTACATTACTAGTATATGTGAGTTTAGTATTGTAAATAATAATGAGATATAATACAATATACCGGTATGTGGTTATGTTCTCGACCACCTAATTTTCACATTATCCTTCTTATCGCCAAAATTATAACAGCGAAAATTTGATTCATTATGTTTTCATTAATATTTTTCAAAACTGCACAGCGAAAATTTGATTCATTATGTTTTCATTAATATTTTTCAAAACTCCACAGATCCATAGTATGAAATCTTTAAAACAGTGTACGATTACCGATGACAGATTATTCATAGATTGCCATTGTTTTCATGTTTATGGCGCTAATGTGTGTTTTACTTTGTCGCTTATTGTCGCTACCGGTTGCCCATATGAGCGACGCCTCCTGAAGTGATTAGTCATTTTGGAGGATAGTGCAATGATACAGACAGAGAGCCATTTATATTTATTCCATATATGACTAGATCCGTATACTATCCCATATATTATTCCATATATGACTAGATCCGTATACTATCCCATATATTATTCCATATATGACTAGAGAACCTATCATCACTGATGGTCACGGGTTCGAGCCCCGCTCAGACCGTGTCTCATTTATATGAAAAAGTTGGCAGTTTCTTACGGAGGTTGGTGCACCCAAGTACTGGTTAACCGCTGGAGCCTGCCCAGGAAAGGTGTTGTTAGGTAAACTGCCCGCCGGCGATATAGCCCAAAATGGTGCTGATGCAGGCGTAAAACCCGAAATATAACATAACATATATGACTAGATCCGTATACTATCCCATATATTATTCCATATATGACTAGATCCTTATACTATCCCATATATTATTCCATATATGACTAGATCCGTATACTATCCCATATATTATTCCATATATGACTAGATCAATACACACTATCCATGTCCTAGTTCTTTGCATGCATCTTCAGCCGTCGGGTGGGATTTCCTTATCTGCAGCTCTTGGAGGTGCAAGATTCACACTCCCATATATTATGAGATCCGTACACTATCCCATTTTCTAGATCCATACACTATCCCATTTTCTAGATCCATACACTATCCCATTTTCTAGATCCATACACTATCCCATTTTCTAGATCCATACACTATCCCATTTTCTAGATCCATACACTATCCCATTTTCTAGATCCATGCACTATCCCATTTTCTAAATCCATACACTACCCCATTTTCTAGATCCATGCACTATCCTATTTTCTAGATCCATACACTATCCCATACACTACCCCATTTTCTAGATCCATACACTATCCCATTTTCTAGATCCATACACTACCCCATTTTCTAGATCCATACACTATCCCAGTTTCTAGATCCATACACTATCCCATTTTCTAGATCCATACACTATCCCATTTTCTAGATCCATACACTATCCCATTTTCTAGATCCATACACTACCCCATTTTCTAGATCCATACACTATCCCATACACTATCCCAGTTTCTAGATCAATACACTATCCCATTTTCTAGATCCATACACTACCCCATTTTCTAGATCCATACACTATCCCATTTTCTAGATCCATACACTATCCCATACACTACCCCATTTTCTAGATCCATACACTATCCCATTTTCTAGATCCATACACTATCCCATTTTCTAGATCCATGCACTATCCCATTTTCTAGATCCATGCACTACCCCATTTTCTAGATCCATACACTATCTCATTTTCTAGATCCATGCACTACCCCATTTTCTAGATCCATACACTATCCCATTTTCTAGATCCATACACTATCCCATTTTCTAGATCCATACACTATCCCATTTTCTAGATCCATACACTATCCCATTTTCTAGATCCATGCACTACACCATTTTCTAGATCCATACACTATCCCATTTTCTAGATCCATACACTATCCCATTTTCTAGATCCATACACTATCCCATTTTCTAGATCCATATATTATCCCAAATATTATTCCGTATATCATCAAGTCATATGCTACACAGTAAGGAGAGCTTTATGGTACACAATGGAGAAGATTGTTGATAATGTATTCTCTATATATTCCATATGAACACACTTCTCCCTCAGCTCAAATCAGGGAGAAGTGAGGGAGATCATGGGGACTAATTCTCCCAAATTACCCCCAGAGCTCCAGCTCTTGAATATAGGTAATAGGTCTCTGAAGATTGACATTTAACCCATTTCATTCTGGATACCGTTCAAACGGTATTTGCAAAGAACATAGAGCCAGATTAACCACCACGGAACGTTCCGTCTGATCAGGCTCTATGCTGTTTGCTATTCAGATGATCTTGCTAAGACACTTGGCTATGCAGCAAACAACATAGATCCTGATCAGCACGCAGCGTCACGCTGCGGCTGATCTGGATCTATGTTGTTTGCAAAAGCCTTTAAATATATCCAGAATGAAATGAGTTAATGGTTTCTTTTAGCAACAATTTACGGTAGCACTAAAATAATACCATAACATTCATTATGTTATATTTCGGGTTTTACGCCTGCATCAGCACACTTTCGGGCTATATCGCCGGCGGGCAGTTTACTTAACAGCACCTTTCCTGGGCAGGCTCCAGCAGTTAACCAGTACTTGGGTGCACCAACCTCCGTAAGAAACTGCCAACTTTTTCATATAAATGAGACCATAACATTCATATAAAATATATTATAATACAGCCCAGCTGTAACTTCTTACACACATATCATTTTATTAAATGTTTGTAATTGTTTAAAAAATGTTTGTAAGTGGCTACAAAATGTTATAATTGTTTAAAAAAATGTTTGTAATTGGCTACAAAATGTTGTAATTTTTATAAAAATGTTTGTAATTGGCTAAAAAATGTTTGTAATTGGCTACAAAATGTCACCAAATTAGCATAAATTTCTACAACTGACTCAATAGTAACAGTGTCAGTATAAGTTGGCAATCCCCCAGTGGGAGGCCCAGTAGGAGGCCCCAATAGGAGGCCCAGTAGGAGGCCCAGTGGGAGGCCCAGTAGGAGCCCCATGTGAGACATATCCAATGATTGCGAACAGAACACAATATATTTATATAATGCATACAATTATGTGTATCTTATTAGTAGAACTCAATATACATCTAAATTACACATGATAAGCTACGATATTTTTAGTTTCAACTTATTTTATATTTTCTAGTTGTATAGTGTGACATGACAATATTTCAAAAATACAATGAGACACATTTGTTTTCAGACTGAAAGGTAACAAACATATAATAGATATTTACATAGACTCTTCTAAATGAAGTAACAACAGATGTGGCGAGGTTCAACAATATACATGTACATTGTAAGCTATATAAACACAAACAGTAGATTTGCTATTAAGGCTAAACAAAGTTAATGTTTAGTTTCTCAGGCCCGCTACATCTGATTGTTTGCGCCGCATTGGATTTTTTTATTAATACAATCACAGGCACAAGACCATCGGGCAAAAAAATAATAATTTGTGTCTTGTGCCTGTGAATACAATTTGGCGAATTGTTTTCATTTTGTGTATGAATCAGGATGGCCAGGTCGAATATTTTTAATCTCTGAGAAGCTTAGTAAAAGATGGTGCAAAAAAATCTAAACATGTACAATTGTAATTGCATTGTATTACAGTATAAACTGATTCTGAACAACAGGAATGACTGATAAAACGTCTAGTTTTTGCGATAAAAATGAAATTAAATATAAAATATTACGTACTGCTTTCATTGGATTTTTGAAAAAATGGTGTGAGAAACTAAACATTTATTTTGTTTGGCCTAATCACGTTAATTTTTCAAAATAGACCAGAGTTACATATTTAGAATAAAACAACATTGTGTACTCTCAATCTTGTGCCTCAATGGCTTATCAGTAGTTCAAAATACATTTGTACAACGCTAGGTTTGAAGAATAAATTATCTATATATATATATAATATACCATTACTGGTAAAAACAGTCATTACACATTGCCCAAATTCTTACAAACCACATCCAAAAAGATGCCAATTTTGCAGTAACAATTACTGTAACATACTAAAGTTTTAATATTCTCTTTATTTAATGTCTATTTTTATAATCAGATCATTTTAGTCCAGTTCCCAGAAGAAATCTGGTAAACTCGTCGTATCTACATATACTATATAATCACTTAAAACTTATTTTTAGGCCCGGCAACGAGATCTTTAAACATATCCATTATTTAACATCGAGATCTTGTAACAATATAATCCTAAATACAGACATAGTTCTGTAATGATTTAGTTTAACGGTTTTATGCCATTTCTTAGTTTTATTATTAACCCTTTCCCTCGCTCAACACCATTATCCATTCCCCCATAGAAGTGCCTCTCAACACCATTATCCATTCCCCCATAGAAGTGCCTCTCAACACCATTATCCATTCCCCCATAGAAGTGCCTCTCAACACATTATCCATTCCCCCATAGAAGTGCCTCTCAATACCATTATCCATTCCCCCATAGAAGTGCCTCTCAACACCATTATCCATTCCCCCATAGAAGTGCCTCTCAACACCATTATCCATTCCCCCATAGAAGTGCCTCAACACCATTATCCATTCCCCCATAGAAGTGCCTCTCAACATCATTATCCATTCCCCAATTCCCCATAGAAGTGCCTCTCAACACCATTATCCCCAATGACCCTAATATCGGTGATATCAGAATAAATCCAAATGCTCATTTTGTGTTTACTATTAACTATTTCCATCGAGTTCCGCAACTGTCAATAACAAAAACAAGCTGAAATGTCATTTCTACGGGTAAATATACCGTCATTTATTCAAATCTTGTTCTTTTTTCATTGCTCTTGTAAGTTTTCGTTCATGTACGCAATATTTAGGTGAATTTCAATGTCTTTATTAAGTATCAGCTGCATTTGACATTTGTAAAGTGCCCGCCCCTCATGTCAGGTCACATGATTGCCGTATAAGCGAAATTTACATCGTCACCGATAACTGGTATCCCCGCATAAATAAAAGATGGAGGCCAGTGTTATTGATTCAGTTATGATTCATTTCTACCCAACAGATATTGCATACAATAAAATAAATATCACTATACTTAATTGAGAGTGGCCATTATTTTACACAACCTCTTTTTGGAAACACAAATGATTGCTTATGTCACAGGTAATCGGTACCCAGGATAATACATGTTGTGTAAGGAATACAACTGTTGGATGACAACCTTTTTAGAAATTGTGACAATCATTTTCAATTGGAATACAGGGTTCATTCTAGCGGGCGAGTTGGGCGAAATAGTCGCCTTAGGGACCCTGATTTTTTGCCCACTAGGGGCCCCACTTCTCCCGTTAAATTAATGTTTTTACAATTTTCATACCAAATTTTGTCCAGTAAGATTTATGCCCATTATAAAGCACTCCTTCTATTCAAATGTATTTAAAGCAGCATTACATCGTATGAAATAAAAGATATTTGAAAAATTAAATTTTTACGTATGGGTAGCATGCTTATGTTCGTTTGGTAAACAGTGTTTTTTTGCAATAAAACAAACTCGAAACCGAAAGTAGGACTCTCCGAGTCGATCGGTCACACACTTGTTTACAACCGGAACGCACTGTCAGCACTTGTTTGCATTCGGAATGCATCGTCCCCATTTGTCCCACGTTATCTTTTTTAATTAAATTACTTGATATGTTGATTCATACCTCTGTTAGCTAAGTCTTTAGGGACATTTCTACATCCCCGCCAGGGGTTCGACATTAGAGGAAAATAGATGATAGTCTTTCATGGTCAAAATATATACGTTGTTTTCTACATCCTCTGTTGTTTCACGCTGTGCTTGTTTACATTTCGTGTGTTGATAAACAAATTCGCGTATATGACGGTTTAAATTTATTGGAATTTTATTGTTTCTGGGCGACTATTTCGATTTTTGTAAACACACACACATTAGTATTTATATTTTACCCAAAACATCCTTTATTACGATGTAATGCCGCTTTAACAAATCGGTCGGGAAATTGAAAATACAGGTGAAACACTTTTTTGTACTAACCAGTCTTCGAAATTAGCTGCCGGACCGAAGACCGAGTCCACCAAATTTTGAGTCGGTCCACTGAAAATTACACGCTCAGTGGACCGATGGTCCAGTAAATATTTGGGCCAAATGAGTACCTACCTTGTATCTAAAATTACAGAAAAAACGTAAGGCCTGGTCTAGGGTTTTACTTGACACATTTTGATGCAAATTTGAGCCAAATAACTCCCAAAATTACTGCCACAGCATCCAGGAGGACGAAAACATTGTAAGAAATTGGGGTCGCGAAAACATGACAATCACGAAATTGCCGATTTTGTTGACTCAAAACACTCAATTTGTGATGCAATCAATGTATGCACATGATGATTCATAATAAGACGATGTAATGCTGCTTTAATGGTCATTCTGTGCATTTTAACCATATTTTGTTGACGTTTATTACATAGCACAATTTAAGGATGTGATCGCGTGCTTTCTCACTTCTCCCAAACATTCTGACCTAGAATGAGCCCTGGTCCAAATAAAGAATGGTCAATTACTGCCCTTGTATGGAGAAAAGTAGCATACAATGTTACGTCGCGATGGTGGGAAAGGGTTAAATATGGCACAGCATGCAAACAGAATATCAATAAAATAAGAAACAATGTCTATAAAATGGAAACAAGATTCATTAGCAATGACAAGAGTTTGTTTTCTTCTTGGGGTTTTATGTCGCAGCAACAACTCAGGTCATATGACGACATCGGTTGCCCCTACCAGACGTATTTCAGACACGGACGGGCATCCAGGTAGCCAGCTTCTGCAAGCCAGAATATGACACACCCAATGGGATTTGAACCTACAGCGGTGCGTGGTAAGCGGTTTGAAGACAACGACCGTAACCACTCGAACACGGAGCCCAATACAATTACAAATTATTTGTTTAGATAGATCAAATAACAAAAAGTATGGCATGCACACATGATATCAATTTGTTCTAAAAAAATACAAAATTCTAACAATTACAAACCAATTTTATATTATCAAATTTACACACCACCAACTTTATAATACAGTCAAAACTGTGTTAGTGGTCACCTCTATTAAGCAGCCACCATGCATTAAGCAGCCAGTTTCCAGATTCCCAATATGTTACTTTATTATACATTTAACCTCTATTAAGCAGCCACTTGTGCTAAGCAGCCACTTTCTGTGATTCCCTTGGCTGGCTGCTTAAGACAGGTTTGACTGTATATCTAATTTACTCACAAACTTCAAACAAGGATTATAAGGTAAATGTAAATTCACACTATTAATTATACATACTGTTTTATGTAACATTTGGAATATTACCAAATATGGTATTCCGCAATTTAACTCTCCTTCCTACATAGACGTGCCTTGTGACATCATTACCAATACTGCATACATTGACACATTAGTAGTTAACAAACGCACAACAATATCATGTATGTACCGCACATACTCGCCTATAAGCAGGGTTCATTCTAAGCTGTTCGAGCCCCGCTGGAGCCGTTACGATTGTGCCCTTAGGCAAGGCAATGCCCATTAAATACAACATTTGAATTGGAGGGCTTTATAATTGGGCCATTGTATCTTACTGGCCAACATTTTGTAAGAAAATTGTTTTAGGGAGAAGTGGGGCCACCAGAGGTCAAGGTCCATAGGGCGACTATTTCACTCACATCGCCCTCTAAAATGATCCCTGTAACAAGATTATGGCCCCAAAGTGGCTTCCCGTCTTATAAGAGAATGATAAAAATATTAATAAATAAAATTTTCAAAAATAATGTCTTAAATGGTACCGTATTCATAATTACATTTTAGAAACGAAAGCACTTTAACACTGGCCAAACATGTAATTTATTCTTGTGTCTGGTGTCCATTTTATCAACCCGTTTTATATGCGAGTGATTGCCAAAACCCACATATTTCAGCATCAAAGTTGGGTGTCGTCTTATAGGCGAGTATGAATGGTTGGTGGGTTAGATTTGCCGACATGTTGATAATTATTCATTGATAGAAATAATTAACTCTTTGCATGCTGGGTAAAATAAAGCTATAAATAGTTCAAATAATTGCAGCAGATGACAATTCAGTAATGTGTTTTTCTTATTTGTTACTGAAAACTATGACCTAGAATTTCATCATAATTGTGTCCTTAACCCTTTGCATGCTAGCGGCAGATAAAATCACCTTTGCAAACAGCATAGAGCCAGATCAGATGGCACAGAACGTGCCGTCTGATCAGGCTCTATGCTGTTTGCTATTCGGATAGTGGAGCTAAAACACTTTGCTGAATAGCAAACAACATAGATCCTGATCAGACGAGGCGTTACGCCGCGGCTGATCTGGATCTGTTGTTTGCAAAAGTAATTTTATTTACTCAGCAGGCAAAGAGTTAATTCCACGACATATTTGACTGTTATTTTCACCGCTAGCATGCAAGGGGTTAAATGGCTCTTCTGTGTGGAGATACAGTTGTAGTAAAGGCTAAACGCCAATGTCTCCATGTGGGTATGGGATAAACATCTACATACAATTGTTCGCAACTGGATGGATCTGGTCCCCTAATAACATAATAATGTACAGTCTGATACCAACTACATGATGCTCGAACCCGTGACCATCAGTGATGATAGGTTACAGTGGTATACAAGTCAGCGACCTTAACCACTCGACCACGGAGGCGGACACCAACTACATGAACATTCGTACAAAGTGTATGTTTGCATATAATAACAGCCATACTGTTTTATTCTCGATTCATACTCATGCAATATATTATAAATCTGTATATCACATGCATTCTGTTGACACTATTCTCGATTCATACTCATGCAAAATATTATAAATCTGTATATCACAAGCATTCTGTTGACACTTAGAGGTGTCATTGATAAAATCAAATGTATCGAGATATCGACAGACAAATATTGACAATATATCGACTGCTAGACATTAACCCTTTGCATGCTCAGGGTTACTGCTGTCAGTCGCCAATGGCGACAAAAAACAAATACTGGCGTTAAATGTTGTGAATTTTTTTGGCACATGTTTTGTCAAATACATGGCTTCAAATATTTATTTGTGAACTATATAGCTCTTAGTTGGCTCCAAGTTTTTTAAAATGGCTCCAGTGTTTTTCAATTGGCGACAGAATTGGCACAGACAAACATTCAGACAGAGGGAACCCTGCATGCTAGCTGCAGATAAAATCACTTTTGCAAACAGCCTAGAGCCAGATCAGACGACACAGAATATGCCGTCTGATCACACTCTATGCTGTTTAATATTCAGATAGTGGAGGTAAAACACATGGCTGAATAGCAAACAACATAGATCTTGATCAGATGCGGCATTGCGCAGCTGATTGATCTGGATCTATGTTGTTTGCAAATGTGATTTTATTTACTCAGCAGGCAAAGGTTAAACAGTAGAAATAAGTTGAACTAGTAGCACTGGCATGATTACAATGCTAAATCTGCTTACTGTATATATCTTATATCTTGCCGCTTTGTTTATCAATGATCACCGGGGTACCACTACTCACCATTTTGGCTGTTTATCATTGCGGGTTATGGTTTAACCGAGGGAATAAACATGTCATTGACGTCCTCGGGATATTATCGACAAATAGTAATAAGATATGTGTGACTTTCGTAGTTGAAATGTATCGATATTCAGAGTTTGAAATTGATAATATATCAACCCGCAGGAAATGATGATACATCGATATCGAGATTATAAATGACACCTCTACTTGACACACGTTAAATTGACTTCGTTCACATTTTGCAATAACTATGAATGTTATGTTATATTTCGGGTTTTACGCCTGCATCAGCACCATTTTGGGCAATATCGCTGGCGGGCAGTTTACCTAACAACACCTTTCCTGGGCAGGCTCCATCCTTTAACCAGTACTTGGGTGCACCAACCTCCGTAAGAAACTGCCAACTTTTTCATCAGTGATGATAGGTTACAGTGGTATACAAGTCAGCGACCTTAATCACTCGACCACGGAGGCGGACTCAATAATTATGAAATATACACAATTGGATTGTAGTCCAGTTTATGAATACCACCACAACCCGGAATCAAAACATAAACAATATTTCCAACAGCATCAGTTCAAAACAATATCTTGCAACACACCAGGTCCTCAAGGTTATAAAACATCTCTCAAGCCAAGCATTTTGATTGGCTTAGATTCAACCAATCATATTTACTATACAATTTATAAGCTGAGCATACTGCCATAGATTCAACCAATCATATATATTGTACTATTATCACACAATAGTGTGTTGCATTTTGATTAGATGTTGCTATAATATTTAGTAGAAACTTGTTTCAGATTAAACCAATCATATCTACTGTACTATTCTCAAACTCAGTCTGTAGCATTTTGATTGGATGTTCCTTCTCAGATTCAAGCAATCAGATCTACTGTACTATTCTCAAGCTCAGCCCTCAGCTTTTACATACAGAATTTAAACCAATCATACAATAATTTACTATAATGAGCTGGAGTTTGATATCGTGAGCTGGTGTTTTATAACTTTAGGACCTGGTGCAATGGAACAGTTGAATAGCTGGGTATCCAGATTAAATCTTCATCTGCTCAGCATTCATTTCTTATCAATAATCTGGTTTCCGGCTATGACCTGTATCATAGAGCTGATCTGCATCTGTGTATGGCTGTGCCGGCACGTCGCTGGTGAGATGTGGAGCATACCATGATGACTGCTGGGTAGGTGGATCGTAAAATGTTGGCGATAGAGATCTCTCTTTTGTCTCGTAGGGGTCATCATGAACAGGCTGAAAGATAGAAGATGGTCTGGATCTACCGACAGATGAACTTACAAGGTCAAATCTATATAGCCTAATATATGTACCATGGAAACAAAACTATTAAGCCTGCTGTAGATGCAGTACAATCATGTATTCAATAATAATTCAAGATATTTTAGAAGAGCATTCATTTTGATGGTTATAGATTCTTAATGGATGCTGTTAATTTCTTGCTAAATTTGCGTAATACATGTATATAAATTTGCATAGGTTTTGAACAATTTTCCTATTAGCCCCTGTAAGTAAGGTAATAAACTTTTGGGGGCACCAATTTTTTAAAAACAATTTTCAGGCAAAATATTCTCCAGTAAAGGACACACTGGGCATTGTAAAGCACTCCTTCTATTCAAATATTATATCTTAAATTATACACAATAACCGTATTACGTTGAAATTTATTAAATAATACCATTTGATGACGCAATCATACGCTTTCTCACTTCTCCCAGTTTATACAAATTTATCTTAGCTCGATTGTGAAACAAGTTCTTACAACTTATATTAATCTCTCTCGAGACCTCATTCCTGATGGAATCCATTGCCACGAGGGTTCTCGCTTGAGCCTTGTATGATAAGCATGTGTGGCCCAGACTACCAGCATACAAAAATATCATTTCCACAAAGAACAGTATACTCACATTATATGCAGGCTTCTCCCCCGGGTTCAATGGACGGTATGTAGTCGGTGCATGGAACACCCAGTATGCCCGCTGTCGTTGTCTCCAGAAGCACGCACACATGGACAGTAAAAACAAACAGAACAATATACCACACCTGAAACACAAAATGCACGTGTTTTCCCCGATTTTGATGTCCTTCTTGGGGAACCCCGTTTATATTCCATAATTATATACCGTGTTTACTCGCCTATAAGACGGGGATATTTCCCGCTGATTTAAGGCTCAGTCAGGTTCCCGTCTTATAGGCGAGTCGCCTTATAGGCAAGTAAATACGGTACATAGCATGTATATGTTATTTCATTCATAGCGACATTCTTAATTGCAGATATTCTAATTATTAACCCTTTCCCTCATAGAAGCATCCCTTGACACCATTACCAATACAACATACATTGACAATGTAGTAGCCAAATCAATGTTCATAATAACGCCAAAGTCTCATGTAGTCCCAGTAATATCTATGGAGGTGGGATAGATATGGCGACTACTTATCCACTGCATGATAGCTAAATGGCTGTCGTTTGTATGAAGATCTATCTATCTTCCGTTGATGTCGAACCCCTCGCGGGGACGTAGACATGCTATATAATAGTGATGATATAATAGTATATTAACCTAAATCTCTATGAAGGAATGGGTTAAATGAATTAATGTTAAATATGAAACAGTAAGTAAAGAAATCGCTAAACTTCTAAAACAATATATGCATGCACGTAAAAGAAATATTTAAAGGTGAGTGCATTATACCTCGACAGTAGAAGGCAAATATATATATGTACCAGCTGACCAGTATCCAGTCATGTACCAGTACTTATGGATGTTATCCAGTCATGTACCAGTACTTATGGATGTTATCCAGTCATGTACCAGTACTTATGGATGTTATCCAGTCATGTACCAGTACTTATGGACATTATCCAGTCATATACCAGTACTTATGGACATTATCCAGTCATATACCAGTACTTATGGACGTTATCCAGTCATATACCAGCTGACAAGTACTTATGGACATTATCCAGTCATATACCAGTACTTATGGATGTTATCCAGTCAATGTACCAGTACTTATGGACATTATCCAGTCATGTACCAGTACTTATGGACATTATCCAGTCATATACCAGTACTTATGGATGTTATCCAGTCATATACCAGTACTTATGGACATTATCCAGTCATATACCAGTACTTATGGACATTATCCAGTCATATACCAGTACTTATGGATGTTATCAAGTCATATACCAGTACTTATGGACATTATCCAGTCATGTACCAGTACTTATGGATGTTATCCAGTCATGTACCAGCTGACCAGTACTTATGGACATTATCCAGTCATATACCAGTACTTATGGACATTATCCAGTCATGTACCAGTTCTTATGGATGTTATCCAGTCATATACCAGTACTTATGGATGTTATCCAGTCATGTACCAGTAGATACTTACCAGAAGTACCACAGTTCCCACACTTTGTACGAGACACAACAGATATTTTCGCCACAACAGAACTCCTCTTCTAGACACCTGTATACATTGGCAACATAATGTAAATATGCAACATTGGCAACATAATGTAAATATGTAACATTGGCAACATAATGTAAATATGTAACATTGGCAACATAATGTAAATATGTAACAGTGGCAACATCATTAACATTGGCAACATAATGTAAATATGTAACAGTGGCAACATAATGTAAATATGTAACATTGGCAACATAATGTAAATATGTAACATTGGCAACATAATGTAAATATGTAACATTGGCAACATAATGTAAATATGTAACATTGGCAACATCATGTAAATATGTAACATTGGCAACATAATGTAAATATGTAACATTGGCAACATAATGTAAATATGTAACATTGGCAACATAATGTAAATATGTAACATTGGCAACATAATGTAAATATGTAACAGTGGCAACATAATGTAAATATGTAACATTGGCAACATAATGTAAATATGTAACATTGGCAACATAATGTAAATATGTAACATTGGCAACATAATGTAAATATGTAACATTGGCAACATCATGTAAATATGTAACATTGGCAACATAATGTAAATATGTAACATTGGCAACATAATGTAAATATGTAACATTGGCAACATAATGTAAATATGTAACATTGGTGTGGCAACATAATGTAAATATGTAACATTGGCAACATAATGTAAATATGTAACATTGGCAACATAATGTAAATATGTAACATTGGCAACATAATGTAAATATGTAACATTGGCAACATAATGTAAATATGTAACATTGGCAACATAATGTAAATATGTAACATTGGCAACATAATGTAAATATGTAACATTGGCAACATAACATTGGCAACATAATGTAAATATGTAACATTGGCAACATAATGTAAATATGTAACAGTGGCAACATAATGTAAATATGTAACATTGGCAACATAATGTAAATATGTAACATTGGCAACATAATGTAAATATGTAACATTGGCAACATAATGTAAATATGTAACATTGGCAACATAATGTAAATATGTAACATTGGCAACATAATGTAAATATGTAACATTGGCAACATAACATTGGCAACATAATGTAAATATGTAACATTGGCAACATAATGTAAATATGTAACAGTGGCAACATAATGTAAATATGTAACATTGGCAAGATAATGTAAATATGTAACATTGGCAACATAATGTAAATATGTAACATTGGCAACATAATGTAAATATGTAACATTGGCAACATAATGTAAATATGTAACATTGGCAACATAACATTGGCAACATAATGTAAATATGTAACATTGGCAACATAATGTAAATATGTAACAGTGGCAACATAATGTAAATATGTAACATTGGCAAGATAATGTAAATATGTAACATTGGCAACATAATGTAAATATGTAACATTGGCAACATAATGTAAATATGTAACATTGGCAACATAATGTAAATGTACAGTGTATAATATATCCATGTGGAGACACACATGTACAGTTCTTTACACCCGATAGCTGCTATGTATAACTGACACATACAGCAGGCAACATATAACAATAGTTACTCTCCATTTGTGTACCCCCCCCCCCCACTTCCCCTCATGGAAGCATTAACCTTCAAGTGTACAAGTTGCCACAAACTAAATTATAGCCTAATACAATATGTAACAATATATGACACATGTTGCTGTCGTATATTGATAAGCCACTGACTGAAATAATAAATAGTGCCTAAAATTACATATAACAAAATGTCACATATCTAATTACCTCTTAACAATTTTTCATAATTTGCATCCAATGTAATGTTCACTCATCTACATTGGCTCTTGCTATTTACAATTACAATGTACATTCTATATGTAGTCAAGCAAACTGAACTATACCATGTAACTGCTAAACATACGCTCAAAGCGGCTCATCTCTCATTTAACCCTTTCCCTCATAGAAGCACCTCTTGACGCTATTACCAATACGATATACATTGACAATGTAGTAGCCAAACCAATGTTCATAAACCCTTTCCCTCATAGAAGCACCTCTTGACGCTATTACAAATACGATATACATTGACAATGTAGTAGCCAAACCAATGTTCATAAACCCTTTCCCTCATAGAAGCACCTCTTGACGCTATTACCAATACGATATACATTGACAATGTAGTAGCCAAACCAATGTTCATAAACCCTTTCCCTCATAGAAGCACCTCTTGACGCTATTACCAATACGATATACATTGACAATGTAGTAGCCAAACCAATGTTCATAAACCCTTTCCCTCATAGAAGCACCTCTTGACGCTATTACCAATACGATATACATTGACAATGTAGTAGCCAAACCAATGTTCATAAACCCTTTCCCTCATAGAAGCACCTCTTGACGCTATTACCAATATGATATACATTGACAATGTAGTAGCCAAACCAATGTTCATAAACCCTTTCCCTCATAGAAGCACCTCTTGACGCTATTACCAATACGATATACATTGACAATGTAGTAGCCAAACCAATGTTCATAAACCCTTTCCCTCATAGAAGCACCTCTTGACGCTATTACCAATACGATATACGTTGACAATGTAGTAGCCAAACCAATGTTCATAAACCCTTTCCCTCATAGAAGCACCTCTTGACGCTATTACAAATACGATATACATTGACAATGTAGTAGCCAAACCAATGTTCATAAACCCTTTCCCTCATAGAAGCACCTCTTGACGCTATTACAAATACGATATACATTGACAATGTAGTAGCCAAACCAATGTTCATAAACCCTTTCCATCATAGAAGCACCTCTTGATGCTATTACCAATACGATATACATTGACAATGTTCATTATAATGGCCATAATCTCATGTAGTGCCAGTAATATCTATGGAGGTGGGATAGTCTCATGTAGTGCCAGTAATATCTATGGAGGTGGGATAGTCTCATGTAGTGCCAGTAATATCTATGGAGGTGGGATAGATATATGGTGACTACTTATCCACAGCATGATAATTAAATGGCTGTCATTTGTATATTAACCCAAATCTCTATGAAGGAAAGGGTTAAAGCACGACATTGTCTATTTTCTAAGAGAAAAAACAACAATATTTTCAAATATTCATCTGAATAAAGGGCCACATTTCAATGATTTCGTGAAAAGTCCCCTATATATCCCATCCATCAGGTTAATTCACAGTATGTAGGTGAAATTAGTGTAAAAATTAGGCATGATTATTTCTCCAGTGGAAACTTCGACAATGTACTGTACTTACTCGCCTATAAGACAGGATTTTTATCACCAGATTATGACCACAAAGTGGCTTCCCGTCTTATAACAAGGTGATTTATTAAAAATCTGTTTCTTCCAACTCAATAACTAACTACCGTAATCACTAACCTTATTTTGAAATAACTGAAAATGGTGTAACAAATGCATACAATTTCATAGCTCTGTTTGTAAACTGAACTTGTCAATAGCATTTTACCAAATTTATTGTTGTGCATCAGTGCAATTTTTTTATGATTTGACATAATTTACAGTGTTTAACGAATTTGTTTGATCTTTATTTCTGAGTGGTTTCCATTTCCTCAACCCGTCTTATATGCGGATCTATGCAAAATACCACTGATTTAAGACCAAAGTTTGGGAGGGTCGATTTATAGTGGAGATCGTCTTATAGGCGAGTATGTACATTACCTACATAAAAAGGCTACATTATGTTTCTTACTGTATATGATTATCATCAGTTTGTTTATTAGACTAACTACAATGTACCGTGCATATGTTTTTCAACATTTTATTTATTATCAGGGTTCCCACCGTCGGTCACCAATGGCACCAAAAAACAAATATTGGCGCTAAATTTTGTGAATTGGCGAAAATATTTTTTTTTGGCACATGTTTTGTCAAATACATGGCTGCAAATATTTATTTGTGAACTATATGGCTCTTAGTTGGCTCCAAGTTTTTTAAATTGGCTCCAGTGTTTTTCAATTGGCAACAGAAGTGGCGCAGACAAACATTCTGACAGAGGGAACCCTGGAATATAGATACCAACTCCTTTGAACAACTTAACAATCACAGGAAATATTGTTGGGAGGCCTTCATGGCTGAGTAGTTTGAATCCCACTGAGGGTGCCAAGCTAAATTCTTTTATGTGAGGAAGCTGTCCAGCTGGCTTGCGGAAGGTCAGTGGTTCTACTAGGGTGTCTGTCCATGCATGAAATACTGCTCGAAATGGAATCAGGAGACTTTCTCCACCATTGTAATGCATGGTGTTGCCTATAACTATTTCCTATAAAATAAACTATCCAATCAAAGCTGAGGAAGCTATCCCGTGGGTTTGTGGAAGATCCGTGGTTGTACCCTGGGTGCCTGCCCCTGCCTGAAACAAGTAATGCTCAGAGGGATACCAGGGATCATACTTCATTCTACACAAGGGGTACCAGAGGTAATACTTCATTCTACAAAAGGGGTACCAGAGGTAATACTTCACACTGCAATCCTAACTGTTAGTAACACATAAAACAAAAGTGGCACAGACAAACATTCAGACAGGGGGAAGGAACCCTGATTATAGTAAATACTGTAAATAGGATTTCCCACATACTTGTCATTGTCACAGTAGTAACCTCTGGCCTGAAAATATAATAAGTAGAAATCATTGTTTTACAAGTTTCAGTATTCTGACCTAATAAAACAAACTTCCAAAAGTGTATCAGCATATTAATCTCAAGTAGTCCCAGTAAGATCTAAGGAGATGGGGTAAAATGTTCGCCACTTTTTAAGCCCCCTATGCGATCTTAGAGCCGAAGCCGGAGTTACGGCGTTTATTTTTAGACGGACTCCACCCTCTCCGATCGCAGTTGACTGATTAGGATAGTTACACTGTTGAGAAAATGTTCGATGACGCTTGACCACTCATCGTCCCGGGTCAAAGTTGACCCGCTACGCATTTTCACCAAGAGTCAAACAAGCGTCTTTACTGATTTTCATGCGTCAAAACCCGGGAGCTCGGGTCAAATGAACGCCCTGGCGTATATTACGTAAAACTGTTCTCACCATTCACTCAATGAACAATTTTCATCTGTACAGTATACAGGTATTGTTAGAATCTATGTCATTACAAAGGTGTTAATTCATTGATGTAGTAGATTTCGTGGGACCAGCAATTTGGTTCCAGTCATCCGTGTTGGAGTCATCAAAGGTAGAGAACTATGCATTATATAGAGATTATTGCCAACAAAGTTCAACTGTATAATTATGCAATTATGAATTGCTTTAAAAGCAGGACACCTATTAGTAATATTAGCAAAACCAAACACGTCATGTATTTATTACAGACTGTCAACAGTGTAAACCAAGTAAGTAAATTGCACATGTATTTCTCACACATGAAATTAACCAGTTTGATGATTTGTTTGATCTTTACAAATAGAACAAGTGGGTTTTTTTATATTTAAATCGTGATGTTTTTGACGCAATTTAAATCAATGAATTCAATCAAACAACTCTGCCCCTCACCCCCTATATTCCATCAGCACCCAGCCATTTTTAAATGCTAGCTGGAGCGCTGACCTACAGTATCAATGTAGAGCCACAATATGAGCCATATCCCAACAAAGAGATCACTCAAGTTAATACCATGTCAAAACGTCCGCTATCCAAAACGTCGGAACATTTATTAATTATTGGTAATATAAACAATTAACATATTATATTTTTTAGCAGATGTTTTGACTAATTTTGCACAGTCTACTATCTATCTATCTCTATCTTCCTTTAATGTCGAACCCCTTGCGGGGACGTAGACATGTTGCGCATCAAAAACCGCTAAGAAGTTAAAAAAAGTATGAGTAGTTATAAGTATAATTTAAAAAGGTATGAAAATAAGTTGTGGTAAAAGTTTAAATGCAGCTACGCAGAACAACTAGGGACTGGCATGTTCAAAATGGCAAACTGCCGTATTGAATTGCTCTATGGTAGGGAGATGGAGAATGTCAGGAGGGAGGTGGTTCCAATGATAGATTGTTCTTGGAAAGAAGAACTTGTAGTAGTCTGTAGTTGCTGTAATTAACCTATAGCTTAAGGAATGGCAATGGCGAGTAGGACGGGAGAGGGCAACTAGGTAATTTTCAATGGGAATAGCAACAAGATCATTATGAATTTTATACATAAGGGATAACCTATTGTCAATACGCCGTTGATCTAGTCTGCGTAGATTTAGGGAATGTAGCATGTCTGTAACACTAGAGGTACGATAAAAGTCAGCCTTTATCCAACGGGCTGCTCTTCGCTGGACACCTTCAATTTGGTCCATCAATGTTTGGGTATGGGGCGACCAGATCTCGGAGCCATATTCAAGCTGGGGTCTCACTAATATCTGGTAAGCCATGGTCTTAAGGGGTTCAGATTTGACCTGGAGGTTTCTACGTAGAAATCCTAATGTTTGGTTTGCTTTCTTTGTTTACCTTTTTATGTGGGTGTCCCACGACAGGTTATTTGAGATATCCACGCCAAGGTATTTGGCTGAGGTGACCGACTCAAGTAGGACTCCATGGAGTTTATATTTGCTGGGAATAGGATGTTTCCTTCTGGTGATGTGGATAACTTGACATTTGGAGGGGCTAAATTCCATGTCCCACTCCAACTCTTCTAATCTCTTAAGATCATATTGGAGTGTGACCGATTCATTTGCAGATGTCAGTGTCTCAGTGATAGATATACTGCAGTATCATCTGCAAAGATGCGGACTTTGGAACTGATGTTTTGTGGGAGGTCGTTTATGTAGGCTAGGAAAAGCAGGGGTCCAAGAACGGATCCCTGTGGGACTCCAGAGGACACCGGAATGGCCTCTGAACTAGTACCATTAAGGACAACTGACTGGAGTCTATTATCTAGAAAACTCTTAATCCACCTTAATGTTTGACCTCTGACTCCATATTCATGCATTTTTAGTAGTACTTTCTCGTGATTGACCTTATCGAAAGCCTTACTGAAGTCTAATAGGATGAGATCTACCTGATGCTTATTGTAGACAGAGGTAACCAAGTCGTTGACTAGCATTACTAATTGGGTCACGCATGACCGTTTTTCTCTAAAACCATGCTGCAAATGGTACAGAATACTGTGGTTAGTGAAGTGTTTTGCTATCGAGGAGGAAACTATATGTTCAAGTACCTTGCATAGAACACATGTCAGTGAGATAGGCATATAGTTGGCGGGGTTTGACTTGTCCCCTTTTTTGTAAATGGGAGCAACATTTGCTGACTTCCTCTGGGCAGGCAGTGATCCTTCGTTGAGGGATTTTTGGAATAAGACTTCAAGGATAGGTGAGAGTTCTTTAGACAGGGTTTTAAGTATGATTGGCTTAATTAGGTCAGGACCACTAGCCTTGTGGGGTTCAGGTTATTGAGAAGTTTCTCTATGCCATTTGAGCTTACTGTGATCTCATTCATGTTTGGCGTGGATTGACCATTCAGGTTTCCATATGAGTCCTGAATTTTCATTTTACAAATGGAGATGGCATTGATTTGGAATCTTGCTTGAATGCTTAAGGATGGAATACAGTTTCTTGGTGTTTGGCCTGTAAGGATGGGAGGCATCAGCACTGTTTAGATTTAGGATGTTTTCTAGGTATTGATGATAAGCCTCTTTGACCTCTTTCCACACTAAATGTTTTAGATCCAGGAATTTCTTGCGATTTGAAGGCGTACTTGACTTCCTAGTATTTTTAAAGGCCCTATTTCGCCTTCTAATCATTCGCTTAACACTCTGATTGACCCAGGGTAGGTGATCTCTTAACGATGACTGTTTGGATGGAATCCATTTATCTGTAAGGGTGTTTAGAGCATGAGAGAAATGTTCCCATAGCTCTTCAGTGTTTAGTGCGGTATATTTACATTCGTTGGTCATAACCTGGTGATAGTCACATAATGACTGTTTAATGGCCTGCCAGTTTGCTTTCTTATAGAGTGGAATCCTGCGAGGCTTTTGATAACATATCCTTGCGGATGTGTTGACTTTTATTTCGACTACATAACCTGGTTTACTAAACTGGGGTTAGTTGTAAGGAATAAATCCAGGATGTTGTTTTCACGGGTGGGGAGGTTAACCATTTGGGTGAGGTTTGTATCATTAAACATTTCAATGACCTGCCTATAGAAGGATGGGTGTTTGCAGTTGGTGGATGGGCTGGTAGTGTCCCAGTCCATCTTTCGTAGATTTAGGACCCCAGCCACCCAAATGTTGGAGAAACGTTTATTAACCTTTTCAATAGACTTACAGAATTGATTGAAACTGTCTATATCAAGCTCATGAGGTGTGTAATAAGCTCCAATAACAAGAGACTTATTTCCTACAAGGTCTAATTTTACCCATAGGTCCTCGCATTCAGACTGTAGGTCGGGCATTTCCTGGGCTGTTAAGCAGGGGATACGGACAGAAGCCCCCCCGGACAAAAGCCCCCCCATCTTTTTTGCCACAGGAGGACAAAAGCCCCCCCGTTCAAATTCAGGGTAGGACAAAAGCCCCCCCATAAAAAACCCAAGGGAGGACAAAAGCCCCCCCATGCACATTCAGGGTAGGACAAAAGCCCCCCCATAGAAAAACCAAGGGAGGACAAAAGCCCCCCCATGCATATCCAGGGTAGGACAACCCCCCGCCCCTCCCCCACCCCATTTATCAAAATGCAATGCCTAATCCCATTGACAGTTTATTCGCTTGTGTTCCCAGTGTGGTGAAATCATCCTTATTATAGAACATAACATTTGACTGCTTACGACATAGTCCCCAGTGTATGACATCTTGATTTGAGCCCCGTCACATCACATTAGTCACATGAGTTTGTTCAGACCATAAGTGTGCTGATATATTAATGCAAGATATAAGAGATTAATGTGCTTGTTTAATTCATGTTTTGAATTGATTTGAGTCACATCACATCAGTCACATGAGATTGTTCAGACCATAAATAGCCATCATATAGAAAGTACATGTGCTTTGGTTAATAGTGTGCTGAAATATTAATGTGCTTGTTTCATGTTTCATTCATGTTGTTCATGTTTGTTTTGCCAATATAAAAGGTACATGTCACTCAATGTCTTACTTGTCAATACTTAGGAAACAATGTCAGTGATAGGGGGGCTTTTGTCCTACCCTGAATGTGAATAGGGGGGCTTTTGTCCACCCGTGGGTTTTCTATGAGGGGGCTTTTGTCCTACCATGAATTTGAACGGGGGGGCTTTTGTCCTTCCTTGGTTTTTCTATGGGGGGGCTTTTGTCCGCCCGTGTCAAAAATCATGGGAGGGCTTTTGTCCGGGGGGGGGCTTATGTCCTACACTCGTTAAGCAGTCCCTTATAGCAATAAATATACCTCCGCCTGCCTGATTGATACGGTCACGACAGAAAATGGAGTGTTGAAAACAACTTCACTCGGATGTTTTAACTAAAAGCGGACGCTTTGGTTGGCGTAACGTTTTCGTTAGCGGATGTTTTGACAGGAACCCTCAAACTGAGAAATGACGTGTAATTGTGAAATACCCCGTAGTGAAATACCAGTATTGGGATCTACTACGTAACATACAGAATTGGATGAAGAATTAGTGACTTTCAACTTCACTGAACGTCACAAACAACATCTACTGAGGAGTTTATGCAATAAAAAAAATCAAAATTTGTGATTTCCATGTGTGTTACAAGTGAATTATACAATTACGTGATTATACATATTACATGTATGTTCTCTATTTTGACTTCCATGAACAGTAATAAATCCTGACATTTCACCAAGTGGCAATTCAATTTCAAAATCACCTAAACAAGTCAAACCAACTACGAGATATTACGCACTATGCTCTTATTATAAAGCGTTAGCAGAACATTCTAAATGATAAACAGTTTTCGAATGTAACTGTTTCTCAAACATACTTACAAATTCAATTAACCCAGAAAAATAAACAAACAAGAAAGCTTTTTCCGCTGTGGCGGCCATATTTCTTTTGAACTCTGACCTTTGGTTTTGGTCACCGTTACCTTTACCTCCCTCGTCATGAGATATATTGTTTTTGCAAAGTAATAAAGAAAACTATTTTCATTTAATCAAATAATTTAGTTTTTGTGGTAAATCTGTGACATTTTATATGATGTAACTTTTCTTCTTAAAAGCTAGACGAGCTATTAAATAATTGTCCTGAGGGAGGTAAATGTAACCACCACAAATATTGTCTATTAATCGGAATATCTTGGATATTTCCCTTTAAATTGATCATAGACAGCTAGCAGACAAAAAACAAAAAATAATGTTAGAAAATCCTCCGAAGTAAAAGTAGAAAAACCAACTATTTTGGAAATGTTTGTGCATTTTACTGTGTTGATATACTTTGGCATTACACTGGTAAGTACCATGCAACATGATTGCATTCATGTTTCATTGACAAAGTAGGCTGTAAGTTGATAACTACAGATTGCCAAGGGAACGGCTATTGTATTATTTATCAAGAGTAGTCAGCTGATCTATTTAGTGAACTTATCAACCAGGGGTCACTGGTTAGATCCATCGGCTATACTATAATGACTTCAAATCGAGGTATTGTGTCAGTGAAACTGTGCATGAATTGTAAGAGGACGAGAGGAGAGCACTGTCTGTATCATTGCACTATCCTCCGGAACTCGCCTTTCACACTATCGCCAGGGATGAGAGTATGTAGGAGTGTTCCATTTATATCAAACCCCTTGCGGGGACCTAGACTTGTTTTCCTTGGAAGGCTTAGCTGACCTAAGCGGTTAACTAGTACAAAGCAACATGTCTACATCCCGCAAGGGGTTTGACATTAGAGGAAGATAGATAGATAGTTGGTGCCATGCTCTATGACACTACACTGTATTCAATGACTGAGTATCGAACCCAGGACCCTTCGATTCCAAAATCCAATGTTCTACCACTGGACAACGTTCGCTCTTGATCAGGGACAAGTGATTAAATGTTGGTCTGTGTGAAAGTTGTCATTCACTTATGGAGGTTGGAGAGTTGAGTATTGGTTTCTGAATAGGAAATGTGGTCCTCTCTCCGCCACAACAGACTGACCTCCCAATAATAATCAGAAAATGAAATAAATATGTAATCTGTCCAGGAGGTCTTACTCATGTTGGTAACCGGTAGCGACAGTAAGGACCGCAAAGCTGTACAATAATCTGATATGTAAACGGTATGTCGCGGTACAGACAGAGTTATCATTGGGGTAGAAAAAATATGCAGCCAACCCACGGTTCAAACTCGAAGACTTTTCCTTGCAGGGTGAACTCGCTACGAACTGAGCTAACCTGGCCACTTACACATTAACTCCCCAATAGTGTATTTCCATACCACGGCATACTTCCCCCCATCAACTTGCGTACCGCGACATACTTGGAAATTGTTCCACAAATTTCCAAGAATAGAGAACAAGGTAAGCATAATGTTCAGCCTAGGGTTCGAATCCAGGACCTCTTGCTTACAGGGCAAACACACTACCAACTGAGCTAACTTTGCCATTTACATATAATCTCCCCAATTGTGACTAAGTCCATACCAGAACACAGAAGTGACCTTTCCGTTAAGCCCATAGTGACAGTGGCTGGAGCCTCCGTGGTTAGCTTTGGCAATTGACTGGTCAGTACCCAGAGAAAACCCACCTCTCCGATCTGGCGACCATCTTACCATCTCACATACCTCCCTGTCCGAGGATCGAACCCAGGTTGCATTGGCGAGAAGTGAGCGCGCTAAACACTGCGCTAATCGGACAACGTTGGCAATTGACTGGTCAATAAGAATATTGACTGGTTAATAAGAGTATTGACCAGGTCAGCAGTTAAAACCGGCTGATACTGGTCAACACTGGTCGATTGAAAAGTTTGCTCTAAAAAGTCCTTACAGTGCTCCCCTGGTCGAAGTATTGCTCACTGTTCAGAAAAAGTGATGTGATTCAGTTGTGAATTTATACAGATGTAGAGTATATTCACTCATATTTGTACATTTCATTTAATCCCCCCCCCCCACACACACACTTTAACTCTTTCCCTTATAGAAGCACCTCTTGACGCCATTAGCAATACGACATACATTGACCATGTAGTAGTCAAACCAATGTTCATTTTTATTTTATTTTTTTTGTGTTTTGGAACCACGTTTAAGGACCGTTTATTTTCCTTGTCATAGGTGACCTGTGTGTCGAGGGCATCCCACAAGCACCTTACAATAATGTACATTGGTGGTGAAAATATGGTCAGTTACACTTAGAAAAAAGAAAGAAAAAGAGAATGTTCATAATAAAGGCCAGAATCTCATGTAGTCCCAGTAATATCTATGGAGGAACCCTAATTATCCATAACAACAAAAAATTACTATTCACACAAAATGTTGTCCTGTAACATAATTATACACTGCCCATTATAAAGCATTCCTTCTATTCAAATGTTGTATTTAATGGTCATAGTGTGTATTTTAACACTGTTTTCTTGAAATTTGTTAAATAATACCATTTATAACATAATTTGTGCTGCAGACGAGTAATATCGCCATTGCATATTTTTCGTATTACACTAGTGTAATAACTATTCAAATGAGCACGGTATGTAAACAAAATAAGCAACCAACATGGCGTCGCAATTCTGGTGCCACTGAAAATCATCATCAAGCTATAAGCACTAGAAATCCTGCACGACAGGCTATTAACACTGGAAATCCTGCACGACGGGCTATTAACACTGGAAATCCTGCACAACAGGCTATTAACACTAGAAATCCTGCACGACGGGCTATTAACACTAGAAATCCTGCACGACGGGCTATTAACACTAGAAATCCTGCACGACGGGCTATTAACACTAGAAATCCTGCATGACAGGCTATTAACACTAGAAATCCTGCACGACAGGCTATTAACACTAGAAATCCTGCACGACAGGCTATTAACACTAGAAATCCTGCACGACGGGCTATTAACACTAGAAATCCTGCCACGCTATTAACACTAGAAATCCTGCACGACAGGCATTAACACTAGAAATCCTGCACGACAGGCTATTAACACTGAAATCCTGCACGACAGGCTATTAACACTGGAAATCCTGCACGACAGGCTATTAACACTGGAAATCCTGCATGACGGGCTATTAACACTGGAAATCCTGCACGACAGGCTATTAACACTGGAAATCCTGCACGACAGACTATTAACACTGGAAATCCTGCATGACAGGCTATTAACACTAGATATCCTGCACGACAGGCTATTAACACTGGAAATCATGCACGACAGACTATTAACACTAGAAATCCTGCACGACAGGCTATTAACACTGGAAATCCTGCACGACAGGCTATTAACACTAGAAATCCTGCTCTATTGCTGAATTCTTCAACAGCCATGTGGGTCTGCCTCCATGGTCGAGTGGTTACGGTCACTGACTTGTATACCAC
The DNA here is from genome assembly GCA_014843695.1 of Archivesica marissinica. Taxonomy (NCBI): domain Eukaryota; kingdom Metazoa; phylum Mollusca; class Bivalvia; order Venerida; family Vesicomyidae; genus Archivesica; species Archivesica marissinica. The sequence continues at coordinate 28,947,712 of CM026394.1, forward strand.
TGTAACCTATCATCACTGATGGTCACGGGTTCGAGCCCCACTCAGGGTGTGTCTATTTAAATGAAAAAGATGGCAGTTTCTTACGGAGGTTGGTGCACCAAGTACTGGTTAACCACTGGAGCCTGCCCAGACAGGTGTTGTAGGGAAACTGCCCGCCGGCGATATTGCCCAAAATGGTGCAGGCGTGAAACCCAAACAAATGAACAACAAAACAAACCATACCCCCTTGGAATAGGGGGGGGGGATTACGCCTTCTCATAGTCTTCTCTCAACCCATCTCCAACTCTCAGCACTTCATCATAGTCAGCTACTCACATTCTTAGTGAGACGGCGGTATATAACATAACATAGAGTTTATTAGCATTAACCCATTCAACACCAAGTAACTCACATGGACTGGTCCATGATATTCATAAACCAATAAATGAATCAGAAAATCACATTTGGACAAGTTCATTTATCAAAATGGGTAATTATGTCTAAAAATAGTCATATCACTGGCAAAAAGTGCAGATCCTGATGAGATGGCTCGTCACGAGCCGGCTCATCTGGATCTACACTTTTTGTAAGCCTATTTAGAGGTCTGCGGTGTTGAAAGGGTTAAGCATTTGCATATTTATAGCCACAAACAATACAAGAAACATTGTAAATAGTGAAAACCATGACTTTCCTGAGAATGTGATGCAAAACAAATCTCAGTACATGTATACATATCATATTATAATAAGCAATTTGTAAATTTGCACCACAGCTGTGTATTGTAGATGTATTCTACAAGCATTATAATAGACACTTACGTATTAGTATCATCATTTCTCAATTTGAATGCATTAAATATATATTTCGATACGGCATCTATTACTTTAGTCTATTTTGCAGACATTAAGATTTCGAACTTTTGAATATGTTTGTTTTCCGGAAAAGATGTGTTTCTGGTTTATATAGGTTTATTACAATGGACAAAGACAATCCTTGACCCGTAGAATTGTTCAGTAAGGAGAGAATTCCAGTTTTTAGGGGTTCCAGTTTAGAGGGGTTCTGCTTTTGAACGGTTCCCTTTCGATGTGTACTGATTTAGACAGTTCCGGTTAAAGGGGATTTCAGTTTAGAGTAGTTTCACTTTAGAGGGATTTTTAATTTTGAGGGAGTTCTGCTTTAGAGCTTCTGGGGCTTCTGCTTTTTGTGGTTTTGAGGGGGTTCCAGATTAGAGTGGTTGTGGTTTGAGGGGGGTTCCAAATTAGAGTGGTTGTGGTTTGAGGGGGGTTCCAAATTAGAGTGGTTGTGGTTTGAGGGGGGTTCCAAATTAGTGTGGTTGTGGGGTAGAGTGGTTGTGGTTTAGAGGGGTTCCAGTTTAGAGTGGTTGTGGTTTAGAGTGGTTGTGGTTTAGAGGGGTTCCAGATTAGTGTGGTTGTGGGGTAGAGTGGTTGTGGTTTAGAGGGGTTCCAGTTTAGTGTGGTTGTGGTTTAGAGTGGTTGTGGTTTAGAGGGGTTCCAGTTTAGAGTGGTTGTGGTTTGAGGGGTTCCAGATTAGTGTGGTTGTGGTTTAGAGTGGTTGTGGTTTAAAGGGGTTCCAGTTTAGAGTGGTTGTGGTTTGAGGGGTTCCAGTTTAGTGTGGTTGTGGTTTAGAGGGGTTCCAGTTTAGAGTGGTTGTGGTTTAGAGGGGTTCCAGTTTAGAGTGGTTGTGGTTTGAGGGGTTCCAGATTAGTGTGGTTGTGGTTTAGAGTGGTTGTGGTTTAGAGGGGTTCCAGTTTAGAGTGGTTGTGGTTTGAGGGGTTCCGGTTTAGTGTGGTTGTGGTTTAGAGGGGTTTCCAGTTTAGAGTGGTTGTGGTTTAGAGGGGTTCCAGTTTAGAGTGGTTGTGGTTTAGAGTGGTTGTGGTTTAGAGGGGTTCCAGTTTAGAGTGGTTGTGGTTTAGAGTGGTTGTGGTTTAGAGGGGTTCCAGTTTAGAGTGGTTGTGGTTTAGAGGGGCTGTGGTTTGAGGGGTTCCATATTAGTGTGGTTGTGGTTTAGAGTGGTTGTGGTTTAGAGGGGTTCCAGTTTAGAGTGGTTGTGGTTTAGAGGGGCTGTGGTTTGAGGGGTTCCAGATTAGTGTGGTTGTGGTTTAGAGTGGTTGTGGTTTAGAGAGGTTCCAGTTTAGAGTGGTTGTGGTTTAGAGGGGTTCCAGTTTAGTGTGGTTGTGGTTTGAGGGGTTCCAGATTAGTGTGGTTGTGGTTTAGAGTGGTTGTGTTTAGAGGGGTTCCAGTTTAGAGTGGTTGTGGTTTAGAGGGGCTGTGGTTTGAGGGGTTCCAGTTTAGAGTGGTTGTGGTTTAGAGGGGCTGTGGTTTGAGGGGTTCCAGATTAGAGTGGTTGTGGTTTAGAGGGGTTCCAGTTTAGTGTGGTTGTGGTTTGAGGGGTTCCAGATTAGTGTGGTTGTGGTTTAGAGGGGTTCCAGTTTAGAGTGGTTGTGGTTTAGAGTGGTTGTGGTTTAGAGGGGTTCCAGTTTAGAGTGGTTGTGGTTTAGAGGGGCTGTGGTTTGAGGGGTTCCAGATTAGAGTGGTTGTGGTTTAGAGGGGTTCCAGTTTAGTGTGGTTGTGGTTTGAGGGGTTCCAGATTAGTGTGGTTGTGGTTTAGAGTGGTTGTGGTTTAGAGGGGTTCCAGATTAGAGTGGTTGTGGTTTAGAAGGGTTGTGGTTTAGAGGGATTCTGCCTTGTATGTGTCCTAGTTTCAACGGGGTCTGCTTTAGGGCACAGGGATAGAGTAGAATCACTGTACTTAAATATATATACTAGTACCCCCAAACATGCCGAATCCCTGTGCTTTAGAGGGTCATCAACATCTTTGTAACTGTTGCTTTTATAAATGTAGCATTTGGGGCAAATTTACAATTGAATAGAAAAAGAACACATAAGTGACTTTAATCTATGTCTCTAATTTCTGCAAATTCAAACCAAAAGTAGGAATGGAAATGTTCTTAATATATAGCTGAGGCATACAATGTTTTGTATATATATTATTGACATCTACGCAGTTCATTCAAATGTTAAGAAATATCTATATACTTATGTAGTAATATAGTGTGATCACTTGTGTTTTATGTTTTTGAAGATACTTATATCAATATTAAATTTGACTGGAAGACATGGTTACACAAAGGGAAATGAGATGTCTTAGGACGAATGAGGGTAATGTTACTCTCTCTCTCTTCTTTAAAGCTACACTAAATTTGTAAAATAAATTCTACAGAATGTAATTTTCTATTATATTGTGTAATTATAGTCCAAATATTTGCCACAGAATCTCTTGTCTTTCAACTAATAAACAAATGTCAACTAATACACAAACGTCATATACTATAAACACCCCACGATAATCACAACATTATCGGAAGAGTCCATTGACTTGTTCTAGGTGTTTTATAGTACTATTTATATACAAACGTTACCATTCAATTTCATAGACTACACAATAGTCAATTTGTATATGAAATAGTAATATAAAAACACCTATAGCAAGTCAATGGACTCACTGTATCAATGATTGTGTGCAGGGTAATATATAAATAATGCAGTATTATAAACATCCACCTTGTGTGATTGGGATCCCAGTGTGGAGACATACTTTGGTTTCCCAGATACATGTATGAATAAATCTTGAAGTAGAACAACGTTTCTTAAAGGCCCGATATCAATTACTTAGAATATGCTGCACTTTCAAAAATACTAAGGAAGGGAGGATTGTATATTTCCGTTTTTCGGGGGATGGGAGTTACATTTATTTATTGTCGCTACCGGTTGCCCATATGAGCGACGCCTCCTGAAGAGATTAGTCATTTTAGATTTTTGGAGGATAGAGCAATGATACAGAGAGAGACCAATTCCAGAGTCTCCTCTGGTTCTTTTACGTGCATGGTGTAAAGTACCGACATGAGACCTCGGTTTAACGTCACATCTGAAAGACTGTTAATTTTATTAGGGTCAAACGGGGGATCGAACCTGCGATCCCTGGATTACTAGTCCAGCATGTTACCACTGGACTAAATATCCGTCCGTTTTTCAGAAATAATTTCTACAGATATTAATGTTGAAGACCTGCCCAACAAATAAACTGGTTATGAAACATCTTATTTGTAAATTACCTCCCTTTATATATATTTATTTACAAGTCATCAACATCTTTGTAACTGTTGCTTTTATAAATGTAGCATTTGGGGCAAATTTACAATTGAATAGAAAAAGAACACATAAGTGACTTTAATCTATGTCTCTAATTTCTGCAAATTCAAACCAAAAGTAGGAATGGAAATGTTCTTAATATATAGCTGAGGCATACAATGTTTTGTATATATATTATTGACATCTACGCAGTTCATTCAAATGTTAAGAAATATCTATATACTTATGTAGTAATATAGTGTGATCACTTGTGTTTTATGTTTTTGAAGATACTTATATCAATATTAAATTTGACTGGAAGACATGGTTACACAAAGGGAAATGAGATGTCTAGGACGAATGAGGGTAATGTTACTCTCTCTCTCTTCTTTAAAGCTACACTAAATTTGTAAAATAAATTCTACAGAATGTAATTTCCTATTATATTGTGTAATTATAGTCCAAATATTTGCCACAGAATCTCTTGTCTTTCAACTAATAAACAAATGTCAACTAATACACAAACGTCATATACTATAAACACCCCACGATAATCACAACATTATCGGAAGAGTCCATTGACTTGTTCTAGGTGTTTTATATTACTATTTATATGCAAATGTTACCATTCAATTTCATAGACTACACAATAGTCAATTTGTATATGAAATAGTAATATAAAAACACCTATAGCAAGTCAATGGACTCTTCCGATAATGTTGTCATTATCGTGCGGTATTTATACAACTGTTGACATAAAAAATTTATATAAACAAGTTCTAAAGTAATGCACGTATGCTGAACAAAGATGTGTGATCATTGATCACAAAGAGGTTTTCGTACAAATTTACCGCTATATCTCATCCTTTGCACCTGCACATAATTATTTTCCCCGTAATCCTTTAAATGGCAGTATCACATAATTACCTCCCCTGTATAGTAGGATTGAATAATAAACAAATATCCTTTCCCGGTCGCGTTAACTGCTTCCGAAATTCCTACTTTTCCTTCGTAGATAACATTAACCTCATTTACTGATGAAAATTAATGATTTAATTTATTTTGGAAGAATGTGTAATAGCAATGCTACATGTATTTTATACATGTATGAAAACATGCAATTATTTCTGCAATGTAATGCTGCTTTAATAATCGTCTTAAAGGAGCTGGTCGTCCTGTGAACGAAAATTAAATAAATTATTCTAATAATTGATCCATTTTTGAAGCTGATAGTAATAAGGGACCAAAATTATGTTATTCATTTTACAAAAGAAATTATACTAATTAGTAAATTTGATGCATATTAACTACAGTTCAACCTGTCTTAAGGGGCCCTCGAGGTCATTGACTTCAAATCACTTGCCTCTCACCACTGTAGGTTCGAATCCCACTGGGAGTGTCAAATTATTTCATGTGGGGAAGCTATCGAGCTGGCTTGCGGTAGGTCAGTGGCTCTACCTGGATGTCAGTCCGTATAGAATTAGCGCACCGATTATCAAAATATGATGACCAAATACCGCCACAGTTCTCGAAAACAAATGTAGATGAATGTAAACATTTAAACATCTATGTTAGAAGATAATCTTCGTAAAATATTACTACGGTATTAGCATTTCTTGACATGAACTGATGCATGATATTATTAGACCAATACATTAAAAATAAGAAAATTACTTTTAGACCAGTTCATTTATCAAAACGGGTAATTCGGTCTAAAAATAGTAATATTACTGGGAAAAAGTGCAGATCCTGATGAGACGGCTCGTCACAAGCCAGCTCATCTGGATCTACACTTTTTGTAAGCCTATTTAGAGGTATGTGGTGTTGAAAGGGTTAAGTACATGCACACTAGCATGTGCTGCACTCTTGTGCACTAGACAGATTAGTCATCGCTATTTGCTTGGATTAGACATAAACACAATAAAAGGGGAAACCAAAACAGAATGGGTTGTATAATACAACTTGTATTAGAAATGTTTATGCATGTCACCATGCCAACACAATTGTGAAGTATACCAATCACTGCCAACAAAATTGTAAATGATACAAGTTTATAAATATACTGAGTCAAAAAAGAAACGATACCAAACTAAAAATGACGTAAAACGGTTAAAACCATAGAAAGGTTTAATATATTATTACGTATCGGTACCGGGTATCTTATTGCAACGTCAGCCAACCATAAACACAGGTAAATAAACACCCGATAATCCTGGAACGCCGAATTTCCGATTTGCACGTGCTCCTCAACAAAGACAACTTCCTACACATGTACAAATCGGAAAACCGGTTTATTGTACTGGTATTGCATTATCATCGAGGAAAACACCTTACATACCCATTGTTACCTCTAACAAAATGCCTAGGCTAAACCGCAATCAGAGAATGCGTGCCATTGGCATGATTGACGGTGGTTTACGTCAGCGTGACGTCGCAAATCGACTCGGGGTTACGCGGATCACGATAACACGTCTACTTCGACGTTATCGAACACATGGATCGGTGGACGACCGTCCAAGATCTGGTCGACCACGTGTGACGACGCGTGAACAGGACCGTCACATTCGGACGTCACATTTACGTGACCGGTTCCTACCTGCTACGCACACAGCTGCCGTTACTCCTGGGATGACCAACAATCGCATCAGTGCACAAACAGTCAGGAACCGGCTCGGTGAACATGGCATTCGTGCCTATCGGCCATACGTTGGACCCATCCTGACACGACGTCACCGTGACGTGGAATTCGGTGATGTTTAGCGATGAATCGCGGTTCTGTTTTGCGTCGAGCGAATGGCAGAGAGCGGGTATATCGCAGACGCGGTGAATGTTACGCCGACGCATGTGTACGTCAGGTCGATCTGTTCGGGGGAGGAAGCGTTATGGCGTGGGGCGGTATCACCTTCGGCAGTCGCACTGAACTGTTAGTGGTGGACGGGAACCTAAACGCCCAGCGGTACTGTGATGAGATCCTTGCGCCAGTTGTTGTGCCGTTCTTTAACGCCAACAGAAACGTCACACTGTTCCAACAAGACAACGCCAGGTGTCATACTGCTCGGATTTCCACCACATTATTGGAGCAGAACAATATTGAAACCCTGCCGTGGCCTGCTTTGTCACCAGACTTGTCACCCATAGAACATTTGTGGGATACGTTAGACCGCCGCGTCAGACGACGTCAGCCGGTAACGTTAAACCAACTGAGGGATGTTTTGCATCAGGAGTGGACAAATATTGACCAGCAAGAGATTCAGACACTCTTCCATTCGATGCGACGGCGGTGCATTGCAGTGAGAGACGCAAATGGTGCCCATACTCAGTATTGACGTCTGTGTGAAAACTCCATTAGACCCCTGTCCGACGAATTACGTCATCACGCAGCAGACAGTTTCGAAGGCTCATTATGCTTTATGTGCTCCTCTTTCAAATCATCTTACGAATTTTCAAAGAATTTTCTTAATAAATGTTGAAATTATAGACACATAAACACCAGGTATCGTTTCTTTTTTGACTCGGTATATATAAATAAATGAAATTTTTTAATTAAATTGTTGTGCAATCTCTTTTAGCAAACATACAGAATTTCATAACTGGTTTAAGGGGCTATGACTTCTAAGATGTGCTAAGTTTAAACTTTATTAACGATTACGAAGCAAGTTTTAACAACTTATAACAATCACTCTCATTGGCGCGGATGAAAGCGTAAATGTGGTCGTTCGTGTGGGAGGAAACCGGAGTACCTGGAGAAAACCCACCTGTCCGATCTGGCGACCACCGTACCATCTCGCATATTTCCCGGTCTGAGGATCAAACCCAGGTTGCATCGGTGAGAAGCGAACATGCTAACCACTGCATTAATCGGACAGCCAAAGATGTGCTAGATATTGACCCAAAACAAATACTTTGAAAATAAACAACAACAAGCACTGTCACCATGCTTTGTTTTTTTAAAATTAACTATTGGCCCAACTACGATGCTTAGGAATAGAAAATATATAGTTAATTAATGAATCTCTAGAACAATAGATTATTTTGTGTATCCCGTGTTCATTTTTAACGCTTTGCCTGCTGAGTAAATAAAATCACATTTGCAAACAACATAGATCCAGATCAGCCGCGGCGTAATGCCGCGTCTGATCAGGATCCATGTTGTTTGCTATTCAGCCACGTGTTTTAGCTCCACTATCCGAATAGCAAACAGCATAGAGCCTGATCAGACGGCACGTTCTGTGCCGTCTGATCTGGCTGTATGCTGTTTGCAAAGGTGATTTTATCTGCCGCTAGCATGCAGAGAGTTAAGAATGAACATGTATATATATACACATCAGGACCGTAGCTAGATTCTGAATTTGTAGGCCAGACTAATAAAATTGAGCACCAAAGGATGCGCATGCAATTTTGCTAGAGGGGTCTGGGGGTATGGCATGCTCCCCCCACGAATATTTTTGAATCCTAGAAAGTCAATAGTGCACTCTGACTCATTTAAGTTTACTTCTTGGGTGTTTAAATTTCGATATTTTCAGAGACCGCCTCCGTGGTCGAGTGGTTAAGGTCGCTGACTTGTATACCACTGTAACCTATCATCTCTGATGGTCACGGGTTCGAGCCCCGCTCAGACCTTGTCTCATTTATATGAAAAAGTTGGCAGTTTCATATAGAGGTTGGTGCACCAAGTACTGGTTAATTGCTGGAGCCTGCCCAGAAAAGGTGTTGTTAGGTAAACTGCCCGTCGCTCAAATGGGAAATCGGTAGCGACGTTAAATAAACTTAAATAAAAAAAAATATTAATGTGACTTTTTATGTTGAGCAGAATGTATCTGACCACTGTCCTAGGATCCATATGGCACTAAAGCTTTGTACCACTGTCCTAGGATATCCATATGGCACTAAAGCTTTGTACCACTGCCCTAGGATATCCATATGGCACTAAAGCTTTGTACCACTGTCCTAGGATATCCATATGGCACTAAAAGCTTTGTACCACTGCCCTAGGATACACATATTGCACTAAAAGCCTTGTACCACTGTCCTAGGATCCATATGGTACTAAAAGCCTTGTACCACTGTCCTAGGATATCCATATAGCACTAAAAGCTTTGTACCACTGTCCTAGGATCCATATGGCACTAAAAGCCTTGTACCACTGTCCTAGGATCCATATGGCACTAAAAGCTTTGTACCACTGTCCTAGGATCCATATGGCACTAAAAGCTTTGTACCACTGTCCTAGGACCCATATGGCACTAAAAGCCTTGTACCACTGTCCTAGGATCCATATGGTACTAAAAGCTTTGTACCACTGCCCTAGGATATCCATATAGCACTAAAAGCTTTACCGCTGTCCTAAGATCCATATGGCACTAAAAGCCTTGTACCACTGTCCTAGGATCCATATGGTATTAAAAGCCTTGTACTGCTGTCCTAGGGTCCATGTGGCACTAAAAGCTTTGTACCACTGTCCTAGGATCCATATGGCTCTAAAAGCCTTGTACCACTGCCCTAGGATCCATATGGCACTAAAAGCTTTGTACTGCTGTCCTAGGATTCATATAGCACTAAAAGCTTTGTACCACTGTCCTAAGATCCATATGGCACTAAAAGCCTTGTACCACTGTCCTAGGGTCCATGTGGCACTAAAAGCCTTGTACTGCTGTCCTAGGATACATATGGCACTAAAAGCTTTGTACTGCTGTCCTAGGATTCATATAGCACTAAAAGCCTTGTACTGCTGTCCTAGGATACATATGGCACTAAAAGCTTTGTACTGCTGTCCTAGGATACATATGGCACTAAAAGCCTTGTACTGCTGTCCTAGGATTCATATAGCACTAAAAGCTTTGTACCACTGTCCTAGGGTCCATGTGGTATTAAAAGCCTTGTACTGCTGTCCTAGGGTCCATGTGGCACTAAAAGCCTTGTACTGCTGTCCTAGGGTCCATGTGGCACTAAAAGCCTTGTACTGCTGTCCTAGGGTCCATGTGGCACTAAAAGCCTTGTACTGCTGCCCTAGGGTCCATGTGGCACTAAAAGCCTTGTACCACTGCCCTAGGGTCCATGTGGTATTAAAAGCCTTGTACTGCTGTCCTAGGGTCCATGTGGCACTAAAAGCCTTGTACTGCTGTCCTAGGGTCCATGTGGCACTAAAAGCTTTGTACCACTGTCCTAGGGTCCATGTGGTATTAAAAGCCTTGTACCACTGCCCTAGGGTCCATGTGGCACTAAAAGCTTTGTACCACTGTCCATGGATACATATGGCACTAAAAGCCTTGTACTGCTGCCCTAGGGTCCATGTGGCGCTAAAAGCCTTGTACTGCTGCCCTAGGGTCCATGTGGCACTAAAAGCCTTGTACCACTGCCCTAGGGTCCATGTGGCACTAAAAGCCTTGTACCATTGCCCTAGGGTCCATGTGGTATTAAAAGCCTTGTACCACTGTCCTAGGGTCCATGTGGCACTAAAAGCCTTGTACCATTGCCCTAGGGTCCATGTGGTATTAAAAGCCTTGTACTGCTGTCCTAGGGTCCATGTGGCACTAAAAGCCTTGTACCACTGTCCTAGGGTCCATGTGGCACTAAAAGCCTTGTACCACTGTCCTAGGGTCCATGTGGTATTAAAAGCCTTGTACCACTGCCCTAGGGTCCATGTGGCACTAAAAGCTTTGTACCACTGTCCTAGGGTCCATGTGGTATTAAAAGCCTTGTACCACTGTCCTAGGGTCCATGTGGCACTAAAAGCCTTGTACTGCTGTCCTAGGGTCCATGTGGTATTAAAAGCCTTGTACTACTGTCCTAGGGTCCATGTAGCACTAAAAGCGTTGTACTGCTGTCCTAGGATCCATATGGTACTAAAAGCCTTGTACCACTGTCCTAGGGTCCATGTGGTATTAAAAGCCTTGTACCACTGCCCTAGGGTCCATGTGGCACTAAAAGCCTTGTACCACTGCCCTAGGGTCAATGTGGTATTAAAAGCCTTGTACTGCTGTCCTAGGATCCATATGGTACTAAAAGCATTGTACCACTGTCCTAGGGTCCATGTGGTATTAAAAGCCTTGTACCACTGCCCTAGGATCCATGTGGCACTAAAAGCCTTGTACTGCTGCCCTAGGGTCCATGTGGCACTAAAAGCCTTGTACCACTGCCCTAGGGTCCATGTGGCACTAAAAGCCTTGTACTGCTGCCCTAGGGTCCATGTGGTATTAAAAGCCTTGTACCACTGCCCTAGGGTCCATGTGGCACTAAAAGCCTTGTACCACTGTCCTAGGGTCCATGTGGTATTAAAAGCCTTGTACCACTGCCCTAGGGTCCATGTGGCACTAAAAGCCTTGTACCACTGTCCTAGGGTCCATGTGGCACTAAAAGCCTTGTACCACTGTCCTAGGGTCCATGTGGTATTAAAAGCCTTGTACCACTGTCCTAGGGTCCATGTGGTATTAAAAGCCTTGTACCACTGCCCTAGGGTCCATGTGGCACTAAAAGCCTTGTACCACTGTCCTAGGGTCCATGTGGCACTAAAAGCCTTGTACTGCTGTCCTAGGGTCCATGTGGCACTAAAAGCCTTGTACTGCTGTCCTAGGGTCCATGTGGTATTAAAGCCTTGTACTGCTGTCCTAGGGTCCATGTGGCACTAAAAGCCTTGTACTGCTGTCCTAGGGTCCATGTGGCACTAAAAGCCTTGTACTGCTGTCCTAGGATCCATATGGCACTAAAAGCCTTGTACCACTGTCCATGGATACATATGGCACTAAAAGCCTTGTACCACTGCCCTAGGATACATATGGCACTAAAAGCTTTGTACCACTGTTCTATGATCCATATGGCACTAAATGCTTTGTACCGCTGTCCTAGGATCCATGTGGCACTAAAAGCCTTGTACCACTGTCCTAGGATACATATGGCACTAAAAGCTTTGTACCACTGCCCTAGGATACATATGGCACTAAAAGCCTTGTACCGCTGTCCTAGGATCCATGTGGCACTAAAAGCCTTGTACCACTGTCCTAGGATCCATGTGGCACTAAAAGCCTTGTACCACTGTCCTAGGATACATATGGCACTAAAAGCTTTGTACCACTGCCCTAGGATACATATGGCACTAAAAGCCTTGTACCGCTGTCCTAGGATCCATGTGGCACTAAAAGCCTTGTACCACTGTCCTAGGATCCATGTGGCACTAAAAGCCTTGTACCACTGCCCTAGGATACATATGGCACTAAAAGCTTTGTACCACTGCCCTAGGATACATATGGCACTAAAAGCCTTGTACCACTGTCCTAGGATCCATGTGGCACTAAAAGCCTTGTACCACTGTCCTAGGATCCATATGGCACTAAAAGCCTTGTATTGCTGTCCTAAGATCCATATGGCACTAAAAGCTTTGTACCACTGTCCTAGGATCCATATGGCGCTAAACGCCTTGTACCGCTGTCCTAGGATCCATATGGCACTAAAAGCCTTGTACCGCTGTCCTAGGATCCATATGGCACTAAAAGCTTTGTACCACTGTCCTAGGATCCATATGGCACTAAAAGCCTTGTACCGCTGTCCTAGGATCCATATGGCACTAAAAGCCTTGTACCGCTGTACACGGATCCATGTGGCACTAAAAGCTTTGTACCGCTGTCCTAGGATATCCATATAGCACTAAAAGCTTTGTACCACTGTCCTAGGATCCATATGGCACTAAAAGCCTTGTACTGCTGTCCTAGGATCCATTTGGCACTAAAAGCCTTGTACCGCTGTCCTAGGATCCATTTGGCACTAAAAGCCTTGTACCGCTGTCCTAGGATCCATATGGCACTAAAAGCTTTGTACCACTGTCCTAGGATATCCATATAGCACTAAAAGCCTTGTACCGCTGTCCACGGATCCATATGGCACTAAAAGCCTTGTACCACTGTCCTAGGATCCATATGGCACTAAAAGCCTTCTACTGCTGTCCTAGGATCCATATGGCACTAAAAGCCTTGTACCACTGTCCTAGGATCCATATAGCACTAAAAGCTTTGTACCACTGTCCACGGATCCATATGGCACTAAAAGCTTTGTACCACTTTCCTAGGATTCATATGGCACTAAAAGCTTTGTACTGCTGTCCTACGATCCATATGGCACTAAAAGCCTTGTACCACTGTCCTAGGATCCATATAGCACTAAAAGCTTTGTACCACTGTCCTAGGATCCATATGGCACTAAAAGCTTTGTACCGCTGTCCTAGGATCCATATGGCACTAAAAGCTTTGTACTGCTGTCCTAGGATCCATATGGCACTAAAAGCTTTGTACTGCTGTCCTAGGATCCATATGGCACTAAAAGCTTTGTACCACTGCCCTAGGATCCATATGGCACTAAAAGCTTTGTACTGCTGTCCTAGGATTCATATGGCTCTAAAAGCCTTGTACCACTGCCCTAGGATCCATATGGCACTAAAAGCTTTGTACCACTGCCCTAGGATCCATATGGCACTAAAAGCTTTGTACTGCTGTCCTAGGATTCATATGGCACTAAAAGCTTTGTACCACTGCCCTAGGATTCATATGGCACTAAAAGCTTTGTACTGCTGTCCTAGGATTCATATAGCACTAAAAGCCTTGTACTGCTGTCCTAGGATTCATATGGCACTAAAAGCCTTGTACTGCTGTCCTAGGATTCATATAGCACTAAAAGCCTTGTACTGCTGTCCTAGGATTCATATGGCACTAAAAGATTTGTACCACTGCCCTAGGATCTATATGGCACTAAAAGCCTTGTACCGCTGTCCTAGGATACATATGGCACTAAAATCCTTGTACCACTGTCCTAGGATACATATGGCACTAAAAGCTTTGTACCACTGTCCTAGGATCCATATGGCACTAAAAGCTTTGTACCACTGTCCTAGTATCCATATGGCACTAAATGCTTTGTACCACTGTCCTAGGATCCATATGGCACTAAAAGCTTTGTACCACTGTCCTAGGATCCATATGGCACTAAATGCTTTGTACCACTGTCCTAGGATCCATATGGCACTAAAAGCTTTGTAGCACTGTCCTAGGATCCATATGGCACTAAATGCTTTGTACCACTGTCCTAGGATCCATGTGGCACTAAAAGCCTTGTACCACTGTCCTAGGATCCATATGGCACTAAAAGCTTTGTACCACTGCCCTAGGATCCATATGGCACTAAAAGCTTTGTACCACTGTCCTAGGATACATATGGCACTAAATGCTTTGTACCACTGTCCTAGGATCCACTAAAGCCTTGTACGACTGATAGAGGTATAAGGCAAGCTCCTGTGCATGTACATGAACAGTCTTAAGGTGTGGCTTCAGTTGTGTACAGTTCCAATTGTATTGCAATAACCCGATCTTTGTATTTATACCTGTAACTATCTTTGACTCTGAGATCAACGTATTTATACCTGTAACTATCTTTGACTCTGAGAACAACGTATTTATACCTGTAACTATCTTTGACTCTGAGATCAACGTATTTATACCTGTAACTATCTTTGACCCTGAGATCAACGTATTTATACCTGTAACTATCTTTGACTCTGAGAACAACGTATTTATACCTGTAACTATCTTTGACTCTGAGAACAATGTATTTATACCTGTAACTATATTTGGCTCTGAGAACAACGTATTTATACCTGTAACTATCTTTGACTCTGAGAACAATGTATTTATACCTGTAACTATATTTGGCTCTTAGAACAACGTATTTATACCTGTAACTATCTATCTTTGACTCTGAGAACAATGTATTTATACCTGTAACTATCTTTGACTCTGAGAACAACGTATTTATACCTGTAGCTATCTTTGACTCTGAGATCAACGTATTTATACCTGTAGCTATCTTTGACTCTGAGATCAATGTATTTATACCTGTAACTATCTTTGATCCTGAGATCAACGTATTTATACCTGTAACTATCTTTGACTCTGAGAACAATGTATTTATACCTGTAACTATATTTGGCTCTGAGAACAACGTATTTATACCTGTAACTATCTATCTTTGACTCTGAGAACAATGTATTTATACCTGTAACTATCTTTGACTCTGAGATCAACATATTTATACCTGTAACTATCTTTGACTCTGAGAACAATGTATTTATACCTGTAACTATCTTTGACTCTGAGATCAACATATTTATACCTGTAGCTATCTTTGAATCTGAGATCAACATATTTATACCTGTAGCTATCTTTGACTCTGAGATCAACATATTTATACCTGTAACTATATTTGACTCTGAGATCAACATATATTTTTTACCTGTAACACATTCAGAGCAATTCTAAGGAAGTTTATTTTATTCAGGTCCAATCACTTGGAATTGTTTGCCATTAGAGGTTAAATCAGGGCTCACGCTAGAGGGCGATTCGGGCGAAGTGGTCGCTTTATTTTCCACCACTTTTCCTGGCTCATCTGGATCTACACTTTTTTGTAAGCCAATTTAGAGGTCTGTGGTGTTGAAAGGGTTAAGCTTTAAAACATTTATTCGTAGCAATAAGCATCAGCCTTCATGTACTAGATCTAAACACAGACTATCACGTGGAAGTCGTGATAGCACTGTGGTAGCGCATTCGCTTCACGTGTGAAAGGCCCAGAGTTCACACCCAGCTGTAGCCATTAGGATAGTGCCCTTATGCAGGACATTTAAATTCCACATTGCCTCTTCTCTCTCCCTCATGGTGATGTATTCCATCAAGAATGAGGTCTTGAGAGTGATTGATATAAGTTGTAAGAATTTCGCAATGGAGCTAAAATAAATTTGTATTTAAAAAAAAAGTAAACACAGACTACCTCAAGTATGCTATGATAATAAATAACCTTTATAACAAGCTACCACAGGGCTCTGTATATAACAAGCTACCACAGGGCTCTGTATATAACAAGCTACCACAGGGCTCTGTATATAACAAGCTACCACAGGGCTCTGTATATAACAAGCTACCACAGGGCTCTGTATATAACAAGCTACCACAGGGCTCTGTATATAACAAGCTACCACAGGGCTCTGTATATAACAAGCTACCACAGGGCTCTGTATATAACAAGCTACCACAGGGCTCTGTATATAACAAGCTACCACAGGGCTCTGTATTAACAAGCTACCACAGGGCTCTGTATATAACAAGCTACCACAGGGCTCTGTATATAACAAGCTACCACAGGGCTCTGTATATAACAAGCTACCACAGGGCTCTGTATATAACAAGCTACCACAGGGCTCTGTATATAACAAGCTACCAAGGGCTCTGTATATAACAAGCTACCACAGGGCTCTGTATATAACAAGCTACCACAGGGCTCTGTATATAACAAGCTACCACAGGGCTCTGTATATAACAAGCTACCACAGGGCTCTGTATATAACAAGCTACCACAGGGTTCTGTATATAACAAGCTACCACAGGGTCTGTATATAACAAGCTACCACAGGGCTCTGTATATAACAAGCTACCACAGGGCTCTGTATATAACAAGCTACCACAGGGCTCTGTATATAACAAGCTACCACAGGGTTCTGTATATAACAAGCTACCACAGGGCTCTGTATATAACAAGCTACCACAGGGCTCTGTATATAACAAGCTACCACAGGGCTCTGTATATAACAAGCTACCACAGGGCTCTGTATATAACAAGCTACCACAGGGTTCTGTATATAACAAGCTACCACAGGGCTCTGTATATAACAAGCTACCACAGGGTTCTGTATATAACAAGCTACCACAGGGCTCTGTATATAACAAGCTACCACAGGGCTCTGTATATAACAAGCTACCACAGGGTTCTGTATATAACAAGCTACCACAGGGCTCTGTATATAACAAGCTACCACAGGGTTCTGTATATAACAAGCTACCACAGGGCTCTGTATATAACAAGCTACCACAGGGCTCTGTATATAACAAGCTACCACAGGGCTCTGTATATAACAAGCTACCACAGGGTTCTGTATATAACAAGCTACCACAGGGCTCTGTATATAACAAGCTACCACAGGGCTCTGTATATAACAAGCTACCACAGGGATCTGTATATAACAAGCTACCACAGGGCTCTGTATATAACAAGCTACCACAGGGCTCTGTATATAACAAGCTACCACAGGGCTCTGTATATAACAAGCTACCACAGGGCTCTGTATATAACAAGCTACCACAGGGCTCTGTATATATAAAGCATACATTTCAATCATGTTTATGTGTTTTATTTTCCGTTGTTATATATATATTTGTGTGGCATCCGTGGTCCAATGGTAGAGTGTCGGATTTGGAATCGAATGGTCCGGGTTCAATACTCAGTCAGGCCACATATGTAGTGTCATTGAGCAAGGCACCTCACACACATTGCTTAGTACTGGTTAACCGCTATGGTCGGCTAAGCATGCCCAGGAAAACATGTCTAGGTCCCCACAAGGGGTTTGACATTAATGGAACATACATACATACATTCCTATGATGTTCTTGTTATACTGTTAATAATGATTTTACCATTGTATACTGTTAATAGTGGAAGTCGTGATAGCGCAGTGGATGCTCGTTGGCTTCAGGTCCGGAGTTTGAGCCCCGCTGGAGCCGTTATGATTGTGCCCTTAGGCAAGGCATTTAAATTCCACGTTGCCTCTTCTCTCTCCAATGTGGCGATGGATTCCATCAGGAATGAGGTCTCGAGAGTGATCAATATAAGTTGTAAGAACTTGTTTTGCAATCGAGCTAAAATACATTTGTATAAACTATAAACTACTGTTAATAATGATTTTACCATTGTACATAGTGTTTTTCAAGAGGGCCTCATTGATAGATTAGCCACGACTATATGAGTCACCCTCTTCAAAGAAAGAATAATAATAAAATGCATTATCCAGTGGCGTAGCTTTCTTTAGATACATGCCTAAAACATCAAACACATAATAGAAATCGGACCCAGAGTGTGGTACAGGTTAATGGGCTTAGAATAGAACATAAAATCAAAGGTACA
>CM026394.1:28966821-28982203 GCA_014843695.1 Archivesica marissinica
GTGTTTTGTGTTGTGTGTATTACTATTCTGTATTACAGGTTGTGTGTATTACTATTCTGTATTACAGGTTGTGTGTATTACTATTCTGTATTACAGGTTGTGTGTATTACTATTCTGTATTACAGGCTGTGTGTATTACTATTCTGTATTACAGGTTGTGTGTATTACTATTCTGTATTACAGGTATTGTGTTGTGTGTATTACTATTCTGTATTACAGGTTGTGTGTATTACTATTCTGTATTACAGGTTGTGTGTATTACTATTCTGTATTACAGGTTGTGTGTATTACTATTCTGTATTACAGGTATTGTGTTGTGTGTATTACTATTCTGTATTACAGGTTGTGTGTATTACTATTCTGTATTACAGGCTGTGTGTATTACTATTCTGTATTACAGGTTGTGTGTATTACTATTCTGTATTACAGGTTGTGTGTATTACTATTCTGTATTACACGCTGTGTGTATTACTATTCTGTATTACAGGTTGTGTGTATTACTATTCTGTATTACAGGTTGTGTGTATTACTATTCTGTATTACACGCTGTGTGTATTACTATTCTGTATTACACGCTGTGTGTATTACTATTCTGTATTACACGCTGTGTGTATTACTATTCTGTATTACAGGTTGTGTGTATTACTATTCTGTATTACAGG
Source organism: Archivesica marissinica (assembly GCA_014843695.1). Taxonomy (NCBI): domain Eukaryota; kingdom Metazoa; phylum Mollusca; class Bivalvia; order Venerida; family Vesicomyidae; genus Archivesica; species Archivesica marissinica. Next base: position 28,967,484 of record CM026394.1, read on the forward strand.
CTGTGTGTATTACTATGCTGTATTACAGGCTGTGTGTATTACTATGCTGTATTACAGGCTGTGTGTATTACTATTCTGTATTACAGGTTGTGTGTATTACTATGCTGTATTACAGGTTGTGTGTTTTGTGTTGTGTGTATTACTATTCTGTATTACAGGTTGTGTGTTTTGTGTTGTGTGTATTACTATTCTGTATTACAGGTTGTGTGTTTTGTGTTGTGTGTATTACTATTCTGTATTACAAGTTGTGTGTATTACTATTCTGTATTACAGGTTGTGTGTATTGCTATTCTGTATTATTACTAGTCTGTATTACATGTTGTGTGTATTACTATTCTGTATTACATGTTGTGTGTATTACTAATCTGTATTACAGGTTGTGTGTATTACTATTCTGTATTACAGGTTGTGTGTTGTGTGTATTACTATTCTGTATTACATGTTGTGTGTATTACTATTCTGTATTACATGTTGTGTGTATTACTATTCTGTATTACATGTTGTGTGTATTACTATTCTGTATTACAGGTTGTGTGTATTACTATTCTGTATTACAGGTTGTGTGTATTACTATTCTGTATTACAGGTTGTGTGTATTACTATTCTGTATTACAGGTTGTGTGTATTACTATTCCATATTACAGGTTGTGTGTATTACTATTCTGTATTACATGTTGTGTGTATTACTATTCTGTATTACAGGTTGTGTGTATTACTATTCTGTATTACAGGTTGTGTGTATTACTATTCCATATTACATGTTGTTTGTATTACTATTCTGTATTACAAGTTGTATGTATTACTATTCTGTATTACATGTTGTGTGTATTACTATTCTGTATTACAGGTTGTGTGTATTACTATTCCATATTACAGGTTGTGTGTATTACTATTCCATATTACAGGTTGTGTGTATTACTATTCCATATTACAGGTTGTGTGTATTACTATTCCATATTACAGGTTGTGTGTATTACTATTCTGTATTACATGTTGTGTGTATTACTATTCTGTATTACAGGTTGTGTGTATTACTATTCTGTATTACAGGTTGTGTGTATTACTATGCTATATTACAGGTTGTGTGTATTACTATTCTGTATTACAGGCTGTGTGTTTTGTGTTGTGTGTATTACTATTCTGTATTACAGGTTGTGTGTATTACTATTCTGTATTACAGGCTGTGTGTTTTGTGTTGTGTGTATTACTATTCTGTATTACAGGCTGTGTGTTTTGTGTTGTGTGTATTACTATTCTGTATTACAGGTTGTGTGTATTACTATTCTGTATTACAGGTTGTGTGTATTACTATTCTGTATTACAGGTTGTGTGTATTACTATTCTGTATTACAGGCTGTGTGTATTACTATTCTGTATTACAGGTTGTGTGTATTACTATTCTGTATTACAGGTATTGTGTTGTGTGTATTACTATTCTGTATTACAGGTTGTGTGTATTAATATTCTGTATTACAGGTTGTGTGTATTACTATTCTGTATTACAGGTATTGTGTTGTGTGTATTACTATTCTGTATTACAGGTTGTGTGTATTACTATTCTGTATTACAGGCTGTGTGTATTACTATTCTGTATTACAGGTTGTGTGTAATACTATTCTGTATTACAGGTTGTGTGTATTACTATTCTGTATTACACGCTGTGTGTATTACTATTCTGTATTACAGGTTGTGTGTATTACTATTCTGTATTACAGGTTGTGTGTATTACTATTCTGTAGTACACGCTGTGTGTATTACTATTCTGTATTACACGCTGTGTGTATTACTATTCTGTATTACACGCTGTGTGTATTACTATTCTGTATTACAGGTTGTGTGTATTACTATTCTGTATTACAGGCTGTGTGTATTACTATGCTGTATTACAGGCTGTGTGTATTACTATTCTGTGTTACAGGTTGTGTGTATTACTATTCTGTATTACACGCTGTGTGTATTACTATTCTGTATTACAGGTTGTGTGTATTACTATTCTGTATTACAGGTTGTGTGTATTACTATTCTGTATTACAGGCTGTGTGTATTACTATTCTGTATTACAGGTTGTGTGTATTACTATTCTGTATTACAGGCTGTGTGTATTACTATGCTGTATTACAGGCTGTGTGTATTACTAATCTGTATTACAGGTTGTGTGTATTACTATTCTGTATTACAGGTTGTGTGTATTACTATTCTGTATTACAGGCTGTGTGTATTACTATGCTGTATTACACGCTGTGTGTATTACTAATCTGTATTACAGGCTGTGTGTATTAATATGCTGTATTACAGGTTGTGTGTATTACTATTCTGTGTTACAGGTTGTGTGTTTTGATTCTGATACTGTCGGCATGTGTTGCATGTTACTGGTTACGTCGCCGGTACATGTCGCAGATTTTCATTCAGGCAGAACCTGATAGAGGACAGCTGGCACGAACCCGACACCGACGCTTAGGGAGACGCTACAGGCAGCTTACAGGTAAGCTATATGCTTTAACCTGTTACTCCACAACAGGAGAGGCCAATTGTTCATGTTATCTTCATACTGCTGATAAAGCACACTGTGTTACAATAATCAATATCCATGGGAAACCTCAATAATCAATATCCATGGAAACCTCAATAATCAATATCCACGGAAACCTCAATAATCAATATCCATGGAAACCTCAATAATCAATATCCATGGGAAACCTCAATAATCAATATCCATGGAAAATTCAATAATCAATATCCATGGGAACCTCAATAATCAATATCCATGGAAACTTTAATATCCATGGGAACCTCAATAATCAATAGGAACCTCAATGGGAACCTCAATAATCAATATCCATGGAAACCTCAATAATCAATATCCATAGGAACCTCAATGGGAACCTCAATAATCAATATCCATAGGAACCTCAATAATCAATATCCATGGAAACCTCAATAATCAATATCCATGGAAACCTCAATAATCAATATCCATGGAAACCTCAATAATCAATATCCATGGAAACCTCAATATCCATGGAAACCTCAATAATCAATATCCATAGGAACCTCAATGGGAACCTCACTGATCAATATCCATGGAAACCTCAATGGGAACCTCAATAATCAATATCCATGGAAACCTCAATAATCAATATGCATGGTTCAATCAATATCCATGGGAACCTCAATAATCAATATCCATGGGAACCTCAATAATCAATATCCATGGGAACCCTCAATAATCAATATCCATGGGAACCCTCAATAATCATTATCCATGGAAACCTCAATAATCAATATCCATGGAAACCTCAATAATCAATATCCATGGAAACCTCAATAATCAATATCCATGGAAACCTCAATAATCAATATCCATGGAAACCTCAATATCCATGGAAACCTCAATAATCAATATCCATAGGAACCTCAATGGGAACCTCACTGATCAATATCCATGGAAACCTCAATGGGAACCTCAATAATCAATATCCATGGAAACCTCAATAATCAATATGCATGGTTCAATCAATATCCATGGGAACCTCAATAATCAATATCCATGGGAACCTCAATAATCAATATCCATGGGAACCCTCAATAATCAATATCCATGGGAACCCTCAATAATCAATATCCATGGAAACCTCAATAATCAATATCCATGGAAACCTCAATAATCAATATCCATGGAAACCTCAATAATCAATATCCATGGAAACCTCAATACTCAATATCCATGGAAACCTCAATAATCAATATCCATGGGAACCTCAATAATCAATATCCATGGAAACCTCAATAATCAATATCCATGGAAACCTCAATAATCAATATCCATGGAAACCTCAATAATCAATATCCATGGGAACCTCAATAATCAATATCCATAGGAACCTCAATGGGAACCTCAATAATCAATATCCATGGAAACCTCAATAATCAATATCCATAGGAACCTCAATGGGAACCTCAATAATCAATATGCATGGTTCAATCAATATCCATGGGAACCTCAATAATCAATATACATGGAAACCTCAATAATCAATATGCATGGTTCAATCAATATCTATGGGAACCTCAATAATCAATATCCATGGGAACTTCAATAATCAATATCCATGGAAACCTCAATAATCAATATCCATGGGAACCTCAATAATCAATATCCATGGGAACCTCAATAATCAATATCCAAATAATCAATATCCATGGGAACCTCAATATCCATGGGAACCTCAATAATCAATATCCATATTTTTTACATAAATTTATTTTAGCTCGATTGCGAAACAAGTTATTACAATTTATATTAATCACTCTCGAGACCTCATTCCTGATGGAATCCATCGCCACGAGAAGAGGCAACGTGGAATTTAAATGCCTTGCATAAGGGCACAATCGTAACGGCTCCAGCGGGGCTCAAACTCCGGACCTTTCACACCTGAATATCCATAGGAACCTCAATATGTGTTATGTAACCCGCTGGAGCTGTTACGATTGTGCCCTTAGGCAAGCCATTTAAATTCCACGTTGCCTCTTCTCTCTCCCTCGTGGCGATGGATTCCATCAGGATACCCCTTAACTGCTATGACTTTTTCTGTTATTCAGGTGATTCAAGCACCACGGCCACATCATTGAGCATACCCAATTCAGTAGTGATAACCCCGCCACCCTATCTAGGTGATAACACTGGATGTCCACACCTGGGACCGCCCCCGTACACCCTTGGATCCGGCAGTTCCATTAACTCCGCCACTCTTCCCCGATTTCCTCCACCATACAGTCAGATAGAGAAATTACCTCCGCCCATTTATTCCAGCACGGAGGAAATTGTGGTACTAGATACGGAGGCTTGTAAGAAACAGTGTGGAAAACATGATGACGGTGTAAGTTGATGATACACAGTGAACCGTGAACTGTGAATCATACTGGCATCCGAATTGTATCTGACGATTAACCGAAAATCTGGCAATGATTGATGCAATATTCTCTACTGATCGATTGAATGGTAAAACCTTAGCTTAAGAGGTTCAATGTTTATCTGTGTATTTCTTTGGCAAAATTTGAGTGATATTTCGAAAGGAGTGAATTCAGGGAGATTTTGGAATCTGTTATGTGTACAATGTATTTGGCGACTATCACTTTTTCATGACCATTCGCATATTTTCAGGTTTCCGAAATTTGTGTGTTAATTCCGCATCTGATATGTTATTTCCAGAATTCCTTTTCTATTTTTAGCTCTCTTTTTTCTTATTTTGGGAAATCTTCTTTCGAAGAAGGGTCGTCTTTTATCAGTTAACATGCGGGTGTGTATAGAAACTCGGGTTTCCCCAGGCTATTCATATGCCAGTAGCAAAGAGGTTAGAAATAGGGAGACTAGAACCCAAGCCCTAACGAATAGTATGTGTTCTTGTTACCTCCATTGAATGGGGAAAATTGATTGACCTCCATTTTTAAATATATATTTGTTTATCTATAATTGATCATTTTTTATTTTGACTCTGCATATTTTATTATGATCGCCGTCCATACTCGCCTATAAGACAAGTTTTTTACTTCCCGTCGTATAAGTGAGTGCTAAAAAAATGTGTTTAAATTAATAAAATATTCATAATTACAATATAGAAAAGAAAGCACACTGATACTGAGAATGTCTTCAACTGGCGCTGGCCAACCATACAATTTATACTTGTGTCTGGTGTCCATTTGATCAACCCCGTCTTTATGTGCATACATGCCAAAACCCTCAGAATTCAGAACCAAAGTAGGGGGGCCATCTTATAGGCGAGATCATCTTATTGGCAAGTATCGACGACACTGCAAAACTGGAAAATGTAAGAGAATGAATTTTTGGGTGGCATTTGGTTTTTGACTGCTGAGCGGGAAAACTGATTTTTACTCATTATGTGCATGAACAAACGATACTCAATACTCACACATGAAACATGTCCGTAAATGATCAAATAGTCATTTACTATGTAAGTATTTTTACGTTATGTTGATGAAGGCGAGCATGCAGCTTGCCCAATATTATATTTCATTGGAAAGCATAAAATAAACAATAATATTAAAGCATCTGTGACTCCTAGCTGAAGAGCTGTGAGACTTCTAGCTGAAGAGCTGTGAGACTCCTAGCTGAAGAGCTGTGTGAATCATAGCTGAAGATCTGTGAGACTCCTAGCTGAAGAGCTGTGAGACTCCTAGCTGAAGAGCTGTGAGACTCCTAGCTGAAGAGCTGTGTGAATCCTAGCTGAAGAGCTGTGAGACTCCTATCTGAAGATAAATGTGAATGTGCACAATGTCTGATATAATACTTGCTGATGGATACTGCTTTGATGCCAGTCGTGTTTCTTGTGATAAAGATTTCTGTGTCAAAAACTGTGCAATGGTATTCCTGTTGAAGTTATTTAAGAACAAGAATAGTAGTTTCTAGATTTGTGTCCAAAATGTCGCCATTACAACAAGTTATAATTTGTGTGTTTATTTTTAATGGTGTACACTGTGTTAGTTATGTATACTGTGCTAGTCTGCTAGTTGTGTACACATTGCTAGTTGTGTACACTGTGCTAGTTGTGTACATGGTGCTAGTTGTGTACACAGTGCTAGTTGTGTACACTATGCTAGTTGTGTACACAGTGCTAGTTGTGTACACTATGCTAGTTGTGTACACTATACTAGTTGTGTACACTGTGCTAGTTGTGTACACTGTGCTAGTTGTGTACACTGTGCTAGTTGTGTACACTGTGCTAGTTGTGTACACTATGCTAGTTGTGTACACTGTGCTAGTTGTGTACACTATACTAGTTGTGTACACTGTGCTAGTTGTGTACACTGTGCTAGTTGTGTACACTGTGCTAGTTGTGTACACTGTGCTAGTTGTGCTAGTTGTGTACACTGTGCTAGTTGTGTACACTGTGCTAGTTGTGTACACTGTGCTAGTTGTGTACACTATGCTAGTTGTGTATACTGTGCTAGTTGTGTACACTATGCTAGTTGTGTATATGGTGCTAGTTGTGTACACTATGCTAGTTGTGTACATTGTGCTAGTTGTGTATACAGTGCTAGTTGTGTACACTATGCTAGTTGTGTACACTGTGCTAGTTGTGTACATGGTGCTAGTGGTGTATACAGTGCTAGTTGTGTACACTGTGCTAGTTGTGTACACTGTGCTAGTTGTGTACACTGTGCTAGTTGTGTACACTATGCTAGTTGTGTACACTATGCTAGTTGTGTACACTATGCTAGTTGTGTACACTGTGCTAGTTGTGTACACTATGCTAGTTGTGTACACTGTGCCAGTTGTGTACACTATGCTAGTTGTGTACACTGTGCTAGTTGTATACACTGTGCTAGTGGTGTATACAGTGCTAGTTGTATACACTGTGCTAGTTGTGTACACTATGCTAGTTGTGTACACTGTGCTAGTTGTGTATACGGTGCTAGTGGTGTATACGGTGCTAGTTGTGTACACTGTGCTAGTGGTGTACACTGTGCTAGTTGTATACACTGTGCTAGTGGTGTATACGGTGCTAGTTGTGTACACTGTGCTAGTTGTGTACACTGTGCTAGTTGTGTACACTGTGCTAGTTGTGTACACTATGCTAGTTGTGTACACTGTGCTAGTTGTGTATGCGGTGCTAGTTGTGTACACAATGCTAGTTGTGTACACTGTGAATACTGTTTCATCCTGCCAATTTCTATACAGGGTTGTCATATATATTGTAGTTGTAAAATGTGTATATTAATATTAGAAATAGAAGACGGCTTGAGACGTGTCACAACAATTACTTAAAGTGCTGCAAATTGTAGACATCGTCTGGTGGATGGTAATTTATGAGGGATTTTATCCGGGCAAGAACATTGACCTGCAAAGGGCAGTGACTAAATGTTAATAGAGCTTGTAGTTCAACCTTTACTTGTAACTTTCCTTATTTGCAATATTTTTCATAGTATTGTGTAAATAGCAAATACATCCAGTCCGGGGCTGGTACTTAAATTCCAGGTCTTGTACATCCAGACCGGGGTTTGTACATCCAATCAGGGGCTTATACATCTAATCCGGGTCTTGTACATCCAGTCCAGGGCTTGTACATACAATCCAGGTCTTGTGCATCCAGTCCGGGGCTTGTCCTTCAATTCCAGGACTTGTACATCCAGTCCGGGGCTGGTACATCCAATCAGGGGCTTGTACATCCAATCGGGGTCTTGTACATCCAGTCCGGGGCTTGTACATCCAATCTGGGGCTGGTACATCCAGTCCAGGGCTGGTAAATCCAATCAGGGGCTTGTACATCCAATCCAGGGCTGGTACATCCAATCAGGGGCTTGTACTTCCAGACCAGGGCTTGTACATCCAATCCGGAGCTGGTACATCCAGTCCATGGCTTGTACATCCAGTCCGGGGCTTGTACATCCAGTCCGGGGCTGGTAAATCCAATCAGGGGCTTGTACATCCAATCCAGGGCTGGTACGTCCAATCAGGGGCTTGTACTTCCAGACCAGGGCTTGTACATCCAATCCGGAGCTGGTACATCCAGTCCATGGCTTGTACATCCAATCAGGGGGTTGTACATCCAGTCCAGGGTTTGTGCATCCAATCTGGGGCTGGTACATCCAGTCCAGGGCTGGTAAATCCAATCAGGGGCTTGTACATCCAATCAGGGGCTTGTACTTCAATTCCAGGACTTGTACATCCAATCCGGGGCTTGTACATCCAGACCGGGGCTTGTACATCCAATCCTGGGCTTGTACATCCAATCCTGGGCTTGTACTTCAATTACAAGGCTTGTAATTCCAGTCTGGGGCTTATACATCCAGTCCGGGGCTTGTACATCCAGTCCGGAGCTTGTACATCCAGTCCGGAGCTTGTACATCCATTCATCCAGTCCGAGGCTTGTCCATCTAGACCGGAGCTTATTCATCCAATCCGGGGCTTGTACATCCAGTCCGGAGCTTGTACATCCATTCATCCAGTCCGAGGCTTGTCCATCTAGACCGGGGCTTGTATATTCAGACCGGGGCTTGTATATCCAATATGTGGCTTGTACTTCAATTACAGGCCTTGTACATCCAGTCTGGTGCTTATACATCCAGTCTGAGGCTTGTACATCCAGTCCGGGTCTTGTACATCCAGTCCAGGGCTTGTACATCCAGACCGGGGCTTGTACAGCCAGTCTGGGGCTTGTACTTCAATTACAGGCCTTGTACATCCACTCTCCTATAAGACAACCTCCTACCGGATACTGTACACTCGCCTATAAGACGACCGGATACCGTGCACTCTCCTATAAGACAACCTCCTACCGGATACTGTACACTCGCCTATAAGACGACCGGATACCGTGCACTCTCCTATAAGACAACCTCCTACCAGATACTGTACACTCGCCTATAAGACAACACCCTACCGGATACCATACACTCGCCTATAAGACGACCCCCTACCGGATACCATGCACTCGCCTATAAGACAACCTCCTACCGGATACCGTACACTCGCCTATAAGACAACCCCCTACCGGATACCATACACTCGCCTATAAGACAACCCCCTACCGGATACCATGCACTCGCTATAAGACAACCCCCTACCGGATACTGTACCCTCGCCTATAAGACAACCCCCTACCGGATACCGTACACTCGCCTATAAGACGACCAACCTACCGGATACCGTACACTCGCCAATAAGACGACCAACCTACCGTACACTCGCCTATAAGATGACCCACCTACCGGATACCGTACACTCGCCTATAAGATGACCCACCTACCGAATACCGTACACTCGCCTACACCTACCGAATACCGTACACTCGCCTATAAGACGACCAACCTACCGAATATTGTACACTCGCCTATAAGACGACCAACCTACCGATACCGTACACTCGCCTATAAGACGACCTCCCCCTACCGGATACTGTACACTCATCTATAAGACGACCCCCTACTGGATACAGTACACTCGCCTATAAGATGACCCCCTACTGGATACCGTACACTCGCCTATAAGACGACCCCCTACTGGATACCATACATTCGCCTATAAGACGACCCCCTACCGGATACCGTACATTCGCCTATAAGACGACCCCCTACCGGATACCATACATTCACCTATAAGACGACCCGCCTACCGGATACCATACACTCAACCTATAAGACGACCCCCCTACCGGATACTGTTAACTCACCTATAAGACGACCCCCCTACCGGATACCATACACTCACCTATAAGACGACCCGCCTACCGGATACCATACACTCACCTACTTTGGTCCTGAAACCAGTCCGTTTTTCATGCACTCACATTTAACCGTCTCCGTGGCCTAGTGGTTAAGGCGTCCACCTACTGAGCGGGAGGTCGAAGGTTCGAACCTTGTCAGGGGTTCGTTCTGATATGGCCAGTTGGTGAGCCGCCAGCTAGTTAAATAATGGTTATCTGGCATACAAGAATTCAGAAAGTACTGATGTTCATAAAAAAAAGGTGTCGCATATGTCTGTAATGGCTGGCCCTTTCAATAGGAGGTGACATTATAATAAAAAACATTTTATTTTTATAAGATGGGTTGATATAATTGACATTATAAATAAAAAAATAAAGCTGATCAGCAATTTGAACAGCTAATTTTGACCGGCTAATCTTGGGTTAACATTTAGTATTCCGCTTACGGATCCCCAATAGTTAAGCCAAAATATGTGAATAAAATTCTCATCTTATAGGTGACTATGGATGATAGTCAGGCCAAAATATGTGAATAAAATTCTCGTCTTATAGGTGACTATGGATGATAGTCAGGCCAAAATATGTGAATAAAATTCTCGTCTTATAGGTGACTATGGATGATAGTCAGGCCAAAATATGTGAATAAAATTCTCGTCTTATAGGTGACTATGGATGATAGTCAGGCCAAAATATGTGAATAAAATTCTCGTCTTATAGGTGACTATGGATGATAGTCAGGCCAAAATATGTGAATAAAATTCTCGTCTTATAGGTGACTATGGATGATAGTCAGGCCAAAATATGTGAATAAAATTCTCGTCTTATAGGTGACTATGGATGATAGTCAGGCCAAAATATATGAATAAAATTCTCGTCTTATAGGTGAGTATGGACGATACACTTTGTTTGCTTGCCTATCCTCGTAGCTCAGTTTGTCCATAACAAATCATAATTTAGCAATGAAATTAATGTGCGCTACATAATTTTTAATATGTTTTATTAAAACTTAATGGCATAAAAGAACAGGAATCTCGCTATCAGATGGTGTTTTTTTAACACGGGAATAAGAATGTGATAAAATAGGTTTGTGTGAAATCTGAATATACGATATGTACTATACATTACAAAATAACAAGGTTTTCGGTATCAACAAAGTAGTTTTGTAAGATAAAAATAGTGTGATTATGTGATTGTTTTTTATTGTAATTTGTATTTAAAGTCATAATCCTGTGTTCTAAATGAATGTCACAATTTCTAAAAAGGTTGTCGTGTAATTGTGTATTGTTACAACACCAGTATTGTACACTATTACACAAGTTTCATACAACACCAGTATTGTACACTATTACACAAGTTTCATACAACACCAGTATTGTACACTATTACACAAGTTTCATACGACACCAGTATTGTACACTATTACACAAGTTTCATACGACACCAGTATTGTACACTATTACACAAATTTCATACAACACCAGTATTGTACACTATTACACAAGTTTCATACGACACCAGTATTGTACACTATTACACAAGTTTCATACAACACCAGTATTGTACACTATTACACAAGTTTCATACAACACCAGTATTGTACACTATTACACAAGTTTCATACAACACCAGTATTGTACACTATTACACAAATTTCATACAACACCAGTATTGTACACTATTACACAAGTTTCATACAACACCAGTATTGTACACTATTACACAAGTTTCATACAACACCAGTATTGTACACTATTACACAAGTTTCATACAACACCAGTATTGTACACTATTACACAAGTTTCATACAACACCAGTATTGTACACTATTACACAAGTTTCATACACCAGTATTGTACACTATTACACATGTTTCATACAACACCAGTATTGTATCGAAATAAGATTTGTAGTTGCGTTATCTATAGTCTAATAAAACATGGGTTTGTCGCCAGAATTAACTGCTTAGGCCTACGCGTCGGTGGGATTGGAACCTGCAGCAGTGAGGAGCAAGCGTTTCGAGTCAACCACCATAATCACTGGGCCACAGAAACCCTCATTTTGATTGTGCAAAATGTACGAACATTTAGGAGATGTTAAAGTTATTGTATACATATATATGCATGTGTGCCACATCAGTTGTATTTTTTTATGCCAAATAATTTATTGGTGCAAACAATCTGTTATGTTACTTGTACTGTTGTAGTTAATTCTGTTACTCAGTTACTTGTACTGTTGTAGTTAATTCTGTTACTCAGTTACTTGTACTGTTGTAGTTAATTCTGTTACTCAGTTACTTGTACTGTTGTAGTTAATTCTGTTACTCAGTTACTTGTACTTTTGTAGTTAATTTTGTTACTCTGAACAATATTTGAATTTTATGTTCGTAAACATTTTTTTGGAAGAGATCTTAAGTTATTTTATATGTGCATTTGTATTTTGTATAATTTGTATATTTTGATGCCAAATAATTTATTGGTGCAAACATTCTGTTACATGTGTTATTATGGTTAAACATTTTACTCTGAACTATATTTGTTAATCTTGTAATTTTATGTTCTTAAAAAAAAATAAGAAAGGGAGAAAAAACGCATTTGTTTTGTTTAGACACGTTTATTTATCGTCGCCCCCTGGATAATCGGGGCAACTATATTAGTCATTTTATTTTTTGGATGATAGTACAAGATACAGAAGACGCTCCAATTCCAGAAACATTCATGGTTTGTTTACATGCCCGGTGTATAGCACCGATACACGAGAACTCGGTTTATAGTCACACCTGAAACATTCATGGTTTGTTTACATGCCCGGTGTATAGCACCGATACACAAGACCTCGGTTTATAGTCCCACTTGAAACATTCATGGTTTGTTTACATGCCCGGTGTATAGCACCGATACACGAGACCTAGGTTTATAGTCATACCTGAAACATTCATGGTTTGTTTACATGCCCGGTGTATAGCACCGATACACAAGACCTCGGTTTATAGTCCCACCAGAAACATTCATGGTTTGTTTACATGCCCGGTGTATAGCACCGATACACGAGACCTCGGTTTATAGTCCCACCAGAAACATTCATGGTTTGTTTACATGCCTGATGTATAGCACCGATACACGAGACCTCGGTTTATATAGCACCGATACACGAGATCTCGGTTTATAGTCCCACCAGAAACATTCATGGTTTGTTTACATGCCCGGTGTATAGCACCGATACACGAGACCTCGGTTTATATAGCACCGATACACGAGACCTCGGTTTATAGTCCCACCAGAAATAATCATGGTATGTTTACATGCCCGGTGTATAGCACCGATACACGAGACCTCGGTTTATATAGCACCGATACACGAGACCTTGGTTTATAGTCCCACCAGAAACATTCATGGTTTGTTTACATGCCCGGTGTATAGCACCGATACACGAGACCTCGGTTTATAGTCACACCAGAAACATTCATGGTTTGTTTACATGCCAGGTGTATAGCACCGATACACGAGACCTCGGTTTATAGTCACACCAGAAACATTCATGGTTTGTTTACATGCCCGGTGTATAGCACCGATACACGAGACCTCGGTTTATAGTCCCACCTGAAACACTGTTGATATTACTAGTATCAGACGGTGGATCGAACCTGCATGTTAACCACTGACCCCTCTATAGCATTATTACAATCATATCTTGGTTACCATGTATTCTCGAGACATAAGTCGACCATTATCTCATCCAGAAATGTGATCAAATAAATGAAAAGTAATATGTCTACTATGGCTGAGAAGTAAGCAAAAAAAAAGAGTAAATTATTTTTTAATTCATGTGAACTGTGCTAATAACCTCTGAAAATGTACGCAGGAAAAACAAACTGTGTGGTACATCAATAAACTTATTAAATAAATCTGATTGGATAAATGATACAAGTCTACCATAACATGCTTATTGGATAAATGATACAAGTCTACCATAACATGCTTATTGGATAAATGATACAAGTCTACCATAACATGCTTATTGGATAAATGATACAAGTCTACCATAACATGCTTATTGGATAAATGATACAAGTCTACCATAACATGCTTATTGGATAAATGATACAAGTCTACCATAACATGCTTATTGGATAAATGATACAAGTCTACCATAACATGCTTATTGGATAAATGATACAAGTCTACCATAACATGCTTATTGGATAAATGATACAAGTCTACCATAACATGCTTATTGGATAAATGATACAAGTCTACCATAACATGCTTATTGGATAAATGATACAAGTCTACCATAACATGCTTATTGGATAAATGATACAAGTCTACCATAACATGCTTATTGGATAAATGATACAAGTCTACCATAACATGCTTATTGGATAAATGATACAAGTCTACCATAACATGCTTATTGGATAAATGATACAAGTCTACCATAACATGCTTATTGGATAAATGATACAAGTCTACCATAACATGCTTATTGGATAAATGATACAAG
>CM026394.1:28983203-29060855 GCA_014843695.1 Archivesica marissinica
TAATAGGCAGAGCAGCTGAGATTTGACTGGGACATTTGTGGCACAGAAATGATTGTTTTGCATATAAGCTGGAAATAGTATAGGCTATCCTAAATCACAAAGTTCCCAAAAGTTCCGGTCCGGGAAAAAAAATTGGGGCATTGTTTGACTTGTTTGATATTTTCATTGGGAATTTCTGGAATAATATCATATCTTCAAAACCGCTTAATGGATTTTGAACAAACTACACACATATATTAACCACCTTAGGAAGAATATGATAATGTTTATTTTTTGTCTGTATATGAAAGGTCAAGGTCACATTTCAAGGTCAAAGTTACAAACATTCAATAAAATATGGATATGGGCCATACTTTCACTTCTAATGATTGGTAGCTCATATATTTCATTCTAATATTTAAGTTAACTCCAGACGAAGTTATAAACATAAGCAATATGGTAAGTATATTTAAGGTTAAGGTTACAAATTGAGGTCAGATGTCCATAAAATGAGATAAAATAACATCTTGTCAGGAATGGGTATACATATATAATCTGAATGTTGGAAGCATACCTAACTCTATAAACTTAGTGTATAACACATGAATTAAAATACATACAATTGATACATTGCAGTTTATACATTGATCACATGTCCACTCAGTGTATATTATATTACAAGAGAGAAGTATATTGTATACAGTATACACGTATATACATTATATGTATATATAATTAGGAGAAATGCTCATTCAATATGCCAATATCCACATTGTATTTCTATAGCAAATCTAGAATATCTTCACTGTAATTAAGATTTCTAGCAGCTGATTAATATTTTAGCAATGCTGTTAATATTATCTTGGGTCATATTCTACTCATTGGATCAGTGTTTGATTTTGTCAGTACTCTGCTATTTCTGGTTGATTGGAGCAAAGTCCATCACAGTTGCGACACACTGTTGTACAATTCAGACCAAGCTTTCTGCAGCTGCATGACATACTACGACAACCTGTCTTGCATCCACATCTGACAACTTTTAGAATGTTGGCAGGTGCTGGGGGCATGTCCGACAATCTGGGAATCAATATGCCATGTGATAACACCCAACCATAATCACAAGGATCTTCTTCCAACCCTCTCCATTGCAGTATTTGATGGTATACTCCGAACGAATGATATATGTTTGCACTATGTGTTGGTGGTAATGTTTTAGGGTCAATTGATACAGAGTTTCTTGCTGTTTTGTCCAGGAATAATCTCATTCTGAGTTCATTGATAGATTCAACCTCATTTTCTGTGTAGGTGAGAATGAGTGCGTTTTCTCCAGTTTTCAGGATCTCGCTGTGTGATGATACTTCATGGGGAAGATTATCAAATTGTTCAGCACATTCTCTGAAGTTTGCCGACTTCTTTATTAGCCTTAGCGCTGCAAGTTTACCAACGTCGTATGGTCTTGATACCGTATCGCATCCCAGTAATGCGTGAATAAACAAGATGTTTTTACATACTACCTCACCTAGGTTATTCTTTAACTCTAGTATGTTTACAGACTTTTTTCTACGTCCTTCACTGTTGAGATGAATGGAGTAGCCATGGTTCTCTGCATAATGGCACAGTAATACTAACAGATCAGTATCTTCACCAACCACCACAGTGTTCATATACTTCGAACAGTCTATGGCCGTCATGACGATATCATAGTCTGCGTCTGCGTTTGCTTGAGTGACTTCAATGCCAGAATCTTCTAGCTTACTAGCTAGCATGTCTATAAACCTTTGTTTATTCTTAGAATTCAATAATAAGTGTTGCTTCTTTGTATTCATGGTTAAGTCTTCTTGAACCCTGACCTCAGCCCCAACACGTCCACCAGTACGTCTTATGTGGGTGTTATCTTTAGTTAGATGGACCAGCTATATAGCCATCAAACACAATATGACTGTTGGTGTAGTTATCTCTTACATACTTTATGTACATTTAACATATCTCATTATATGTTCTGCCTCTTGGCCAGTTGAGTCTTTGAATAAGGCAACCGCCATCAATTACATATATTATTTCCTGTTGTTGGTCAGGGACACTGTCATCAGTCAGTAACTGTTTTGTTAGTTCCTGTGCTAGTGTTGCTTTATTGGCCTGTCTCAATTGTTGTTTGCTCTCGAACAAGGAAGGCGGATAGGTACATAGCTCATATGCAAAGAAATTCTGTAGATCTTCTATTGGTACAGCGCCCTGGGCAGCAGCAACCAATCGCTGGAAAAGAAGCTGTGGGTCAATCTCCACATCATCACCACCAATACTAACACTAGCATTTCACTCATAGTGGTTACTTGGGCCTTCTTACTGAACTTGAAGTCACCCACTTTCTTCCCCTCCATATCTTTCAGAATGTTCATGCCCACTTCCCGCCCTTTGTCCACATTTACCTTGTCCCCGGCTACTACACCACTGGCTATAGTTCTCAATGACTCTTCTGTGGATTCAAATGGATTTCTATCCATAAGAAAATCTACCATCTTTTTGATATCATCTGTCTCTGCTTTGCCTGGTCTCCCCACATTCCTTGTGTTGTTCACTAGTCTCATACCTGTGTCCGCTTAGCTCTTGCATCTTGTAGTTAATTTCAGAACACGCTGGCCTTGAGAGGATCCACTGTGCTCTCTGCGTTTCGTCCATGCCTCGCCCCCGATTTAGGCCTCCAACTGTCTTCACACTACGCATAAGCATCTGCTCGATGATGAGGTCCGTTGACAGTCCAGCCCAGTATCGGTCCGATCTTCGTACAACATGCATACCTTCCATGAACATACTGTGAACATTGGGGTGTGTTATTGATAGGGCAAGCATTTTGTTTAAATATATGTACGATGATTTTGCATATGCGTTGTGGCCAGGGGCAGCGAAAAATGGTAGCATTTCTAACAATGACTGAAGGTGAAGGTTCCAATCACCTGTGCGTTCTGCTTTTATAAATGCCTTAAGGATGTCTAGCAATTCTATGTATTGGAGCCATAGCTGGGCTGTTCGGCTTTCTTTCATTTTTGAAATGGCTTTCTGCCTCTTGAATTTCATTTGTTCAACACATGTATATTTCACAACCGATTCAATGTCTACCTCCGCAGCTAAAAGGCCATCTAGAACTTTCATCGCTTCTTCTAACTGTGAACTATTGTCGTTCTCAGGCTCATTGTCCCCATACTCATCATCTTCAGCATTCTCAGCATTCATGTCTGGCTCAACACCATTTACGCCTGGGGATTTACTGGGACTGTTATTATTTATGTCTACTACATCATTTGCAATCACCAGACAACCTTCATCACAACTCTGACTCATTTCTTCATCCACATTAGTGTTACATCCATTGTCAGTTATGTCATTCTCTTCTATTTCAACACTAGATACATCTAGAGCTGAATCATTATCCTCCTTTCGGTTATTACTATTATGAGGGATTTCAATATTGAATATATTCGCTGCTAACAGCGAACACAGGGCTGACTCTGCCAGTAAATGCCCACGAATGGCTCTGCTAATGGCCTTTCCACTCAGGAGATGTGGAACTACGTTCTCGGCATACACGGTCTCCAATAACTCCTTGAGACCGGAGTCGGTCATAATGGTTCCAATGGTACCAAGGAAGCTCATCTGGATGTGGAGACCTCCGAGGCGACAGATGATACGCCTCAGCGAACTGTTTGGTGGTTGTGTGTCAACAATCATTTGTGTCTTGTACCACAATGGCTGGTCAAATGTAATGATAGGATCCACAGTGTATGTCAACGCCAGCTTCGTAACATATGAGAGCGTGGATAATATGCACGAGTCATTACTGGGATCCATATCGATCATTGGCAAGAACATTGTTGTCGATATTCCAGGGTGGTGACCAGTATGCACCAACTGCATGGTACCATTCCACTGGGGGGTGTTCGGTCTTAACAGCCAAGACACTTTCCACAGTATGTCGATGTTATATGTCTTGTCATGGGCAATTGATTGTGGCAGTGCTTCATTATAAAAGAGCAGTACTATTGAAATGGATATACAGTAAAAGCTTACCTGAGGCAAATGGTATCATCTTCCCGCAGACATCACTCTAATAGATGGATATGGACTATTTATAAACTGTTCTTAAACAGTGAACAATGGAAGTGGGTGTACACGTTTATAAAATGAATAATTGTAATATAGAAGTATGAAAAACTATTAAATAAATTGAGTTTTAATATATTTTTTATTATCATTTTCAGGGGTCAATTTACCCCACCCAATTTTATGGCCTTTATTTTTTAGAAAACAGTACATATCTATCTCTAACCACTTAAACTTACGTCCAGTCTCTCCAACTCGTGATTCTATATCATATTTAAGATGATATGTCAATATATGTGAGTTTTATAAGAAATGATTTTAGGTGTGTCTTCAAAATACAGCATGTTTTACCGTTTTTTCTGTGGATAAAGTTTTTCAGAAAATATACAAAAAAGGTAAGAAAATGCATTATTTTCATGTAGTTACATGCATTTAGCATCACTATGAATAATAAAATATAGTCATTTCAAAATGCCAGAAGAATTTAAATCTTTATCTAGATAATTGGGTATTTTTCTGTTTTTTGTCGGCCATCTTGGCGGCCATCTTGGATTGTTCAGTTTCCCAAGTGGGAACTTTTGGGAACTTTATGGTGCAGGATTCTATGGACATTGAACTATATGAAAACATAAATTTCATTTCTGTGCCAGAAATGTCCCAGTTTAGCATTATTCAGGGCCAGCTGCTCTGCCTATAACTGTTGCTTTTATAAATGTAGCATTTGGGACAAATTTACAATTGAATAGAAAAAGAACACATACGTGACTTTAATCTATGTCTCTAATTTCTGCAAATTCAAACCAAAAGTAGAAATGGAAATGTTCCAAATATATAGCCGAGGCATACAATGTTTTGTATATATATTATTGGCATCTACGCAGTTCATTACAATGTTAAGAAATATCTATATACGTATGTAGTGATATAGTGTGATCACTTGTGTTTTATGTTTTTGAAGATATTTATATCAATATTAAATTTGACTGGAAGACATGGTTACAGACGGGGAATTGAGATGTCTAGGACGAATGAGGGTATGTTACTCTCCCTCTCTTCTTTAAAGCGACAATAAATTTGTTAAAATAAATTCTACAGAATGTAATTTCCTATTATATTGTGTAATTATAGTCCAAATATTTGCCACAGAATCTCTTGTCTTTCAACTAATAAACAAACGTTTTCACTGTATAGTAGGATTGAATAAGCAAATATCCTTTCCGGTGTCATATAGAATATTGACCCGCCAAAATAATGACCCGCGGGTCATTATTCTATAGGAAAAAGTGACCCGCGGGTCCATATTCTATTATAGAATAATGTAATGACCCCCCTTATAGAATAATGACCCCCCCCCATCCCCAAAGCCTACAAAAACAATGTTATCAATATATTTTATTAATAATTGCTTAAAGCTATAAAATTAACAATTATCAATAAAATTATATTGAATTTATGTATGAAAAAAGACATACACTCAACTTAATTGGTATTTGAAACCATGCAGCTCAAAATAAATACCATAAAATAGCACAGTACTAACCATTCTTATCATACTCATGCATGTTCTCTGAAACTTTCCAGAAAATATATAATATGCTGTTAACCATTATATAATTCTGACTGGTGTGGCTAACTAATTTGTCCACAGGTGTGAACATCCCCATAATAAAGCAATAAAACCTTATTGTTGGAGCACTGCAATCAACTGTCACACTTCCTGTGCTACATGTTTTATATCATTCATAATACATAATATTTTATTATTGTATGAGCAAGGACAGATAACGTGTGCCTCCCATTGCAAGAAACTTTTCCATGCCATAGAATAATGACCCCCCTATGTTTACACAGTAAGAGTGAGAGTGGTCACTTTTCCATGCCGTAGAATAATTACCACCTGTATGTATGTAAACTATATGAGAGAGGGGGGTGGTCACTTTTCCATGCCATAGAATAATGACCCCCCTGTATATTAACTAACATTAGTAAAGGTGGGTCACTTTTCCATGCCATAGAATAATGACCCCCCTGTATATTAACTATATGAGTGAAGGGGGGGGGGTCACTTTTCCATGCCATAGAATAATGACCCCCCTGTATATTAACTATATGAGTGAGGTGGGTCACTTTTCCATGCCATAGAATAATGACCCCCTCTGTATATTAACTATATGAGTAAAGGGGGGTCATTTGTCCATGCCATAGAATAATGACTCCCCCTGTATATTAACTATATGAGTGAAGGGGGGTCACTTTTCCATGCCGTAGAATAATGACCCCCCTATGTTTACACAGTACGAGCGAAGGGGGTCACTTTTCCATGCCATAGAATAATGACCCCTCTGTATATTAACTATATGAGTGAAGGGGGTCACTTTTCCATGCCATAGAATAATGACCCCCCTATGTTTACACAGTACGAGTGAAGGGGGTCACTTTTCCATGCCATAGAATAATGACCCCTCTGTATATTAACTATATGAGTGAAGGGGGTCACTTTTCCATGCCATAGAATAATGACCCCCCTATATATAAACAATATGAGTGAAGGTGGGTCACTTTTCCATGCCATAGAATAATGACCCCCCTGTATATTAACTATATGAGTGAAGGGGGTCACTTTTCCATGCCATAGAATAATGACCCCCCTGTATATTAACTATATGAGTGAAGGTGGGTCACTTTTCCATGCCATAGAATAATGACCCCCCTGTATATTAACTATATGAGTGAAGGGGGTCACTTTTCCATGCCATAGAATAATGACCCCCCTGTATATTAACTATATGAGTGAGGTGGGGGTCACTTTTCCATGCCATAGAATAATGACCCCCTGTATATTAACTATATGAGTGAAGGGGGTCACTTTTCCATGCCATAGAATAATGACCCCCTGTATATTAACTATATGAGTGAAGGGGGTCACTTTTCCATGCCATAGAATAATGACCCCCCTGTATATTAACTATATGAGTGAAGGGGGTCACTTTTCCATGCCATAGAATAATGACCCCCCTGTATATTAACTATATGAGTGAGGTGGGGTCACTTTTCCATGCCGTAGAATAATGACCCCCTGTATATTAACTATATGAGTGAAGGGGGTCACTTTTCCATGCCGTAGAATAATGACCCCCTGTATATTAACTACATTAGTAAAGGTAGTAAAAGGGGGTCACTTTTCCATGCCATAGAATAATAGACCCCTGTATATTAACTATATGAGTGAAGGGGGGTCACTTTTCCATGCCATAGAATAATGACCCCCCTGTATATTAACTATATGAGTGAAGGGGGTCACTTTTCCATGCCATAGAATAATGACCCCCCTGTATATTAACTATATGAGTGAAGGGGGTCACTTTTCCATGCCATAGAATAATGACCCCCCTGTATATTAACTATATGAGTGAGGGGGGTCACTTTTCCATGCCATAGAATAATGACCCCCCTGTATATTAACTATATGAGTGAGGTGGGTCACTTTTCCATGCCATAGAATAATGACCCCCTCTGTATATTAACTATATGAGTAAAGGGGGGTCATTTTCCATGCCATAGAATAATGACCCCCCCTGTATATTAACTATATGAGTGAAGGGGGGTCACTTTTCCATGCCGTAGAATAATGACCCCCCTATGTTTACACAATACGAGCGAAGGGGGTCACTTTTCCATGCCATAGAATAATGACCCCTCTGTATATTAACTATATGAGTGAAGGGGGTCACTTTTCCATGCCATAGAATAATGACCCCCCTGTATATTAACTATATGAGTGAGGTGGGTCACTTTTCCATGCCATAGAATAATGACCCCCCTGTATATTAACTATATGAGTGAAGGGGGGTCACTTTTCCATGCCGTAGAATAATGACCCCCCTGTATATTAACTATATGAGTGAAGGGGGTCACTTTTCCATGCCGTAGAATAATGACCCCCTGTATATTAACTTACATTAGTAAGGGTATAAAAGGGGGTCACTTGTCCATGCCATAGAATAATGACCCCTGTATATTAACTATATGAGTGAAGGGGGGTCACTTTTCCATGCCATAGAATAATGACCCCCTGTATATTAACTATATGAGTGAAGGGGGTCACTTTTCCATGCCATAGAATAATGACCACCCTGTATATTAACTATTTGAGTGAAGGAGGTCACTTTTCCATGCCATAGAATAATGACCCCCCTGTATATTAACTATATGAGTGAAGAGGGGTCACTTTTCCATGCCATAGAATAATGACCCCCCTGTATATTAACTATATGAGTGAAGGGGGTCACTTTTCCATGCCATAGAATAATGACCCCCCGTATATTAACTATATGAGTAAAGGGGGGTCACTTTTCCATGCCATAGAATAATGACCCCCTGTATATTAACTATATGAGTGAAGGGGGGTCACTTTTCCATGCCATATCGATCAGCCAGTAAAGCGGGATGGATGAAATCGTCCCAATTATTTTGCTCATCATTGGTATATTTTACCAATGTATGGACAAGTGTTTGATTAAACCTTTCCATTAAACCATTTGTTTGGGGGTGATATGCCAATTAGTCTACATATTTCGTCATTGAGCATTGCAAAACTATTCTATGATATAGATAGTGACCACCTCCCACTCATATAATCTATACATATGGGGGTGATTATCCTATGATATGGATAGTGAGCCCCTCCCACTCATATAATCTACACATATGGGGGTGATTATCCTATGATATGGATAGTGAGCCCCTCCCACTCATATAATCTACACATATGTTGGTGATTATCCTATGATATGGATAGTGAGCCCCTCCCACTCATATAATCTACACATAGGGGGTGATTATCCTATGATATGGATAGTGACACCCTCCCACTCATATAATCTACACATATGTTGGTGATTATCCTATGATATGGATAGTGACACCCTCCCACTCATATAATCTACACATATGGGGGTGATTATCCTATGATATGGATAGTGAGCCCCTCCCACTCATATAATCTACACATATGTGGGTGATTATTCTGTGATATGGATAGTGACACCCTCCCACTCATATAATCTACACATATGGGGGTGATTATCCTATGATATGGATAGTGACCCCCTCCCACTCATATAATCTACACATATGGGGGTGATTATCCTCTGATATGGATAGTGACCCCCTCCCACTCATATAATCTATTCATATGTGGGTGATTATCCTATGATATGGATAGTGACCCCCTCCCACTCATATAATCTACACATATGGGGGTGATTATCCTATGATATGGATAGTGACACCCTCCCACTCATTTAATCTACACATATGTGGGTGATTATTCTATGACATGGAAAAGTGACCCTCTGACTCATATAGTTTACACACAGGGGGGTCATTATTCTATGGCATGGAAAAGTGACCCACCGTCACTCGTACTGTGTAAACATAGGGGGGTCATTATTCTATGGCATGGAAAAGTGACCCTCTCACTCATATAGTTTACACACAGGGGGGTCATTATTCTATGGCATGGAAAAGTGACCCACCGTCGCTCGTACTGTGTAAACATAGGGGGGTCATTATTCTATGGCATGGAAAAGTGACCCACTCACTCCTATAGTTTACATACAGGGGGTCATTATTCTATGGCATGGAAAAGTGACCCCCCCTCACTTGTACAGTTTAAACATAGGGGGGTCATTATTCTATGGCATGGAAAAGTGACCCCCTCACTCATAGTTTACACACAGGGGGGTCATTATTCTATGGCATGGAAAAGTGACCCGCCGTCACTCGTACTGTGTAAACATAGGGGGGTCATTATTTTATGGTATGGAAAAGTGACCCTCTGACTCATATAGTTTACACACAAGGGGGTCATTATTCTATGGCATGGAAAAGTGACCCGCCGTCACTCATACTGTGTAAACATAGGTGGGTCATTATTCTATGACATGGAAAAGTGACCCCTCACTTGTACAGTTTAAACATAGGGGGGTCATTATTTTATGGCATGGAAAAGTGACCCGCCTTCACTCATACTGTGTAAACATAGGGGGGGTCATTATTTTATGGCATGGAAAAGTGACCCCCTCACTCACTCGTACAGTGTAAATATAGGGAGTCATTATTCTATGGCATGGAAAAGTGACCCACCTCATTCGTATAGTTTACACACAGGTAGGTCATTATTCTATGGCATTGGAAGTTTGACCGGCCTTCACTCGGATAATCTACATATAGGGGGGTCATTATTCTATGGCATTGGAAGTTTGACCGGCCTTCACTCGGATAATCTACATATAGGGGGGTCATTATTCTATGGCATGGAAAAGTGACCTACCCTCAATCAGATAATCTACATTATGGGGGTCACATTCTACATGTATGCATGGAACAGTTTCTTGCACTGAATAGATAGGGAGGCACACGTTATAAAGTAGAATGTTGTCTGTCCTTGCTCATACAATATTAAAATATTACTTATTATGAATGATATAAAACATGTAGCCAGTGTACTGGGAACACAGGAAGTGTCACTGTTTGTTGCAGTTCCCTAAAAATAAGGTGTTATTGCTTTTCACACCTGTGGCAAAGAAGATAAGGCTTAATATGATCCACAATAGTCAGAATTACAATTGTTAACAACATATTACATAATTGTGCACATGTTCTGGACAGATTAAGAGAATATGAATAAACATGATAAGAATAGTTTGCTATAATAAGTGGATAACATATGAATTAAATTTGTTAAGAAATATACATCAATTTCTGCTGTAGAAGCATCCATAGTGTGAGTGTGTTTTTCAATTATTTATCGTCACTACTGGTTGCCCATATGAGCGAAGCCTCCTGAAGAGATTAAGTCATTTTAGATTTTTGGAGGATAGTGCAATGATACAGACAGAGACCCATTCCAGGGAGTCATTATTCCATGGCATCGAAAAGTGACCCTCTCTCTCATAATTGTAATCTATACATAGGGGGTGGGCGTCATTGTTCTTATTTGTTTTATGTTTGTCTTTGCGTTAACTGCTTCGGAAATTCCTACTTTTCCTTCGTAGATAACATTAACCTCATTTACTGATGAAAATTAATGATTTAATTTATTTTGGAAGAATGTGTAATAGCAATGCTACATGTATTTTATACATGTATGAAATCATGCAATTATTTGCCTTTCTGCGATGTAATGCTGCTTTAATAAAGGTCTTAAAGGAGCTGGTCGTCCGGTGAACGAACATTAAATACATTCTTCTAATAATTGATCCATTTTTGAAGCTGATAGTAATAAGGGACCAAAATTGTGTTATTCATTTTACAAAAGAAATTATACTAATTACTAGTAGTAAATTTGATGCATATTAACTACAGTAAGTAAGTAAGTAAGTAAGTAAGTAAAGACTTTATTTAACGAGGGTAACACATTTAACAAGAGTTAATCTTCCATGTGGCCCTCCAAGTTCAACCTGTCTTAAGGGGCCTTCGAGGTCATTGACTTCAAATCACTTGCCTCTCACCACTGTAGGTTCGAATCCCACTGGGAGTGTCAAATTATTTCATGTGGGGAAGCTATCCAGCTGGCTTGCGGTAGGTCGGTGGTTCTACCGGGATGTCAGTCAGTATAGAATTAGCGCACCGATTATCAAAATATGATGACCAAATACCTCCACAGTTCTCGAAAACAAATGTAGATGAATGTAAACATTTAAACATCTATGTTAGAAGATAAATCTTCGTAAAATATTACTACGGTATTTGCATGTAGAGACATGAACTGATGCATGATATTATTAGACCAATACATTAAAAATAAGAAAATTACATTTGGACCAGTTCATTTATCAAAACGGGTAATTCGGTCTAAAAATAGTAATATTACTGGGTAAAAGTGCAGATCCTGATGAGACGGCTCGTCACGAGCCGGCTCATCTGGATCTACACTTTTTGTAAGCCTATTTAGAGGTATGTGGTGTTGAAAGGGTTAAGTACACGCACACTAGCATGTGCTGCACTCTTGTGCACTAGACAGATTAATCATCATAGACTAGTAAGCCTGTGTTATTAGCTTGAACTGTCTGCAAAAGAAAATGTCTCAATAATGGGCGAATTAGTATGATTCCAGACACTTATAAATAAAAGTTGCAAACAATCGCGCATGTAATTAAAACAATATCGCTCGTTAAACTTTTGTAAATGTCCAAATTTCTTGATAGCCAAAACAGCACACCATACACACATTTTGATCAGACATTTATCAATAAATGTTTGGTAGACGCTTGAAAATGACGTCATTCGGTAACTTTCGCGCCGCGACTTTTCAACCTTGAAAGAGTAAACAATGTGATTTATGTCTGCTTAGCGGCTTGGCAGGGGATATTTGATGATACTTTTCGGGTAAGTTGTTTTTATTTCATCAACATATTTATATATCAACATAAGAAACTGACCTGAGGAGGAATATTTGACAAAAAAAGAAATAAACAAGAAATGCACATGACTTGAACTTAGCCGTTTCCTTCGTCATTCACGGGTGCACGAGTGAGCGAACACATTATGTTGCTTTCTTGTAGGCATCCTATATACGGTATATGCTAAAGTATATCAACTGTAGTAATGTTTTATCTATATCGGGAGGAAAAAGTGTTCTTTGATTTTCAATTTATTGGTATGGTTTGACCAAAAATAAAATCTACGGAAGCGGATAAAGGCCATCATGGAATAAATAAGTAACTACTGTGGACGTGAGTTTTCTGCAAACGTACGATTTTCTTGCACAGTTTGTGATATTTACTATCACAAGTATTGCTTTACACTATGTATTGAAGCTTATACACATTTTAGACTTTAGGATTTATGACTCCAATGCGAAATAGTTGACGTGATTCAAACACTCTATATATTGAACATGTAAGTAAATACTCTGTAGATGGGATTATAACTATCATCAACCTATTAGTTAAGGTGAATGCTGATTTGCTGTCCATATGCTTGATTGTAATAATGTCCAGTGCATTCATTGTGCTACGAATATGCAAAGTTAACTACAAAGGTATGTGCATATATTGCAGTATTGGAAGCGTAATGGAAGTGTGTGAACAGCAGCTTACATATGTACAACCAATAGTGTGCCCTGGAGTGATAGTATTAATCTGAAAAGTTAACCACAAAGGTAAATACATGTAGATATTTCACATTAACATATTCATGTCATGTATCGTTGTTTCTCTGATAACATGTATTTATTAAGGTGAGTTTCTCGTAAAGACAGATAAAATGCACACTTATTAATAAAAGAGGTTAATCAATTTTAATGTTCATATATTTCAGTATTGGGCGAATAATGGAAGAGTGCCCTATATGTGAACATCAGCTTACAGATGGACAACCGATAGTGTGCCTTGGTGAAAAGGGAAGTGATAGTATTAATAAAACGAGTAAAGACCTAGGACATAGTTTAGTGACAACTAAAGGACAAAATGTGCATGTGCAGTGCAGGAGAGATTATATACACTCACGTAATACTGTATCCAACAATGACTTTTCCAAAGTATTTTCAAGATAATACAGAATCACTTTCAGTCAAGAAAAGTCCATCGCGGTCACGTAATGAACAGCAGATATTAGCTTTTAATAAAGTGCTTGAACATGTCGCCAACTCTGTAGATGAGATTATTACTATCAACGACTTAGCTACGATGATGGCTGATTTGTGTGATAATACTGCGTATAGCTGCAAACATGTAAAGAAAAAGATTATAGAGCACTTTGGTGACTCAATAGTAATAAGTACGGTAGACGGTAAAAGTGATATTGTGACACTGAAACAAACAGCAGCATCGATTATACACACATTTTACAGTCGTTCTAAAACTATCTCAGCCGAAGAAGAAATGAATAATATAATTGCAACTGCTGCAAAGTTGATTAAAAACGACATTTCTTTATTGGAAACATCAACAATGTTTTATCCGCCATTTTCAACAGTATCTTCTGTCAAAGATAATACAAAGTTTCTGCCTAGCAGCTTACAACTTTTCATGGATAAAATAGTTAGTGGCAAAGATATCAGCACAAGAGTGGCAGCTATTGGCCAAGCTATAGTACAGGCATGTAGGCCTAAGGGTATACTGGCTCCTCTTCAAATTGGTCTAGGCATACAACTCCACCACCATTTTGGTTCCAAGTTCCTCATTGAGACGCTGAATAGTCTTGGATTTTGTTCTTCTTACTGGGAAGTTAAAAAGTTTGAGTCAAATGCAGCTGCAGCTTTGAATACATCCATACCTGACTTTGTTCCCGGTCGTTTCCTTCAGTTTGTGGCTGACAATGTGGACCACAATATCAGAACTTTAGATGGTCATAACACCTTCCACGGAATGGGTATTATTGCATGCACCACCCCTGGATCCTCTGTACATATTCCAATTCCAAGATCAGATGTATCTGCTGATGAGTTTTCCGCCATTGGTAAAATTGATATCAAGTACTTCAAATGTCATGAAGGGTATTTGTCAGTCGCTACATTTTTGAAATTGGATGTATGTCATGACAGCGATGATGCCCACTCATATTTTGATGCATTTACAAATATTGTCTGGCCAATGCGATCATCAAGACCAAGCTGGTCCGGATTTATGCAGATGTTTGAATCATCTGGGAACAATACATATCCAGCCAAATCAAGTGTAACATTCATGCCAATGATAGATATGAATCCTAGCGATGTATCGTGTATAAATTCTACACTACACTTTGTTTGTGACCAGTCTGCTAAGTATGGGGTTACTCCCATTATAACATTTGATCAGCCATTGTATCAGAAGGCATCTTATATCATCAGTTCTCAATGTGAGCAAAGCCCATTGCATAATATCGTATTACGCTTAGGCGGATTCCACATAGAAATGAGTTTCATTGGGAGTATTGGACACTTGATGGCAGGTTCTGGATTGAAGGAAGCATTGGAACTTGTGTATGCCCCAAACGCCGTAGTACACATGTTATCAGGAAAAGCAGTTGCAAGAGCTCTAAGAGGTCACTTCCTTGTAAACGCAGCGCTTTATGCTTTGTTAGTTTACAAATTATTCGGAATAGACACACCAAATGTAGAAGAAAATGAGTTTGACCAAGCTAATCAAACTGACGAAGAAAACTCAGATCCTAAGCAAGAGCAAACATACAGTGCAAAGAAGCACATGACTGATAATGTACAGCTTCATTCCCTTGCACATGTATATGATCAGCTTGCACAAGAAGAAACAAATATTGATACTATTTGTCAGAACGCTAATTTACAAAGTATTTGTAAAATGTTAGGTGTGCAGAGGAAAATTCTGGAAACTAATCGTACAGCAAAGCTATGGTTACAGTACATGGATATGATTGCCATACTTCAGCAATTCATTAGGGCAGAGAGGACAGGTAATTGGGAGCTGCACTTATCTACAGTAAAGAAAATGCTACCATATTTTGCTGCCTCGGGTCATAATTTATACTTGAAGTCTGCCTACTTATACCTGCAGAAAATGTTGGATCTTGAGAAAGAACACCCAGACGTATATTCGGCTTTTCTATCCGGTAACCACGTTATTAGAAGATCTGATAGATATTGGGCAGGACTCTCTACCGATCTGGTTATCGAACAAATTCTGATGAGATCATTGAAGACAACTGGGGGACTGACACGAGGAAGAGGAATGACCGAGTTACAGAGGACCAAGTGGCTTTTCTCAATGCCGGCTAGTGCAGAGATGAACAACGCAATGCAAGAATTTTGTAAAACTATGTATGAAACAAGTGGACAGCACAGGGAAGTAGGTAAGTCGCGTCTATTGAGAGACGAAAAAGATACAAATACACTGGTTACCTTTCTTATGGAACGAAACCCTTTTGAAGACTCTGAAATATCGCTGCGCAATATCGAAACTGGAGTTACTGCAGATGTTGGCGTAAATGTAGATGCTGCAAAGGACATCGGAAATGCTGCCATTGAAAATATGATTGGCAACAACATCAATAGATATTCTTTCAAAAGATCTTAACAGGCGGTGACGCTCAATACCAAGACGTCTGTAAAAGTCGCCGGTGATATTATATCGATAGATCCCCAGCTACTATTCCAGCGGCTGACTACTGCTGCCAGTAGGTATGTGGACAACATTACCGAAATATTTCAGTACGAGTTATGTGGCGTTCCATCCGCGCTGTTCGACAACACTGGGTTACCAAGGGAACCCCAGAAGGGTAATCTCGCCGATTCCATTTGGAAATTAGGTGACTGTGGGAAAACTTCAGCTGAACTTTCATGCGTCCAGTATGTCATAGACGGAGGATCTTTATTACAGAAAATTCCCTGGCAACGGAACGGAACATTTGGGGCAATTTGTACTCAGTATAGCGATTACTTGCAGCAAAAGTATGCAAACCCCATTGTGGTCTTCGACGGGTATTCTGCTGGTCCCAGCACGAAAGATATCACTCATTTCCGGCGAACAAAGGGAGCTATAGGAACACGCATCAAATTTTCTAGGGACACACCATTCAAATCAAATAAAGAGGCGTTTCTTCGAAACACGGAAAACAAGCAAAATTTTCTATTGTTTCTTGGTGACTGTCTTACCACATGTGGTATGAAGGTCATACATGCCATTGGGGATGCTGATCGTTTGATTGTACAGACCGCGGTTGATTCTGCTAACAATCACGACACCGTCGTTATCGGCGAAGACACAGATTTATTGGTATTGCTTTGCTACCATTCTAGCACAAGTTCAAAAAAACTTTTCTTCAGGTCCGATTCAAGACAGTCAAATACAAAATGCCCTAAAGTATGGGATTTGTACAAAACAAAGCAAGTTCTTGGTGAGGATACTTGCCGTATATTACCTTTCATACATGCACTTACTGGATGTGACACAACATCTCGAATATATGGAATAGGCAAAGGAACTGCGTTGAAGGCATTCATTCGTAACGCAAACCTCCATGAAACTGCTGAGTGCTTCATGAAGGCAGAATCGAAAGAGGAAGTGTCCAAGTTAGGACAAGAAGCGTTGATGTACCTATTTGGTGGTTTGCCTGAAGATGGCTTAAACTTGTTGCGATATAGAACATTTGCAAGAAAGGTAATGGCGAGCACAACATGCATTCAAGTCCATTCTCTACCGCTGCAGCCGCGGCATACCATATATACAGAGTGTATCTCCAAGTACAGACATGGACTGGTAATGACTCCCTCAATCCACTAGACTGGGGTTGGGAGATTGTAGACAACAAGTTGCTACCGACTAAAACAGATCTTCCACCAGCCCCAGAGAAACTACTCCATATAATCAGATGCAGTTGCAAAACAAATTGTGACTCAAGACGCTGTAGTTGCCGAAAACATGGCCTAAAGTGTTCGGTTGGTTGTGGTGACTGTAGAGGCATCGGTTGTACAAACTCGTATACATTAGCAGATGTTGATATGGATGACAGTGATTAAGATATTGCGTGAACAGTAACAACACAGAATAAGTTATTTGTTTCTTTATTAGAATTAACAAATAGTTATTAATGTATATTCAGTTACAGTGCGCCAAGTAGGTGTAAGTGTTGCACTTTCTTCAAGAACAATTACTATAATAGGGCACAGTTTGCGCTTCACGTCAGTAGGATCAAGTCACGTGTTAATCTGACTTATAATATGTTAGTTTGTCTAGAAAGATAATGACATATTTGTTGGTAGATATAGTTGAAACCATATATAAATGTTAAAACGAAATTCCAGAAAAATTGGGGGTTGGGTGGGTGACCCCTAGGAGGGACAGCTAGGGTCCACCATTTCAAGGGCATATCGCCCAACTTGTATGGCAAGGCGTCCATTACAGTTAGGCAAGCTGGAACTCAAGAGTTTTTTTAATTGTTTGTTATATATCATGTTGTACTGCTCTCCTAGGATCCATGTGGCACTAAAAGCTTTGTACCACTGGCCTAGGATCCATATAACACTAAAAGCCTTGTACTGCTGTCCTAGGATTCATATGGCACTAAAATCTTTGTACCACTGTCCTAGGATCCATATGGCATTAAAAGCCTTGTACTGCTGTCCTAGGATCCATATGGCACTAAAAGCCTTCTACTGCTGTCCTAGGATCCATGTGGCACTAAAAGCTTTGTACCACTGTCCTAGGGTCCATATGGCACTAAAAGCCTTGTACCACTGTCCTAGGATCCATATGGCATTAAAAGCCTTGTACCACTGTCCTAGGATCCATATGGCATTAAAAGCCTTGTACCACTGTCCTAGGATCCATATGGCATTAAAAGCCTTGTACTGCTGTCCTAGGATCCATATGGCATTAAAAGCTTTGTACTGCTGTCCTAGGATCCACGTGGCACTAAAAGCTTTGTACCACTGTCCTAGGATCCATATGGCATTAAAAGCCTTGTACTGCTGTCCTAGGATCCATATGGCATTAAAAGCTTTGTACTGCTGTCCTAGGATCCACGTGGCACTAAAAGCTTTGTACCACTGTCCTAGGATCCATATGGTACTAAAATCCTTGTACCACTGTCCTAGGATACATATGGCACTAAAAGCCTTGTACCACTGTCCTAGGATCCATATGGCACTAATTGCTTTGTACCACTGTCCTAGGATACATATGGCACTAAAAGCCCTGTACCACTGTCCTAGGATCCATATGGCACTAAAAGCTTTGTACCACTGTCCTATGATCCACTAAAGTATTGTACGACTGATAGAGGTATAAGGCAAGCTCCTGTGCATGGACATGAACAGTATTAAGGTGTGGCTTCAGTTGTGTACAGTTCCAATTGTATTGCAATAACCCGATCTTTGTATTTATACCTGTAACTATCTTTGACTCTTGAGAACAATGTATTTATACCTGTAACTATCATTGACTCTGAGATCAACGTATTTATACCTGTAACTATCTTTGACCCTGAGATCAACGTATTTATACCTGTAACTATCATTGACTCTGAGATCAACGTATTTATACCTGTAACTATATTTGACCCTGAGAACAATGTATTTATACCTGTAACTATCTTTGACTCTGAGATCAACGTATTTATACCTGTAACTATCTATGACTCTGAGAACAATGTATTTATACCTGTAACTATCTTTGACTCTGAAAACAACGTATTTATACCTGTAACTATCTTTGACTCTGAGATCAACATATTTATACCTGTAACTATCTTTGACTCTGAGAACAACATATTTATACCTGTAACTATTTTGACTCTGAGAACAACGTATTTATATCTGTAACTGTAACTATATTTGACTCTGAGATCAACGTATTTATACCTGTAACTATTTTGACTCTGAGAACAACGTATTTATATCTGTAACTGTAACTATATTTGACTCTGAGATCAACGTATTTATACCTGTAACTATCTTTGACTCTGAGATCAACATATTTATACCTGTAGCTATCTTTGACTCTGAGATCAACGTATTTATACCTGTAACTATCTTTGACTCTGAGAACAACGTATTTATACCTGTAACTATCTTTTGACTCTGAGATCAACGTATTTATACCTGTAACTATCTTTGACTCTGAGATCAACGTATTTATACCTGTAACTATATTTGACTCTGAGATCAACGTATTTATACCTGTAACTATTTTTGACTCTGAGATCAATGTATTTATACCTGTAACTATCTTTAACCCTGAGATCAACGTATTTATACCTGTAACTATCTTTGACTCTGAGATCAACGTATTTATACCTGTAACTATCTTTGACTCTGAGATCAATGTATTTATACCTGTAACTATCTTTGACTCTGAGAACAACGTATTTATACCTGTAACTATCTTTGACTCTGAGAACAACGTATTTATACCTGTAACTATCTTTGACTCTGAGAACAACGTATTTATACCTGTAACTATCTTTGACTCTGAGATCAATGTATTTATACCTGTAACTATCTTTGACTCTGAGATCAACGTATTTATACCTGTAACTATATTTGACTCTGAGATCAACGTATATTTTTCACCTGTAACACATTCAGAGCAATTCTAAGGAAGTTTATTTTATTCCTTTCCAATCACTTGGAATTGTTTGCCATTAGAGGTTAAATCAGGGCTCACGCTAGAGGGCGATTCGGGCGAAGTGGTCGCTTTATTTTCCACCACTTCGCCGACAATAGACATCAGGGCGACATCCATTTTGCCTTATTTCTGGAGGATGTAATTGCTAATTAATGGTAATACGTTTTGCCATTTGACAGCCTGGAAATTCTCGCCATGAGGCATATTAAGCTAATCTCCCCCCCCCCCGACATCCAGATACTTGCCGTAATCCAATCAACTTAATACCATCAGCGACGCCGAAGCAAACATATTTGCATAATTCCCAGCCTAATTAACATATATATCCGGATGATCTTTATCCAAGTTATCGATGTTGTATTATTTAGAAAACAGTTTACTTGTCTCAGATTGTGTTCCCATAGTTTAGAAATTGAATTAGGTAGATATATTGGATAGCTAGAGAACATCGTTTATGCAAGCTGTGTAATGGTAACGTCGTGGAGTCTGAATTTCATTTTCTGTTATGTTGTACAAGATATTCTGACATTCGAAATAAATATTTAGGTAACATATCATGGCCTACAGTAAATAAGTTTAATGCCATGATGTCTTCTAGCAAAAAAGGTCATTTATTTAATATATCAAAGTTTGTTAATGAAGCTTTTAAAATTCGTAAAGATACCCTTGAAAATTTGACTGTTTTGTAAATACTTTCCTATAATGTATTTGTGATGTTGTATGTAATTATATGTGTTGTATTTGCCATACTTTATATTGTATTTGTTAATGGCCATATGCAAATTGTATTTTGCAGATTTTGCCAAATAAACTTGAAACTTGAAACTTGATGTTGTATTACATATATAACAATCAGTGTTACAGGTAAGTGCTAAAATTTAGTCATTGTCGAAAATCAATTTGCTGCAAATTGGAATGTCCCAAAGTTATTTACGGAAAACTACTCGGGTCAAGGTAATATTCTGTGGTTGTGACTAATATCGGGTTGTCTTACCAAATATGTCAGTGCCTACATGTATGTAGCGTATATAAAATTGACAGGCTGTGTAGAATCATGCATTTCTAATATGCTGATGCCGGGTTGCCGATCGTAAAGTATCTGACCCCAGTGATGGATAAAACTACCTTGTAACAAAAAATCAACAATATAATTTACGAGTTTTACCGATTTATTTCAATTGGTAACTAAATATATTTTATGAAAAGTAGTTGTTTTCATAGTAATTCCATTCCGACTGTTCACGTCGCTATCTTACATTATGAATGAATTTTAATTGATTTTACAAATGATACGAGTTATACATATTATAAATGCATACAAATGTGTTTAAATTCAAATGTTCATATATATTGAAATGAATATGTCCGCTTAATATAAAAAATGTATGCAAATTAACGGTTTTACAATGTCGTCGAACCGTACTCTATCCATTTCGTATCGATTTCGTGCATAATAAAATTAAATGCAGATCAGCTTTTTTTGGTATAATCAACATTCCTATTGGTTTGTCAAGATTTATTTGAGTGCAGGACCCAGAACGGTCAGTTGTTGAATTGAACTACCGTACTCCTGATCATTTAGTGACCTTTGCAACTCGGATACAATGTAGAACTATACAAGTTACAAAGTAACATGAAACTTAGTTCTAAGGTCCTAAACCCAACTCGGCAAAGTAGTCAATGTTTTCTCTAATTCTGATAAAAAAATTAGGTCAGGTTGCACCAAAGACTTGGCTTAGAGGTAATTATATGGTCGGGGAAAGTACCAACATGCATATTGACTCTTGAAAATACAGCTTGACACTTTGACCTCAAGGGTCATTGACTCTTTCACTTTCAGTCTAGTGAATGCCCTGCAGCTTTTCTACATACAATAGTTCCTACAATGAGTATCCTGCAAACCTCGACTAAATACAATTTCACTATTTGTAATCATTCAAAAGTCTCCCCACTTCTCCCTAAATTTTCTCACTTCTTCCTAAAACATCTGGAGGGAGAAATGACGTATCCCAAAATGTTAAGTCTAGCCTGAGCCCTGTAAATCCGACGTGGCTTAGTTGGAAACAATGCACAGTGTAATGTCCTTATGCTGACATTCATTATTTAGAACAATCAATTAAAACAACCTTTAACCCATTCAACACCAAGTAACTGACATGGACTTGTCCATGATATTTTTAGACCAATAAATTAATAACAAAATTACATTTGGATCAGTTCATTTATCAAAATGGGTAAATAAAATTCTAAAAATAGTTATATTACTTGAAAAAAGTGCAGATCCTGATGAGACAGCTCGTCACGAGCCGGCTCATCTGGATCTACACTTTTTTGTAAGCCAATTTAGAGGTCTGTGGTGTTGAAAGGGTTAAGCTTTAAAACATTTATTCGTAGCAATAAGCATCAGCCTTCATGTACTAGATCTAAACACAGACTAGTGGAAGTTGTGATAGCACTGTGGTAGCGCATTCGCTTCACGTGTGAAAGGCCCAGAGTTCACACCCAGCTGTAGCCATTAGGATAGTGCCCTTATGCAGGACATTTAAATTCCACATTGCCTCTTCTCTCTCCCTCATGGTGATGTATTCCATCAAGAATGAGGTCTTGAGAGTGATTGATATAAGTTGTAAGAATTTCGCAATGGAGCTAAAATAAATTTGTATTTAAAAAAAAAGTAAACACAGACTACCTCAAGTATGCTATGATAATAAATAACCTTTATAACAAGCTACCACAGGGCTCTGTATATAACAAGCTACCACAGGGCTCTGTATATAACAAGCTACCACAGGGCTCTGTATATAACAAGCTACCACAGGGCTCTGTATATAACAAGCTACCACAGGGCTCTGTATATAACAAGCTACCACAGGGCTCTGTATATAACAAGCTACCACAGGGTTCTGTATATAACAAGCTACCACAGGGCTCTGTATATAACAAGCTACCACAGGGTTCTGTATATAACAAGCTACCACAGGGCTCTGTATATAACAAGCTACCACAGGGCTCTGTATATAACAAGCTACCACAGGGCTCTGTATATAACAAGCTACCACAGGGTTCTGTATATAACAAGCTACCACAGGGCTCTGTATATAACAAGCTACCACAGGGCTCTGTATATAACAAGCTACCACAGGGCTCTGTATATAACAAGCTACCACAGGGCTCTGTATATAACAAGCTACCACAGGGCTCTGTATATAACAAGCTACCACAGGGCTCTGTATATAACAAGCTACCACAGGGCTCTGTATATATAAAGCATACATTTCAATCATGTTTATGTGTTTTATTTTCCGTTGTTATATATATATTTGTGTGGCATCCGTGGTCCAATGGTAGAGTGTCGGATTTGGAATCGAATGGTCCGGGTTCAATACTCAGTCAGGCCACATATGTAGTGTCATTGAGCAAGGCACCTCACACACATTGCTTAGTACTGGTTAACCGCTATGGTCGGCTAAGCATGCCCAGGAAAACATGTCTAGGTCCCCACAAGGGGTTTGACATTAATGGAACATACATACATACATTCCTATGATGTTCTTGTTATACTGTTAATAATGATTTTACCATTGTATACTGTTAATAGTGGAAGTCGTGATAGCGCAGTGGATGCTCGTTGGCTTCAGGTCCGGAGTTTGAGCCCCGCTGGAGCCGTTATGATTGTGCCCTTAGGCAAGGCATTTAAATTCCACGTTGCCTCTTCTCTCTCCAATGTGGCGATGGATTCCATCAGGAATGAGGTCTCGAGAGTGATCAATATAAGTTGTAAGAACTTGTTTTGCAATCGAGCTAAAATACATTTGTATAAACTATAAACTACTGTTAATAATGATTTTACCATTGTACATAGTGTTTTTCAAGAGGGCCTCATTGATAGATTAGCCACGACTATATGAGTCACCCTCTTCAAAGAAAGAATAATAATAAAATGCATTATCCAGTGGCGTAGCTTTCTTTAGATACATGCCTAAAACATCAAACACATAATAGAAATCGGACCCAGAGTGTGGTACAGGTTAATGGGCTTAGAATAGAACATAAAATCAAAGGTACAAATCAATACTTATTATTATGACTGTATGTAGGCTATCCAACTCGGATAACGTGATCATCCGCCGATTAAGCGCATTGAAATATTCAACAAAGTGCATCTACACAGCAAACTAGGATTGCACTATCGTTGGGAGAGTGTATGCCCCCGCGCACACCTTAGCATTGTTCCTACACATTGTGTGCAAACATAAAGTAGGAGAGAGTTGAACGAACTGTATCTTGTTGACTTTAATGTTATATATTTATAGGCTGAGTGTAAATACTGCTGGCACAAGACAGGTTATGGAAAGACAACTCATTTCTAGTAAGTGGTCTTTGATTAGGGTATGGAAAGACCCTCCAGGGCCCTGCCCTGCCCTGCCCTGCCCTGCCCTGCCCTGCCCCCCTGCCCTGCCCTGCCCTGCCCTGTCTGTCTGTCTGTCTGTCTGTCTGTCTGTCTGTCTGTCTGTCTGTCTGTCTGTCTGTCTGTCTGTCTGTCTGTCTGTCTGTCTGTCTGTCTGTCTGTCTGTCTGTCTGTCTGTCTGTCTGTCTGTCTGTCTGTCTGTCTGTCTGTCTGTCTGTCTGTCTGTCTGTCTGTCTGTCTGTCTGTCTGTCTGTCTGTCTGTCTGTTCACTACTTGAACACATACATATACCAAACTAATTGGCATGTGGATACAGCTAAGGATAGCTGTTTGTTGGGATGGCTGTGTTGCAACTATGATCTTACAATGGGAGACCTGTTTAAATAATATTAAATGAATTTTATGTAGCTAGTAGTTATAAAATGAATGTGCAAACTCCCTGGACACTCGTATGTTTTCATAGCCCCGAGCGATCCCGGGTTATCATGGCCCTATTGTTTTAATTTTTTTAACTAATCCAACTTGAAATTGTAGAAACGATACGAATGCGTAACTGTGTGTATATTGCAGCTGCAGTGCCTTCCAATATTGTTGTGGAGATAAATGCTGTGAGAACATTGACGAGTTCTACAAACTCTGGTACTTCTGGTAAGTTTGTGTCAATTTGAGTATTAACTTAGAAGTATTAACTTAGAAGTATAGACTTTATTAATTTTACAACGATTGCGAAACAAGCTTTAACAACTTATAGTAATCACTCTCGTTGGCACTGATGACAGCATACCGGTATGTATTGTCATTCGTATGGGAGGAAACCGGAGTACCAGGATCAAACCCATTGTTTGTGTCAATTTGAGTATTAATTTAGAAGTATTAACTTAGAAGTATAGACTTTATTAATTTTACAACAATTGCGAAACAAGCTTTAACAACTTATAGTAATCATTCTCGGTGGCACGGATGACAGCATATGTATGGTCATTCATACGGGAGGAAACCGGAGTACCAGGATCAAACCCATCTGTCAGATCTGGTGAACACCATATACTTCCTGTTCCGAGGATCAAACATGGGTTGCATTGGTGAGAATCGAGCGCGCTAATCACTGCGCTGATCGGAGAGCCAGAATGTGTTGTGTGTATTATTATTCCATATTACAGGCTGTGTGTTTTGTGTTGTGTGTATTACTATGCTGTATTACAGGTTGTGTGTATTACTATGCTGTATTACAGGTTGTGTGTATTACTATGCTGTATTACAGGTTGTGTGTATTACTATTCTGTATTACAGGTTGTGTGTATTACTATTCTGTATTACAGGTTGTGTGTATTACTATGCTGTATTACAGGTTGTGTGTTTTGTGTTGTGTGTATTACTATTCCATATTACAGGCTGTGTGTTTTGTGTTGTGTGTATTACTATTCTGTATTACAGGTTGTGTGTTTTGTGTTGTGTGTATTACTATTCCATATTACAGGCTGTGTGTTTTGTGTTGTGTGTATTACTATTCTGTATTACAGGTTGTGTGTTTTGTGTTGTGTGTATTACTATGCTGTATTACAGGTTGTGTGTATTACTATGCTGTATTACAGGTTGTGTGTATTACTATGCTGTATTACAGGTTGTGTGTTTTGTGTTGTGTGTATTACTATTCCATATTACAGGCTGTGTGTTTTGTGTTGTGTGTATTACTATGCTGTATTACAGGCTGTGTGTATTACTATTCTGTATTACAGGCTGTATGTTTTGTGTTGTGTGTATTACTATGCTGTATTACAGGCTGTGTGTATTACTATTCTGTATTACAGGCTGTGTGTATTACTATTCTGTATTACAGGTTGTGTGTTTTGTGTTGTGTGTATTACTATTCTGTATTACAGGCTGTGTGTATTACTATTCTGTATTACCGGCTGTGTGTTTTGTGTTGTGTGTATTACTATTCTGTATTACAGGCTGTGTGTATTACTATTCTGTATTACAGGTTGTGTGTATTACTATGCTGTATTACAGGTTGTGTGTTTTGTGTTGTGTGTATTACTATTCTGTATTACAGGTTGTGTGTTATGTGTTGTGTGTATTACTATTCTGTATTACAGGTTGTGTGTTTTGTGTTGTGTGTATTACTATTCTGTATTACAGGTTGTGTGTTTTGTGTTGTGTGTATTACTATTCTGTATTACAAGTTGTGTGTTCTGTGTTGTGTGTATTACTATGCTGTATTACAGGCTGTGTGTTTTGTGTTGTGTGTATTACTATTCTGTATTACAGGTTGTGTGTATTACTATGCTGTATTACAGGCTGTGTGTTTTGTGTTGTGTGTATTACTATTCTGTATTACAGGTTGTGTGTATTACTATTATGTATTACAGGTTGTGTGTATTACTATGCTGTATTACAGGTTGTGTGTATTACTATGCTGTATTACAGGTTGTGTGTTTTGTGTTGTGTGTATTACTATTCCATATTACAGGCTGTGTGTTTTGTGTTGTGTGTATTACTATTCTGTATTACAGGTTGTGTGTTTTGTGTTGTGTGTATTACTATTCCATATTACAGGCTGTGTGTTTTGTGTTGTGTGTATTACTATTCTGTATTACAGGTTGTGTGTTTTGTGTTGTGTGTATTACTATGCTGTATTACAGGTTGTGTGTATTACTATGCTGTATTACAGGTTGTGTGTATTACTATGCTGTATTACAGGTTGTGTGTTTTGTGTTGTGTGTATTACTATTCCATATTACAGGCTGTGTGTTTTGTGTTGTGTGTATTACTATGCTGTATTACAGGCTGTGTGTATTACTATTCTGTATTACAGGCTGTATGTTTTGTGTTGTGTGTATTACTATGCTGTATTACAGGCTGTGTGTATTACTATTCTGTATTACAGGCTGTGTGCATTACTATTCTGTATTACAGGTTGTGTGTATTACTATTCTGTATTACAGGTTGTGTGTATTACTATTCTGTATTACGGTTGTGTGTATTACTATTCTGTATTACAGGCTGTGTGTATTACTATTCTGTATTACAGGTGTGTGTATTACTATTCTGTATTACAGGTTGTGTGTATTACTATTCTGTATTACAGGTTGTGTGTATTACTATTCTGTATTACAGGTTGTGTGTATTACTATGCTGTATTACAGGTTGTGTGTTTTGTGTTGTGTGTATTACTATTCTGTATTACATGTTGTGTGTATTACTATTCTGTATTACAGTTGTGTGTATTACTATTCTGTATTACAGGTTGTGTGTATTACTATTCTGTATTACAGGTTGTGTGTATTACTATGCTGTATTACAGGCTGTGTGTATTACTATTCTGTATTACAGGTTGTGTGTATTACTATTCTGTATTACAGGTTGTGTGTATTACTATGCTGTATTACAGGTTGTGTGTTTTGTGTTGTGTGTATTACTATTCTGTATTACAGGTTGTGTGTTTTGTGTTGTGTGTATTACTATTCTGTATTACAGGTTGTGTGTATTACTATTCTGTATTACAGGCTGTGTGTTTTGTGTTGTGTGTATTACTATTCTGTATTACAGGTTGTGTGTATTACTATTCTGTATTACAGGTTGTGTGTATTACTATTCTGTATTACAGGTTGTGTGTATTACTATTCTGTATTACATGTTGTGTGTATTACTATTCTGTATTACAGGTTGTGTGTATTACTATTCTGTATTACAGGTTGTGTGTATTACTATTCTGTATTACATGTTGTGTGTATTACTATTCTGTATTACAGGTTGTGTGTATTACTATTCTGTATTACAGGTTGTGTGTATTACTATTCTGTATTACAGGTTGTGTGTATTACTATTCTGTATTACAGGTTGTGTGTATTACTATTCTGTATTACAGGTTGTGTGTATTACTATTCTGTATTACAGGTTGTGTGTATTACTATTCTGTATTACAGGTTGTGTGTATTACTATTCTGTATTACAGGTTGTGTGTATTACTATTCCATATTACAGGTTGTGTGTATTACTATTCTGTATTACAGTGTTGTATGTATTACTATTCTGTATTACATGTTGTGTGTATTACTATTCCGTATTACAGGTTGTGTGTATTACTATTCCATATTACAGGTTGTGTGTATTACTATTCCATATTACAGGTTGTGTGTATTACTATTCCATATTACAGGTTGTGTGTATTACTATTCCATATTACAGGTTGTGTGTATTACTATTCTGTATTACATGTTGTGTGTATTACTATTCTGTATTACAGGTTGTGTGTATTACTATTCTGTATTACAGGTTGTGTGTATTACTATGCTATATTACAGGCTGTGTGTATTACTATTCTGTATTACAGGCTGTGTGTTTTGTGTTGTGTGTATTACTATTCTGTATTACAGGTTGTGTGTATTACTATTCTGTATTACAGGCTGTGTGTTTTGTGTTGTGTGTATTACTATTCTGTATTACAGGATGTGTGTTTTGTGTTGTGTGTATTACTATTCTGTATTACAGGTTGTGTGTATTACTATTCTGTATTACAGGTTGTGTGTATTACTATTCTGTATTACAGGTTGTGTGTATTACTATTCTGTATTACAGGCTGTGTGTATTACTATTCTGTATTACAGGTTGTGTGTATTACTATTCTGTATTACAGGTATTGTGTTGTGTGTATTACTATTCTGTATTACAGGTTGTGTGTATTACTATTCTGTATTACAGGTTGTGTGTATTACTATTCTGTATTACAGGTTGTGTGTATTACTATTCTGTATTACAGGTATTGTGTTGTGTGTATTACTATTCTGTATTACAGGTTGTGTGTATTACTATTCTGTATTACAGGCTGTGTGTATTACTATTCTGTATTACAGGTTGTGTGTATTACTATTCTGTATTACAGGTTGTGTGTATTACTATTCTGTATTACACGCTGTGTGTATTACTATTCTGTATTACAGGTTGTGTGTATTACTATTCTGTATTACAGGTTGTGTGTATTACTATTCTGTATTACACGCTGTGTGTATTACTATTCTGTATTACACGCTGTGTGTATTACTATTCTGTATTACACGCTGTGTGTATTACTATTCTGTATTACAGGTTGTGTGTATTACTATTCTGTATTACAGGCTGTGTGTATTACTATGCTGTATTACAGGCTGTGTGTATTACTATTCTGTATTACAGGTTGTGTGTATTACTATTCTGTATTACATGTTGTGTGTATTACTATTCTGTATTACAGGTTGTGTGTATTA
Organism: Archivesica marissinica; assembly: GCA_014843695.1. Lineage (NCBI taxonomy): Eukaryota > Metazoa > Mollusca > Bivalvia > Venerida > Vesicomyidae > Archivesica > Archivesica marissinica. The sequence goes on from CM026394.1 coordinate 29,013,017, forward strand.
CTATTCTGTATTACAGGTTGTGTGTATTACTATTCTGTATTACAGTTGTGTGTATTACTATTCTGTATTACAGGTTGTGTGTATTACTATTCTGTATTACATGTTGTGTGTATTACTATTCTGTATTACAGGTTGTGTGTATTACTATTCTGTATTACAGGTTGTGTGTATTACTATTCTGTATTACATGTTGTGTGTATTACTATTCTGTATTACAGGTTGTGTGTATTACTATTCTGTATTACATGTTGTGTGTATTACTATTCTGTATTACAGGTTGTGTGTATTACTATTCTGTATTACAGGTTGTGTGTATTACTATTCTGTATTACAGGTTGTGTGTATTACTATTCTATATTACAGGTTGTGTGTATTACTATTCCATATTACAGGTTGTGTGTATTACTATTCTGTATTACATGTTGTGTGTATTACTATTCTGTATTACAGGTTGTGTGTATTACTATTCTGTATTACAGGTTGTGTGTATTACTATTCCATATTACATGTTGTGTGTATTACTATTCTGTATTACAGGTTGTATGTATTACTATTCTGTATTACATGTTGTGTGTATTACTATTCTGTATTACAGGTTGTGTGTATTACTATTCCATATTACAGGTTGTGTGTATTACTATTCCATATTACAGGTTGTGTGTATTACTATTCCATATTACAGGTTGTGTGTATTACTATTCCATATTACAGGTTGTGTGTATTACTATTCTGTATTACATGTTGTGTGTATTACTATTCTGTATTACAGGTTGTGTGTATTACTATTCTGTATTACAGGTTGTGTGTATTACTATGCTATATTACAGGTTGTGTGTATTACTATTCTGTATTACAGGCTGTGTGTTTTGTGTTGTGTGTATTACTATTCTGTATTACAGGTTGTGTGTATTACTATTCTGTATTACAGGCTGTGTGTTTTGTGTTGTGTGTATTACTATTCTGTATTACAGGCTGTGTGTTTTGTGTTGTGTGTATTACTATTCTGTATTACAGGTTGTGTGTATTACTATTCTGTATTACAGGTTGTGTGTATTACTATTCTGTATTACAGGTTGTGTGTATTACTATTCTGTATTACAGGCTGTGTGTATTACTATTCTGTATTACAGGTTGTGTGTATTACTATTCTGTATTACAGGTATTGTGTTGTGTGTATTACTATTCTGTATTACAGGTTGTGTGTATTACTATTCTGTATTACAGGTTGTGTGTATTACTATTCTGTATTACAGGTTGTGTGTATTACTATTCTGTATTACAGGTTGTGTGTATTACTATTCTGTATTACAGGTTGTGTGTATTACTATTCTGTATTACAGGTTGTGTGTATTACTATTCTGTATTACAGGTTGTGTGTATTACTATTCTGTATTACAGGTTGTGTGTATTACTATTCTGTATTACAGGTTGTGTGTATTACTATTCTGTATTACAGGTTGTGTGTATTACTATTCTGTATTACAGGTTGTGTGTATTACTATTCTGTATTACACGTTGTGTGTATTACTATTCTGTATTACAGGTTGTGTGTATTACTATTCTGTATTACAGGTTGTGTGTATTACTATTCTGTATTACAGGTTGTGTGTATTACTATTCTGTATTACAGGCTGTGTGTATTACTATGCTGTATTACAGGCTGTGTGTATTACTATTCTGTATTACAGGTTGTGTGTATTACTATTCTGTATTACAGGTTGTGTGTATTACTATGCTGTATTACAGGTTGTGTGTTTTGTGTTGTGTGTATTACTATTCTGTATTACAGGTTGTGTGTTTTGTGTTGTGTGTATTACTATTCTGTATTACAGGTTGTGTGTTTTGTGTTGTGTGTATTACTATTCTGTATTACAGGTTGTGTGTATTACTATTCTGTATTACAGGTTGTGTGTATTGCTATTCTGTATTATTACTAGTCTGTATTACATGTTGTGTGTATTACTATTCTGTATTACATGTTGTGTGTATTACTATTCTGTATTACAGGTTGTGTGTATTACTATTCTGTATTACAGGTGTGTTGTGTGTATTACTATTCTGTATTACATGTTGTGTGTATTACTATTCTGTATTACAGGTTGTGTGTATTACTATTCTGTATTACATGTTGTGTGTATTACTATTCTGTATTACAGGTTGTGTGTATTACTATTCTGTATTACAGGTTGTGTGTATTACTATTCTGTATTACAGGTTGTGTGTATTACTATTCTATATTACAGGTTGTGTGTATTACTATTCTGTATTACAGGTTGTGTGTATTACTATTCCGTATTACAGGTTGTGTGTATTACTATTCTGTATTACAGGTTGTGTGTATTACTATTCTGTATTACAGGTTGTGTGTATTACTATTCCATATTACAGGTTGTGTGTATTACTATTCTGTATTACAGGTTGTGTGTATTACTATTCTGTATTACATGTTGTGTGTATTACTATTCTGTATTACAGGTTGTGTGTATTACTATTCCATATTACAGGTTGTGTGTATTACTATTCCATATTACATGTTGTGTGTATTACTATTCCATATTACAGGTTGTGTGTATTACTATTCTGTATTACAGGTTGTGTGTATTACTATTCTGTATTACATGTTGTGTGTATTACTATTCTGTATTACAGGTTGTGTGTATTACTATTCTGTATTACAGGTTGTGTGTATTACTATTCTATATTACAGGTTGTGTGTATTACTATTCTGTATTACAGGTTGTGTGTATTACTATTCTGTATTACAGGTTGTGTGTATTACTATTCTGTATTACAGGCTGTGTGTTTTGTGTTGTGTGTATTACTATTCTGTATTACAGGTGTTGTGTGTATTACTATTCTGTATTACAGGTTGTGTGTATTACTATTCTGTATTACAGGTTGTGTGTATTACTATTCTGTATTACAGGTTGTGTGTATTACTATTCTGTATTACAGGCTGTGTGTATTACTATTCTGTATTACAGGTTGTGTGTATTACTATTCTGTATTACAAGTTGTGTGTATTACTATTCTGTATTACAGGTTGTGTGTATTACTATTCTGTATTACAGGTTGTGTGTATTACTATTCTGTATTACAGGTTGTGTGTATTACTATTCTGTATTACAGGTATTGTGTTGTGTGTATTACTATTCTGTATTACAGGTTGTGTGTATTACTATTCTGTATTACAGGCTGTGTGTATTACTATTCTGTATTACAGGTTGTGTGTATTACTATTCTGTATTACAGGTTGTGTGTATTACTATTCTGTATTACAGGTTGTGTGTATTACTATTCTGTATTACAGGTTGTGTGTATTACTATTCTGTATTACAGGTTGTGTGTATTACTATTCTGTATTACACGCTGTGTGTATTACTATTCTGTATTACACGCTGTGTGTATTACTATTCTGTATTACACGCTGTGTGTATTACTATTCTGTATTACAGGTTGTGTGTATTACTATTCTGTATTACAGGTTGTGTGTATTACTATTCTGTATTACAGGTTGTGTGTATTACTATTCTGTATTACAGGTTGTGTGTATTACTATTCTGTATTACAGGTTGTGTGTATTACTATTCTGTATTACAGGTTGTGTGTATTACTATTCTGTATTACAGGTTGTGTGTATTACTATTCTGTATTACAGGTTGTGTGTATTACTATTCTGTATTACAGGTTGTGTGTATTACTATTCTGTATTACAGGTTGTGTGTATTACTATTCTGTATTACAGGTGTGTGTATTACTATTCTGTATTACAGGTTGTGTGTATTACTATTCTGTATTACAGTTGTGTGTATTACTATTCTGTATTACAGGTTGTGTGTATTACTATTCTGTATTACAGGTTGTGTGTATTACTATTCTGTATTACAGGTTGTGTGTATTACTATTCTGTATTACAGGTTGTGTGTATTACTATTCTGTATTACAGGTTGTGTGTATTACTATTCTGTATTACAGGTTGTGTGTATTACTATTCTGTATTACAGGTTGTGTGTTTTACTATTCTGTATTACAGGTTGTGTGTATTACTATTCTGTATTACAAGTTGTGTGTATTACTATTCTGTATTACAGGTTGTGTGTTTTGATTCTGATACTGTCGGCATGTGTTGCATGTTACTGGTTACGTCGCCGGTACATGTCACAGATTTTCATTCAGGCAGAACCTGATAGAGGACAGCTGGCACGAACCCAACACCGACGCTTAGGGAGACGCTACAGGCAGCTTACAGGTAAGCTATATGCTTTAACCTGTTACTCCACAACAGGAGAGGCCAATTGTTCATGTTATCTTCATACTGCTGATAAAGCACACTGTGTTACAATAATCAATATCCATAGGAAACCTCAATAATCAATATCCATGGTTCAATCAATATCCATGGGAACCTCAATAATCAATATCCATGGGAACCTCAATAATCAATATCCATGGAAACCTCAATAATCAATATCCATGGTTCAATCAATATCCATGGGAACCTCAATAATCGATATCCATGGAAACCTCAATAATCAATATCCATGGGAACCTCTAATCAATATCCATGGAAACCTCAATAATCAATATCCATGGGAACCTCAATAATCAATATCCCATGAACCTCAATAATCAATATCCATGGGAACCTCAATAATCAATATCCATGGAAACCTCAATAATCAATATCCATGGGAACCTCAATAATCAATATCCATGGAAACCTCAATAATCAATATCCATGGAAACCTCAATAATCAATATCCATGGGAACCTCAATAATCAATATCCATAGGAACCCCAATAATCAATATCCATGGGAACCTCAATAATCAATATCCATGGGAACCTCAATAATCAATATCCATGGGAACCTCAATAATCAATATCCATGGGAACCTCAATAATCAATATCCATGGGAACCTCAATAATCAATATCCATGGGAACCTCAATAATCAATATCCATATTTGTTATATAAATTCATTTTAGCTCAATTGCGAAACAAGTTATTACAATTTATATTAATCACTCTTGAGACCTCATTCCTGATGGAATCCATTGCCACGAGAAGAGGCAACGTGGAATTTAAAATGCCTTGCATAAGGGCACAGTTGTAACGGCTCCAGCGGAGCTCAAACTCCGGACCTTTCACACCTGAATATCCATAGGAACCTCAATATGTGTTATGTAACCCGCTGGAGCTGTTACGATTGTGCCCTTAGGCAAGCCATTTAAATTCCACGTTGCCTCTTCTCTCTCCCTCGTGGCGATGGATTCCATCAGGATACCCCTTAACTGCTATGACTTTTTCTGTTATTCAGGTGATTCAAGCACCACGGCCACATCATTGAGCATACCCGAATCAGTAGTGATAACCCCGCCACCCTATCTAGGTGATAACACTGGATGTCCACACCTGGGACCGCCCCCGTACACCCTTGGATCCGGCAGTTCCATTAACTCCGCCACTCTTCCCAGATTTCCTCCACCATACAGTCAGATAGAGAAATTACCTCCGCCCATTTATTCCAGCACGGAGGAAATTGGGGTACTAGATACGGAGGCTTGTAAGAAACAGTGTGGATAACATGATGAAGGTGTAAGTTGATGATACACAGTGAACCGTGAACTGTGAATCATACTGGCATCCGAATTGTATCTGACGATTAACCGAAAATCTGGCAATGATTGATGCAATATTCTCTACTGATCGATTGAATGGTAAAACCTTAGCTTAAGAGGTTCAATGTTTATCTGTGTATTTCTTTGGCAAAATTTGAGTGATATTTCGAAAGGAGTGAATTCAGGGAGATTTTGGAATTTTTTATGTGTACAATGTATTTGGCGACTATCACTTTTTCATGACCATTCGCATATTTTCAGGTTTCCGAAATTTGTGTGTTAATTCCGCATCTGATATGTTATTTCCAGAATTCCTTTTCAGCTCTCTTTTTTCTTATTTTGGGAAATCTTCTTTCGAAGAAGGGTCGTCTTTTATCAGTTAACATGCGGGTGTGTATAGAAACTCGGGTTTCCCCAGGCTATTCATATGCCAGTAGCAAAGAGGTTAGAAATAGGGAGACTAGAACCCAAGCCCTAACGAATAGTATGTGGTCTTGTTACCTCCATTGAATGGGGAAAATTGATTGACCTCCATTTTTAAATATATATTTGTTTATCTATAATTGATCATTTTTTATTTTGACTGCATATTTTATTATGATCGCCGTCCATACTCGCCTTTTCGACAAGTTTTTTACTTCCCGTCGTATAAGTGAGTGCTAAAAAAATGTGTTTAAATTAATAAAATATTCATAATTACAATATAGAAAAGAAAGCACACTGATTCTGAGAATGTCTTCAACTGGCGCTGGCCAAACATACAATTTATACTTGTGTCTGGTGTCCATTTTATCAACCCCGTCTTTATGTGCATACATGCCAAAACCCTCAGAATTCAGAACCAAAGTAGGGGGGCCATCTTATAGGCGAGATCATCTTATTGGCAAGTATCGACGACACTGCAAAACTGGAAAATGTAAGAGAATGAATTTTTGGGTGGCATTTGGTTTTTGACTGCTGAGCGGGAAAACTGATTTTTACTCATTATGTACTATCAACTGTGCATGAACAAACGATACAGACAATACTCGCACATGAAACATGTCCGTAAATGATCAAATAGTCATTTACTATGTAAGTATTTTTACGTTATGTTGATGAAGGCGAGCATGCAGCTTGCCCAATATTATATTTCATTGGAAAGCATAAAATAAACAATAATATTAAAGCATCTGTGACTCCTAGCTGAAGAGCTGTGAGACTCCTAGCTGAAGAGCTGTGTGAATCCTAGCTGAAGAGCTGTGAGACTCCTAGCTGAAGAGCTGTGAGACTCCTAGCTGAAGAGCTGTGAGACTCCTAGCTGAAGATAAATGTGAATGTGCACAATGTCTGATATAATACTTGCTGACAGATACTGCTTTGATGCCCTAGCTGAAGAGCTGTGAATGTGCACAATGTCTGATATAATACTTGCTGATGGATACTGCTTTGATGCCAGTCGTGTTTCTTGTGATAAAGATTTCTGTGTCAAAAACTGTGCAATGGTATTCCTGTTGAAGTTATTTAAGAACAAGAATAGTAGTTTCTAGATTTGTGTCCAAAATGTCGCCATTACAACAAGTTATAATTTGTGTGTTTATTTTTAATGGTGTATACTGTGTTAGTTGTGTATACTGTGCTAGTCTGCTAGTTGTGTACACAGTGCTAGTTGTGTACACTGTGCTAGTTGTGTACATGGTGCTAGTTGTGTACACTATGCTAGTTGTGTACACTATACTAGTTGTGTACACTGTGCTAGTTGTGTACACTGTGCTAGTTGTGTACACTGTGCTAGTTGTGTACACTGTGCTAGTTGTGTACACTATGCTAGTTGTGTACACTGTGCTAGTTGTGTACACTATACTAGTTGTGTACACTGTGCTAGTTGTGTACACTGTGCTAGTTGTGCTAGTTGTGTACACTGTGCTAGTTGTGTACACTGTGCTAGTTGTGTACACTGTGCTAGTTGTGTACACTATGCTAGTTGTGTACACTGTGCTAGTTGTGTACACTATGCTAGTTGTGTACACTGTGCTAGTTGTGTACACTGTGCTAGTTGTGTACACTGTGCTAGTTGTGTACACTGTGCTAGTTGTGTACACTGTGCTAGTTGTGTACACTGTGCTAGTTGTGTACACTGTGCTAGTTGTGTACACTGTGCTAGTTTTGTACACTGTGCTAGTTGTGTACACTGTGCTAGTTGTGTACACTATGCTAGTTGTGTACACTGTGCTAGTTGTGTACATGGTGCTAGTTGTGTACACTGTGCTAGTTGTGTACACTATGCTAGTTGTGTACACTGTGCTAGTTGTGTACACTATGCTAGTTGTGTACACTATGCTAGTTGTGTACACTATGCTAGTTGTGTACATTGTGCTAGTTGTGTATACAGTGCTAGTTGTGTACACTATGCTAGTTGTGTACACTGTGCTAGTTGTGTACATGGTGCTAGTGGTGTATACAGTGCTAGTTGTGTACACTGTGCTAGTTGTGTACACTGTGCTAGTTGTGTACACTATGCTAGTTGTGTACACTATGCTAGTTGTGTACACTGTGCTAGTTGTGTACACTGTGCTAGTGGTGTATACGGTGCTAGTTGTGTACACTGTGCTAGTTGTGTACACTGTGCTAGTTGTGTACATGGTGCTAGTTGTGTACACTGTGCTAGTTGTGTACACTATGCTAGTTGTGTACACTGTGCTAGTTGTGTATGCGGTGCTAGTTGTGTACACAATGCTAGTTGTGTACACTGTGAATACTGTTTCATCCTGCCAATTTCTATACAGGGTTGTCATATATATTGTAGTTGTAAAATGTGTGTAATTAATATTAGAAATAGAAGACGGCTTGAGACGTGTCACAACAATTACTTAAAGTGCTGCAAATTGTAGACATCGTCTGGTGGATGGTAATTTATGAGGGATTTTATCCGGGCAAGAACATTGACCTGCAAAGGGCAGTGACTAAATGTTAATAGAGCTTGTAGTTCAACCTTTACTTGTAACTTTCCTTATTTGCAATATTTTTCATAGTATTGTGTAAATAGCAAATACATCCAGTCCGGGGCTGGTACTTAAATTCCAGGACTTGTACATCCAGACCGGGGTTTGTACATCCAATCAGGGGCTTGTACATCCAATCCAGGTCTTGTGCATCCAGTCCGGGGCTTGTACATCCAGTCCAGGGCTTGTACATCCAGTCCAGGGCTTGTACATCCAGTCCAGGGCTTGTACATCCAGTCCAGGGCTTGTGCATCCAGTCCGGGGCTTGTCCTTCAATTCCAGGACTTGTACATCCAGTCCGGGGCTGGTACATCCAATCAGGGGCTTGTACATCCAATCGGGGTCTTGTACATCCAGTCCGGGGCTTGTACATCCAATCTGGGGCTGGTACATCCAGTCCAGGGCTGGTAAATCCAATCAGGGGCTTGTACATCCAATCCAGGGCTGGTACATCCAATCAGGGGCTTGTACTTCCAGACCAGGGCTTGTACATCCAATCCGGAGCTGGTACATCCAGTCCATGGTTTGTACATCCAGTCCAGGGCTTGTACATCCAGTCCGGGGCTTGTACATCCAGTGCAGAGCTGGTACATCCAGTCCATGGCTTGTACATCCAATCAGGGGGTTGTACATCCAGTCCAGGGTTTGTACATCCAATCAGGGGGTTGTACATCCAGTCCAGGGCTTGTACATCCAATCAGGGGGTTGTACATCCAGTCCAGGGTTTGTGCATCCAATCTGGGGCTGGTACATCCAGTCCAGGGCTGGTAAATCCAATCAGGGGCTTGTACATCCAATCCAGGGCTGGTACATCCAATCAGGGGCTTGTACTTCAATTCCAGGATTTGTACATCCAATCCGGGGCTTGTACATCCAATCCGGGGCTTGTACATCCAGACCGGGGCTTGTACATCCAATCCGGGGCTTGTACATCCAATCCTGGGCTTGTACTTCAATTACAAGGCTTGTAATTCCAGTCTGGGGCTTATACATCCAGTCCGGGGCTTGTACATCCAGTTCAGGGCTTGTACATCCAGTCCGGAGCTTGTACATCCAGTCCGGAGCTTGTACATCCATTCATCCAGTCCGAGGCTTGTCCATCTAGACCGGAGCTTGTACATCCATTCATCCAGTCCGGGGCTTGTACATCCAGTCCGGAGCTTGTACATCCATTCATCCAGTCCGAGGCGTGTCCATCTAGACCGGGGCTTGTATATCCAGACCGGGGCTTGTATATCCAATATGTGGCTTGTACTTCAATTACAGGCCTTGTACATCCAGTCTGGTGCTTATACATCCAGTCTGAGGCTTGTACATCCAGTCCGGGTCTTGTACATCCAGTCCAGGGCTTGTACATCCAGACCGGGGCTTGTACAGCCAGTCTGGGGCTTGTACTTCAATTACAGGCCTTGTACATCTAGTCTGGTGCTTATACATCCAATCAGGGGCTTGTACACAGCCAGTCCGGGGCTTGCATACAGCCAGTCTGGGGCTTGCATACAGTCCGGGGCTTGCATACAGTCTGGGGATTTACATCCAGTCCGGGGATTGTACATCCAGTGCGGGGCTTGTACAGCTAGTCCTGGGCTTGTACATTCAATCCGGGGCTTGTTCATCCAGTCCGGGGCTTGTACATCCAGTCCAGGGCTTGTACATCCAGTGCGGGGCTTGTACAGCCAGTCCGGGGCTTGTACATTCAATCCGGGGCTTGTCCATCCAGTCCGGGGCTTGTACATCCAGTCCAGGGCTTGTACATCCAGTCCGGGGCTTGTACATCCAGTGCAGAGCTGGTACATCCAGTCCATGGCTTGTACATCCAGTCGGGGCTTGTCCATCCAGTCCGGGGCTTGTACATCCAGTCCGGGGCTTGTACATCCAGTCTGAGGCTTGTACATCCAGTCCGGGGCTTGTCCATCCAGTCTGAGGCTTGTACATCCAGTCCGGGGCTTGTCCATCCAGTCTGGGGCTTGTCCATCCAGTCCGGGGCTTGTACATCCAGTCCGGGGCTTGTACATCCAGTCCGGGTATTGTACATCCAGTCTGGGGCTTGTCCATCCAGTCCGGGGCTTGTACATCCAGTCTGAGTCTTGTACATCCAGTCCGGGGCTTGTACATCCAGTCCGGGGCTTGTACATCCAGTCCGGGGCTTGTACATCCAGTCTGAGTCTTGTACATCCAGTCCGGGGCTTGTACATCCAGCCCGGGGCTTGTACATCCAGTCCGGGGCTTGTAAATCCAGTCCGGGGCTTGTCCATCCACACCGGGGCTTGTACATCCAGACCGGGGCTTGTACATCCAGACCGGAGCTTGTATATCCAATCTGTGGCTTGTACTTCAATTACAGGCCTTGTACATCCAGTCTGGTGCTTATACATCCAATCAGGGGCTTGTACACAGCCAGTCCGGGGCTTGTACATCCAGTCCAGCGCTTGTACATCCACTCATCCAGTCCGGGGCTTGTCCATCCAGTCCGGGGCTTGTACATCCAGACCGGGGCTTGTACATCCAGACCGGGGCTTGTGCATTCAGTCTTGGGTTTGTGCATCCAGACCGGGGCTTCATTTCTTGATAACAGAACAAGTGCTCTGATCAATCGAGATGTGCTGAAAATTTACACTTTCATCAGAAATTCGACAAAATTACTGTTATTTACACAGCAGTGTAATGTAAAGGTTTTCCAAAACATAGTTACGACAGTCTTGCGTCAACACTCGAAATGGTGCCTGTAATGGGATCATTATTTGTTGATATTTTACCAAATTGCAGGTTAGAATTTACATTAAATGTTTAAATTGTGATAAAGAGACCTATATTATATTGTGCATAAGAATTTATTGCGAGACTGTTGTGTATATGTACATAGTTAATGTCATGCTCCTGTTCAAAAAGGTTGTGCATATGTAGAATTGTATTCGTAACTAGTAACGTTATTACTAAAGTTTTGCAGCAAAGAGATCCAATCTTTAGGACATTATTAATGTACTTGAACATTGTTGAAAAATAATCTTATTTTGACTAGGATACTATACACTCGCCTATAAGACGACCCCCTACCGGATACTGTACACTCGCCTATAAGACAACCTCCTACCGGATACTGTACACTCGCCTATAAGACAACCCCCTACCGGATACTGTACACTCGCCTATAAGACGACCGGATACCGTACACTCGCCTATAAGACAACCTCCTACCGGATACTGTACACTCGCCTATAAGACAACCCACTACCGGATACTGTACACTCGCCTATAAGACGACCTCCTACCGGATACTGTACACTCGCCTATAAGACGACCCCGTACCGGATACTGTACACTCGCCTATAAGACAACCTCCTACCGGATACTGTACACTCGCCTATAAGACAACCTCCTACCGGATACTGTACACTCGCCTATAAGACAACCTCCTACCGGATACTGTACACTCGCCTATAAGACAACCTCCTACCGGATACTGTACACTCGCCTATAAGACGACCGGATACCGTGCACTCTCCTATAAGACAACCTCCTACCGGATACTGTACACTCGCCTATAAGACGACCTCCTACCGGATACTGTACACTCGCCTATAAGACAACCTCCTACCGGATACTGTACACTCGCCTATAAGACGACCGGATACCGTACACTCGCCTATAAGACAACCTCCTACCGGATACTGTACACTCGCCTATAAGACGACCTCCTACCGGATACTGTACACTCGCCTATAAGACAACCTCCTACCGGATACTGTACACTCGCCTATAAGACAACCTCCTACCGGATACTGTACACTCGCCTATAAGACGACCGGATACCGTGCACTCTCCTATAAGACAACCTCCTACCGGATACTGTACACTCGCCTATAAGACAACCCCCTACCGGATACCGTACACTCGCCTATAAGATGACCCCCTACCGGATACCATACACTCGCCTATAAGACAACCTCCTACCGGATACTGTACACTCGCCTATAAGACAACCTCCTACCGGATACTGTACACTCGCCTATAAGACAACCCCCTACCGGATACCGTACACTCTCCTATAAGACAACCTCCTACCGGATACTGTACACTCGCCTATAAGACGACCGGATACCGTGCACTCTCCTATAAGACAACCTCCTACCGGATACTGTACACTCGCCTATAAGACGACCGGATACCGTGCACTCTCCTATAAGACAACCTCCTACCGGATACTGTACACTCGCCTATAAGACAACCCCCTACCGGATACCGTACACTCGCCTATAAGACGACCCCCTACCGGATACCATGCACTCGCCTATAAGACAACCTCCTACCGGATACCGTACACTCGCCTATAAGACAACCCCCTACCGGATACCATACACTCGCCTATAAGACAACCCCCTACCGGATACTGTACCCTCGCCTATAAGACAACCCCCTACCGGATACCGTACACTCGCCTATAAGACGACCAACCTACCGGATACCGTACACTCGCCAATAAGACGACCAACCTACCGTACACTCGCCTATAAGATGACCCACCTACCGGATACCGTACACTCGCCTATAAGATGACCCACCTACCGAATACCGTACACTCGCCTACACCTACCGAATACCGTACACTCGCCTATAAGACGACCAACCTACCGAATATTGTACACTCGCCTATAAGACGACCAACCTACCGGATACCGTACACTCGCCTATAAGAGGACCTCCCCCTACCGGATACTGTACACTCATCTATAAGACGACCCCCTACTGGATACAGTACACTCGCCTATAAGATGACCCCCTACTGGATACCGTACACTCGCCTATAAGACGACCCCCTACTGGATACCATACATTCGCCTATAAGACGACCCCCTACCGGATACCGTACACTTGCCTATAAGACGACCCCCTACCGGATACCATACATTCACCTATAAGACGACCCGCCTACCGGATACCGTACACTCACCTATAAGACGATCCCCTACTGGATACCATACACTCACCTATAAGACGACCCCCTACCGGATACTGTTAACTCACCTATAAGACGACCCCCCTACCGGATACCATACACTCACCTATAAGACGACCCGCCTACCGGATACCATACACTCACCTACTTTGGTCCTGAAACCAGTCCGTTTTTCATGCACTCGCATTTAACCGTCTCCGTGGCCTAGTGGTTAAGGCGTCCACCTACTGAGCGGGAGGTCGAAGGTTCGAACCTTGTCAGGGGTTTGTTCTGATATGGCCAGTTGGTGAGCCGCCAGCTAGTTAAATAATGGTTATCTGGCATACAAGAATTCAGAAAGTACTGATGTTCATAAAAAAAAAGGTGTCGCATATGTCTGTAATGGCTGGCCCTTTCAATAGGAGGTGACATTATAATATAAAACATTTTATTTTTATAAGATGGGTTGATATAATTGACATTAGAAATAAAAAAATAAAGCTGATCAGCAATTTGAACAGCTAATTTTGACCGGCTAATCTTGGGTTAACATTTAGTATTCCGCTTACGGATCCCCAATAGTTAAGCCAAAATATGTGAATAAAATTCTCATCTTATAGGTGACTATGGACGATAGTCAGGCCAAAATATGTGAATAAAATTCTCGTCTTATAGGTGACTATGGACGATAGTCAGGCTAAAATATGTGAATAAAATTCTCGTCTTATAGGTGACTATGGACGATAGTCAGGCCAAAATATATGAATAAAATTCTCGTCTTATAGGTGAGTATGGACGATACACTTTGTTTGCTTGCCTATCCTCGTAGCTCAGTTTGTCCATAACAAATAATAATTTAGCAATGAAATTAATGTGCGCTACATAATTTTTAATATGTTTTATTAAAACTTAATGGCATAAAAGAACAGGAATCTCGCTATCAGATGGTGTTTTTTTAACACGGGAATAAGAATGTGATAAAATAGGTTTGTGTGAAATCTGAATATACGATATGTACTATACATTACAAAATAACAAGGTTTTCGGTATCAACAAAGTAGTTTTGTAAGATAAAAATAGTGTGATTATGTGATTGTTTTTTATTGTAATTTGTATTTAAAGTCATAATCCTGTGTTCTAAATGAATGTCACAATTTCTAAAAAGGTTGTCGTGTAATTGTGTAATAGTGTACAATACTGGTGTTGTAACAAATACAAGTTTCATACAACACCAGTATTGTACACTATTACACAAGTTTCATACAACACCAGTATTGTACACTATTACACAAGTTTCATACGACACCAGTATTGTACACTATTACACAAGTTTCATACGACACCAGTATTGTACACTATTACACAAATTTCATACAACACCAGTATTGTACACTATTACACAAGTTTCATACGACACCAGTATTGTACACTATTACACAAGTTTCATACAACACCAGTATTGTACACTATTACACAAGTTTCATACAACACCAGTATTGTACACTATTACACAAGTTTCATACAACACCAGTATTGTACACTATTACACAAATTTCATACAACACCAGTATTGTACACTATTACACAAGTTTCATACAACACCAGTATTGTACACTATTACACGAGTTTCATACAACACCAGCCAGTATTGTACACTATTACACAAGTTTCATACAACACCAGTATTGTACACTATTACACAAGTTTCATACAACACCAGTATTGTACACTATTACACAAGTTTCATACACCAGTATTGTACACTATTACACAAGTTTCATACAACACCAGTATTGTACACTATTACACAAGTTTCATACAACACCAGTATTGTATACTATTACACAAGTTTCATACAACACCAGTATTGTACACTATTACACAAGTTTCATACAACACCAGTATTGTACACTATTACACAAGTTTCATACAACACCAGTATTGTACACTATTACACAAGTTTCATACAACACCAGTATTGTACACTATTACACGAGTCTATTCTAAGCGCGTGATACTGTCGTTTAAGAGATATTTTAAATCAGATCAATCTACAAATAAATGTGCATACAGTCAAACCTGTCTTAAGCAGCCAGCCAAGGGAGTCAGAGAAAGTGGCTGCTTAGCACAGGTGGCTGCTTAATAGAGGTCAAATATATAATAAAACAACCATTTGGGAATATGGAAACTGGCTGCTTAATACGGGTTGGCTGCTTAATGGAGGTGACCACTAACACAGGTTTGACTGTAGACACAAAAGTGAGATATAACGGTAAATCTGTACCGTAACTCTCGATACTCATGAGGTTACACGCGTTGTATTAAGCATGGATGTTGACCCTATTTACTTTATTTTGTTACGTCGTATACGAAGTTTGTTTATCACCGTACATACTCACCTATAACACGGGGCTTTCTATCACCAGATTATGGCCTCAAAGTGACTTCCCGTTTTATAAGAGAAGAATACTTGTACTCCATGACAAATATTTGGAATACAATTATACCATATAACAGGAAATTACATTCTGTAGAAATTTGCCTTTTTCGACAATATAGTGTCACTTTAAAACTTATTTCCGAAAAAAATGAGAAACCGTGAATTTCTGAATAAGACTGGCTTTAAAGCGACACTACATTGGTGAAAAGACATATTTCTACAGAATATATTTTCCTATTATACGGTATAATTTTTCCCCAAATATTTCCCTCAAATAATGAGTATTTCAACTAATAAACAAACGTCGTATACACGGTTTGTTGACATAACAAAATATTGTAAATAGGGTCGACATTCATGCGTAATACAACGCGTGTATCCTGAATAACACGATTTATGGTACATATTTACCGTGATATCTCACATTTGTGCCTATGCATACATGTATTTATTTGTAGACTAGTCTTAGTTATATTATCTCTAAACGACATTATCGCGCGCTTAGTATCGACTCCGATGACAAACAAACGTCAATTCAGGAGCATGGATGGCCGTTATATGAAATCATACTTTCAATCCACAAAAACACTGTTTATTGATTGATTCAATGTTAGTGTTCGAATGTATTCGGAAGAACTTGTAGTAGCAATGTATTTATACGTGAAAAAATGCATTTTATTTGCTTTTTGCGATGTAATGTCGCTTTAAAGAATTAGGAATAAAACAAAATTTTATTCAAAGATCTGAAAACTATCTCTGTATGTGTACAGTCCCACCTCTCTTATACAACCAAACAAGGGAAGAACAGAATGTGGTTACTAAGACAGGTTCTCGCTTCATTTAGGTCAAATTAAACAATATATTTGCATGCTCGCTTCTCACTACTAGAACCCTGGTTCGATCCTCTGACCGGTAAATGTGTGAGATGGTACGGTGGTTGCCAGATCAGACAGGTGGGTTTTCTCCAGTTACTCCAGTTCTTTCCACATAATTTTTTCATACGAAGGTGATTAATTTAAGTTGTTAAAAGCTTGTTACGTAATTGTTGTATAAACAAAATCAATTTTCTACTACCCCGGTAATGTATATTGTAACACGGCTCGGCATTGTGTCTGTATACGCAAAGAAGGAATTTACCGTGTTTAAATCTGCAATAAAACATTGTTTAGTAAGTGACATCAAAATGGATGTTATTTTACTCGCATTTTTTTGTAGTTTTGTCACGTCATTTATGCACTCTAACAAATGACACCAACTATATTTTGCGCTTTTTAGATATCTTGGTCATGATAGAATCGAAATAAGATTTGTAGTTGCGTTATCTATAGTCTAATAAAACATGGGTTTGTCGCCAGAATTAACTGCTTAGGCCTACGCGTCGGTGGGATTGGAACCTGCAGCAGTGAGGAGCAAGCGTTTCGAGTCAACCACCATAATCACTGGGCCACAGAAACCCTCATTTTGATTGTGCAAAATGTACGAACATTTAGGAGATGTTAAAGTTATTGTATACATATATATGCATGTGTGCCACATCAGTTGTATTTTTTTATGCCAAATAATTTATTGGTGCAAACAATCTGTTATGTTACTTGTACTGTTGTAGTTAATTCTGTTACTCAGTTACTTGTACTGTTGTAGTTAATTCTGTTACTCAGTTACTTGTACTGTTGTAGTTAATTCTGTTACTCAGTTACTTGTACTTTTGTAGTTAATTTTGTTACTCAGAACAATATTTGAATTTTATGTTCGTAAACATTTTTTTGGAAGAGATCTCAAGTTATTTTATATGTGCATTTGTATTTTGTATAATTTGTATATTTTGATGCCAAATAATTTATTGGTGCAAACATTCTGTTACATGCGTTATTATGGTTAAACATTTTACTCTGAACTATATTTGTTAATCTTGTAATTTTATGTTCTTAAAAAAAAATAAGGGAGAAAAAAAACGCATTTGTTTAGACACGTTTATTTATCGTCGCCCCCTGGATAATCGGGGCAACTATATTAGTCATTTTATTTTTTGGATGATAGTACAAGATACAGAAGACGCTCCAATTCCAGAAACATTCATGGTTTGTTTACATGCCCGGTGTATAGCACTGATACACAAGACCTCGGTTTATAGTCCCACCAGAAACATTCATGGTTTGTTTACATGCCCGGTGTATAGCACCGATACACGAGACCTCGGTTTATATAGCACCGATACACGAGACCTTGGTTTATAGTCCCACCAGAAACATTCATGGTTTGTTTACATGCCCGGTGTATAGCACCGATACACAAGACCTCGGTTTATAGTCCCACTTGAAACATTCATGGTTTGTTTACATGCCCGGTGTATAGCACCGATACACGAGACCTCGGTTTATAGTCCCACCAGAAACATTCATGGTTTGTTTACATGCCCGGTGTATAGCACCGATACACGAGACCTTGGTTTATAGTCCCACCAGAAACATTCATGGTTTGTTTACATGCCCGGTGTATAGCACCGATACACGAGACCTCGGTTTATAGTCCCACCAGAAACATTCATGGTTTGTTTACATGCGTGTATAGCACCGATACACGAGACCTCGGTTTATATAGCACCGATACACGAGACCTTGGTTTATAGTCCCACCAGAAACATTCATGGTTTGTTTACATGCCCGGTGTATAGCACCGATACACGAGACCTAGGTTTATAGTCACACCTGAAACATTCATGGTTTGTTTACATGCCCGGTGTATAGCACCGATACACGAGACCTCGGTTTATAGTCACACCAGAAACATTCATGGTTTGTTTACATGCCCGGTGTATAGCACCGATACACGAGACCTCGGTTTATAGTCACACCAGAAACATTCATGGTTTGTTTACATGCCCGGTGTATAGCACCGATACACGAGACCTAGGTTTATAGTCACACCTGAAACATTCATGGTTTGTTTACATGCCCGGTGTATAGCACCGATACACGAGACCTCGGTTTATAGTCACACCAGAAACATTCATGGTTTGTTTACATGCCCGGTGTATAGCACCGATACACGAGACCTCGGTTTATAGTCACACCAGAAACATTCATGGTTTGTTTACATGCCAGGTGTATAGCACCGATACACGAGACCTCGGTTTATAGTCACACCAGAAACATTCATGGTTTGTTTACATGCCCGGTGTATAGCACCGATACACGAGACCTCGGTTTATAGTCCCACCTGAAACACTGTTGATATTACTAGTATCAGACGGTGGATCGAACCTGCATGTTAACCACTGACCCCTCTATAGCATTATTACAATCATATCTTGGTTACCATGTATTCTCGAGACATAAGTCGACCATTATCTCATCCAGAAATGTGATCAAATAAAATGAAAAGTAATATGTCTACTATGGCTGAGAAATAAGCAAAAAAAAAGAGTAAATTATTTTTTAATTCATGTGAACTGTGCTAATAACCTCTGAAAATGTACGCAGGAAAAACAAACTGTGTGGTACATCAATAAACTTATTAAATAAATCTGATTGGATAAATGATACAAGTCTACCATAACATGTTTATTGGATAAATGATACAAGTCTACCATAACATGCTTATTGGATAAATGATACAAGTCTACCATAACATGTTTATTGGATAAATGATACAAGTCTACCATAACATGTTTATTGGATAAATGATACAAGTCTACCATAACATGCTTATTGGATAAATGATACAAGTCTACCATAACATGCTTATTGGATAAATGATACAAGTCTACCATAACATGTTTATTGGATAAATGATACAAGTCTACCATAACATGCTTATTAAAAATGTTAATTGTTGGAACTTTATGTCTGTTTGTTTACAAGTGTTATTAATTTGTTTTAAATTAATATACCTTTCAATTTGGATTTATACAATTCTACAATATATTTGTTCAGTAGGCCAGTGTTAAACAAACAAATTGTTCCAAGAGTACCGGTAAGCCCCTAACATAAGATTGTAAATGTCACGGTCTGCTCAGTCGGCAAACTATTGTTCTGGCCACAGCCAGATGTACGTGGCAAACTATTTTGTTTTGATTGTGGACGTGGGTCCTTTCGGAACAGCTGGACATTGAAATAGTACAATATCAAAGATATATATATTTATTCGTGGTTGCACCTAACTACACAAAATATGCAACATGTAACCAGAAACATGGTGATGGCGAATGCCACGACTTAATGAAAACAATAATAATGCATATGATGGTGAAACAATGTACATAGTAAAGTATATTCCTTTAAAATACAAACAAGCCCTCAACTCGTTCAAATACGTCATTAGGGTGTAATAAATTACCAAAATACTAATATAACTTAACTAACCTGAAAACAGTACAATATCAAAGATATATATATTAATCCGTGGTTGCACCTAACTACACAAAATATGCAATATGTAACCCTAACATGGTGATGGCGAATGCAACGAAGCATTGGATTAGTCTATAACATTAGTGTAGTAGATTACGGGTCACGGGTTAGCAAGAGATTAATATAATGTATAACGGGACATAGGCAGAGTATAGGTCAGGTGGATAATTATGCATATGTGTTAGGTGTAACTGGACAATACTTTCAAAGTTTCTAGATTATTTTCCTTGACTATCAATACTTGCATTAAAGGGTGGTTAATTAAATGCGTGATAACTTTATATTATTTATTATATACTAAAGTCTTGTACTCATTTATTGTCAAATAAACACATATAATCAACCCTACGACATAAACCTCGGAGGTTATAAATTTGTATCCAATCTCAAGCGCAGATACGACATCTCTCCAGCTATTGTTGGAGGAAACCCCGCTTGCCTCTCCATGCAGTATTTTATGCACAGATGGGCAGCCAGTACAACCACTGACCTTCCACAAGCTAGCTGGATAGCTCCTCACACACAAAACGTAGGATTCGAACCTACAGTCGTGAGAGGCAAGTGATATCAAGTCAACAACCGTAAACACTCGGCCACCTGTTTGAAATGTGTTATACCATACAGGCCTGAAGGGCATATTTGCAATGCATACGAGCAAGAAACGCTACCAACATTGCTTAGTACTGGGAGCTCCCAGGATGAGAACTCGAGAGTATTTAAATTAAGTTGTAGAACTTGTTAGGCAGTCGATCCAGTGGTTCAAGAGATATGAAACATTCACCAAATACACAAGCATTGGACATTCGACCTATAAGTTTGACCTTGAACCAACATGTGTGAAACCAGCGCTCTGCACATCACCTTTTTGCAATTGTGCAAGTCATTTCAAAATGTCTCCAGTTGTCCAAACGCTATGAAGTGGACATTAAATATAAGCAAGTGTGACCTTGAACCAATATGTCTGAAACCCGCGCTCTGCACCTCCTCTTATGATGAACAGTTGTACCAACTTATTTCTAAATCTCTCCAGCGTTTCAAGAGATACAAGACACAATTACGGACAGACAGATGGATATTCCTGCTAAAAACATGACTCCTCCAAAAATTGTAGGAGGGGGAGGCATGACAATAATTTTGCTGATTTACAAGTTCTGTATATTTTTAACTTGAGAAATACACGTAAAATAAGAAATGGTTATTATGTTCACTTCTACATTTACTTTTTACTCTTCCCCCTGCTAATATACTACCTTATTTTATGCTTTGAAATGAAATATAGATATTTATCAGTGAAATGAAATGCGTTATTCTACTGGTTGAAAGCAGTGGAATAACACATTTTAATTCTCATTGCTTTGCATGTGTGGTACCTAGCCGCTGCATGTCAAATGTTGTCAATGTGAACATTTTCGGATTCAAGCCGTCAGCGACGTCATTTATGACACCTCTAAATACGACGATCTAGCGCCATTTAGCGTACAGTTGCATCAATTTCTATCATAAAAACACTTTGTTTAAGTGTATGATCGAATATATTACTCATGAACATAGAACGCTATTATCAATTTCTATTTTCTATTTTATTTGGTTTAACGGCGCATCAGCACAGTTCAGGCTATATCGCGCCGGGTTAAGTACATTGTATACAAGATATCTACAACTAAAACTACTATGTAGATAACATTCTGTATGCATTAAATTGCAATGACGAAAGGTCAATTGCAACAACATTTATCAAGCTGTAAAAATGATAATAAAACGTCAATTGTAAAACCTACAATTTATGGAAAATATGTGATTCTTTTAAAAATGCAATAATGTATTTAAAATCGACAGTGTCGAAAAGCTCCTTCATTGTCACAACTGTATCGCTAGTGGCTCGTGACAATAATGCTTTCAATGTTCATTCAGTGAAATATAATTTAATCATACACAGAAACAAATATCTTAAACTTAAACTAGAAACTTAATATCTCCATACATATGACAAGACATTTAGCTATCAATCAGTGAATAATCAGTCAGCATATATACCCCACCTCCATAGATGTTACTGGGACTTCATGAGATTCTGACCGTACTTATGAATGATGGTTTGGTTACCGTATTACATTGTCAATGTATGTGATATTGGTAATGGTTCCAAGAGAGGCGTCTATGTGGGAATGGGTAAATGTATATTAGGAAAGTGGAAGTCGTGGTAGTGCAGTGATCGAGTGAAAGGCAAGGAGTTTGAGCCCCACTGGTGCAGTTACGATTGTGCCCTTAGGCAAGGTATTTAAATTCCACGTTGCCTCTTCTCTCTACCTCGTGGCGATGTGGATTCCATCAGGAATGAGGTCTCGAGATTGATTAATATAAGTTGTAAGAACTTGTCTCGCAATCGAGCTCAAATAAATTTATATAAACTAAAAATTATATTATGACTTGAGCAAACCTAATGCTGCTATCCTTCTCTAGCAAAGAATTAAGAACATTGTTGCCCAGGCAACATATTTGAAGTTTAACAAAGCTATCAAAATATAAATGATAGAATTGTAACCAAACAAGCCCTTGTAATAATACATATTTGTAATAATACATATTTGTAATAATACATATTAAGATGTGAAAACAATTTTGGTCACTTTCTAAACGTCTGATTCCAATTATTTTGAAAAATCTCCCTGGCGATACGATTGGTTGAATATAAGATAAGCACTCGGCTCAGCCAATCAGAACGATCAACACTAGAGAAAAGGCTTCATGACCGCAGGCTCTGGTTATATTTATGTCAAGTCGAGAACAATCTGATAATCCTAAGCTGACAATGGAAGGAAATGATAAAATAATACGATTACCACATGTATGTATTGCACTGTTTTTATTTGAATGAAACATTTTATACAGGTTGCAAATGGTGAAGAACTCTTCTCTCCACAACAGAAGTGGAAGTCATGATAGAGCAGTGGATGCACGCGCGTTCGCTTCAGTTGTTAAAGGTCCGGAGTTTGATGAAATATTGCCATGTAATACAAAGTCTTCTACCGGATAGCAGCAAAAAAGAATGAAAACAATGTCTTTGGAGTAGGTCAGGAGAGGGGGTACTGGTGGTAACGACAAATAATCGCATCAGGGTGAACATTTGTGCCAAATTATTTGAAAATCCTACAATGAATGGTGAAGTTATACTGTTGACAACTTCAACATATCAAAATTGACCGTTAACCTCCAATTGTGACCTTGACCTTTGGGGTAGGGAAGCGGGCCTTCATATGGGGATCATTTGTGCCACATTATTACAGAATCTCCTCATCCATGACATATAGTCGTTTCTTAACATACCGCTGATCCTTCTGTCCACTGGATCAGGGTTAACTCAAGATAAATATCGTGATAGCTCAGTGGTTGCGCGTTCGCTTCAGGTGCGAAAGGCCCGGAGTTCGAGCCCCGCTGGAGCCGTTACGATTGTGCCCTTAGGCAAGGCATTTAAATTCCACGTTGCCGCTTCTCTCTCCCTCGTGGCGATGGATTCCATCAGGAATGAGGTCTCGAGAGTGATTAATATAAGTTGTAAGAACTTGTTTCACAATCGAGCTAAAATAAATGTGCATAAACTAGAAGAGGCCATTTACTCACTTTAACTCCATAATGCTGATAATGTTCAATAGGGGAGGACCAAATCCAATGTTGTTATAACTTGTCGTCCAACCCATGTGTGTATGTATGTAATACTTGTATGATTGTGATTGTGTTTATGTATACATATGCAATAACATATAATTAAACTACAGTCAAGCCTGTGTTAGAGATCACCTCCATTAAGCAGCCAACCTGTATTAAGCAGCCAGTTTCCAGATTCCCAATCAGTTGTTTTATTATATATTTGACCTCTATTAAGCAGCCACCTGTTCTAAGCAGCCACTTTCTCTGACTCCCTTGGCTGGCTGCTTAAGACAGGTTTTACTGTAAACACTACATGAAGACATACCTACAAATAATAATTTCACTACACCCAAATCATTTGTGCGCAGATCTTGCAAACATTTTTGCACATTTTTATTACTGTAAAATACTATAATTTTGCGAACACCTTATTTCACGATTTTGAACATTTTTCAATTAATTCGCAGAGTTTTGAAAATGTGCATCTGTGATGTATCGCTAAACATAACAGTGACTGTATATTGCTTGCAATTGCATTGACTTTCAAAATTTGATGAAATGTACACATTTTCGGATATGACTACATTCGGACACGAGAATCATGAATTTGCGATCAACTTAGATCGCGATAATAAATGTTCTCGAATAAATAGTGTTCAAAAATATTGAAAATGACAATAAAAACAATAATATTGCACTGCTGAGAATATGTTTATGTACAGCAGCATTTGCACGTCTGCTTCTTCTTCCTCCAATCTTCTTCCTTCAATCTTCTTCCTCCAATCTTCTTCCAACTTCTACAAATCTTCTTATTCCATAATTGTCATACATAATTGTAAAATGCTTTGAAGACTGAGCAACCACTGTGAACTCTGTGTGCGTGTCAGATTAACGCCAACGACCGATACTTAATAAAATAATCATAATTTACCACAATTCGATGATTTTACAATTTCATGATAATGTTTTCCTCATGTGTATTAAAGTTCATGAGCGAGCATTATGGATTTAGGGCCTAACTTTCACTTGAATAAAGTTAATAGTCCCTATGCCATTAGGCTTAAGGGGCTAATTTGTAGTCTATTTTAGCCCTTAAACCCCTTCTGGACAAATATTTTAGCCAATAAACCAATGTTTGTATGTCCGCCTGAAGGTCGCTCATCTGTTGAGGCTTGACCCCAACATGTACTCATCTGTCCCCTCATGTCTTAACGATATATTATATTATTTGTGCAAAGCCACACGCAACATTATATAGCAAGTGAATGTCTTATCTTCAGTAAGGACACACTGGAGGCGTACACTGGATTTGAAGCAAACATTTTTATAGGAAGGTCCCAGACCATCGGTTCAACTTTAAGGGTCGCTGGTCCATGCCATGTGGTGCTGTCATCCAAGTCATTTTTACGAACCTCTCCCTTAATTGGTTCAATGGATGTAACAAACTCGAAATGTAACCTCCACCGTTGACTCACTGAAACAATACAAGACCAGTCTGTGAAATAACAATACAAGACCAGTCTGTGAAATAACAATACAAGACCAGTCTGTGAAATAACAACACAAGACCAGTCTGTGAAATAACAATACAAGACCAGTCTGTGAAATAACAATACAAGACCAGTCTGTGAAATAACAATACAAGACCAGTCTGTGAAATAACAATACAAGACCAGTCTGTGAAATAACAATACCAGACCAGTCTGTGAAATAACAACACAAGACCAGTCTGTGAAATAACAATACAAGACCAGTCTGTGAAATAACAACACAAGACCAGTCTGTGAAATAACAACACAAGACCAATCTGTGAAATAACAACACCAGACCAGTCTGTGAAATAACAACACAAGACCAGTCTGTGAAATAACAATACAAGACCAGTCTGTGAAATAACAACACAAGACCAGTCTGTGAAATAACAATACAAGACCAGTCTGTGAAATTGTTCCATCTTAAGACACAGTAATGGAAAGTGTGGATTGATGAATAAAGTGCATGGGAGCCATTTACATAATGTGGATCAGTAAATACACAGGACCCTTATACAGTGAAACACCTCTAAACTGAATAGACACACAGTAGATTTCTTCTAATTAATTAATAATTCAACTCTGCAATGCTTAGAAGGAGGCTGAGACATGTTAACGCATTTGATTCTGGATACCGTTCAAACAGTATTTGCAAAGATCAGGCTCTATGCTGTTTGCTATTCAGATGATCTTGCTAAGATACTTGGCTATGTAGCAAACAACATAGATCCTAATCAGCATGCAGTGTCACGCTGCAGCTGATCTGGATCTATGTTGTTTGCAAAAGCCTTTAGATGTATCCAGAATGAAATGGGTTAATAGTTTGGCAGTTAGTAAAGAACTGATTAATTTTAAGTGTACAATACATTATTCTGAACAATTAGCTGAAAGTTTGTTTATTCACAAGAATAAAACTGGGACATAGAAATTTGATTGGTTTGTCGGGAATTCCTGGTTTTGAGGGGCTTCACTGTAGATACATCGGTGATGATATGCAGAAGAACACAGAGTGAAGTAGCGGACGGGATATTGTATTTTTTTTTTTAAATTGTATTGCTATATAGAGATTTTATTTATACAAAGGCGTTACACGTAACTGTTACAGTACACACATTTATATCATACATACAGAATATTAGGTTACTGTCTTATAAATTATAATTTATTAGGCAAGTAGGAGAAAATATACAAGTCGAAGCTCTACTGAGCCTTGTATTTTTCTCGGAGAAGAGCCTAATAATTTAAGAGTTTGAGATTACACAAGTGAACAAAGGCACTCACCCCCACACTCGCGTATGGGATACCAAACTCTCCATTAAATTATGTATCAGATTTGTATTTATTACAGAACATTTCTGACATAGTGAGGAGAATATTTACTGACGGTAGTACATAATATACTGCTTTTCAAAGTTCTTAACTATATACATAGCTATATGTTTAACAGTTAACAGTTAGAGGTTGTTGTGCAGATGCCACCTAAACCTGACAACATAATAAACAAAATATTGCGCCAAATATTTTGGCCAATTCACAAAATTTAGCGCCAGTATTTGTTTTTTTGTCGCAATTGGTGCCATTGGCGACCGACAGCGGGAACCCTAACATTTCCCTCATTGGTTCTTGAGAAAAAGTAATTTCCACGATTTCCTTTAAGTTGACCTATTATATTTTTTACACAGATCGATAATACAATAATGTCAAAGAGGTGACAGGTGGGGGCTGGACTAGCATACCTATGTCTGTCATGAAGGACGGTGTTGCCGTTAGTGGCACCGGTATGGAGAAGTTAGCCTTGGCCGTATGTAGACACATTTCCTGGTGTCGGACGTACGACGTGAGTGATATCCCCAGATTACACTTCCTCCGACACTCCTCCGCGATACTCTCCTCACTTTGCAACGTCACCGAATACTGAAATCATGTACATGTACGATCTAAGGTGAGCTTAATAGCAAAATTCCAAATCTTGTTTCATAAAATATGGTATGAAACCACGAGCCGTTTCATCAGGATCTGCACTTTTTGCCAGTAATATTACTATTTTTAGACAAAATTACCCATCTTGATAATTGAACTGGTCTAAAAAATATCATGCACCAGTCTATGTCAGTTACTTGGTGTTGAATGGGTTAAATGAATGATTGGATTATGCTTCACTCGTGAACATAGAAAGTAATCTTTATGATTCGAGGCTTGCTCCAAGCACGAATATATAGCCCAAAATGCTTATTCACTAGACTCCCGTCTAACATGCACTGTACGAGACTTTTACCTGAACACAGTCGACGGTCGTGTCGGAGAAATCCATGACACCAATAATGTCCTCTCCCAGTTTGTATGCCTGTTTGTACATCAGACATTTAGCCACTTTACCTCGACTGTTCGTTATATTGAATGAATCTGGAAATATTGAATGAATTTGGAAATAGTAGTCAGTCATAGATTGTTTGCTATACACAGTCAAACCTGTGTTAGGCAGCCAGCCAAGGGAATTACAGAAAGTGGCTGCTTAGCACAGGTGGCTGCTTAATAGAGGTCAAATGTATAACAAAACAACATTTTGGGAATCTGGCAACTGGCTGCTTAATAAAGGTCGGCTGCTTAAAGAGGTGACCACTAACACAGGTTTGACTGTAGAAAGAGTGTGGACACAGTGAGTTCAAGAATCAGCGATTGTTTTGTACTTTGAAGAAATCTGGAAATAGTGAAGCCAACAATCAGGAATTGCTTGCTACAATTGAATGAATCTGGAAATATTGAAGGAATCTGGAAAAAGTGAAGTCAGCCATAAATTGTTTGTTATATTGAAAAAATGTGGACACAGTGAGTTTTAGAATCAGTGACTGTTTTTGTATTTTGAAGAAATCTGGAAATAGTGGAAGTCAACAATCAGGAATTGCTTGCTACAATTGAAGGAATCTGGAAATAGTGGAAGTCAACAATCAGGAATTGCTTGCTACAATTGAAGGAATCTGGAAATAGTGGAAGTCAACAATCAGGAATTGCTTGCTACAATTGAAGGAATCTGGAAATAAAGGAAGTCAACAATCGGGAATTGCTTGCTACAATTGAAGGAATCTGGAAATACTGAAGGAATCTGGAAACAAAATTACTGCTTCCTCAAAACGTATGTACCAAATTAATTCCACCTCAAAATTAAACTTACGAGGTCCGTTCCTAGCTGTCACGGTTCCCAGTATACTCAGAGCTATATCTAGAACAGAGTTTTCCTGTTTGGGCATCAGGAATGGGTTAGATGGCTGTACTTCCTCCGAATCCATGTATACGCTTATATCGTTCAGTCCTGTAAATATGCAATGCATGTAGCAAAACTATTGTGTTACATGTAAACAAATCATGCTTTATCAATGGATGTAAATTCCGATAAATTTGTTTGTTTCGTTAGTTTTTGGGGGTTCAAAGTTGCAACCACAGCTTAGGTCAATATGGCGACTCTTCAACGATTATTGGTGGTGGAAGGGCACGGGCAGGCACCCAGGTAGAACCACCGATCAAGCCAGCTGGATAGCTTCCTCACATGACACCCCCAGTGGGATTTGAACCTACAGCAGTGAGGGGCAAGTGATTTCATGTCAATGACTTTAACCACTCGGTTTGTATATACACTTTGTAAGTGTAGTATTTTTGCGAATCGTTGAATCCGCGATTGGAACGTTTATTAATGAGGTACTTATATTTTACCTCCCCCCCACGTATATTACAGTAGCTGCTACATTTTACCCCACTCCCATATCTTACCAAGATGGCATAACTAGAAATACACAAAGGTCATTGTGACATTTCTGACCATTAAATGTCAGACGGACTTGTGCTGTAATACAGAATTCTATGCAAATTAATATCGATCTACATAGAAGTTACACCAGACTATACCGGGATACGGACATAACCCCACCCCCCACTCCTGAACATAATTATTTTTAACACAGGAGCACAAATCCCCCCCGTCTAGTTTGAGTACGGACAGGAACACATTTAGCTATCTTCAAGCTACCTAGGCTAAATTCTCCATACCAAGTCTCATAAAAATTCACAAAAGTCTTTGGAGAAGAAATGAAAAATAGATTTTTAAGATGATCACCATGATTGAATAAGCACTATCATAAGCCACACCCCCTCCCCCTCCAAGGTCATAAAACCTTTCTCAGATCTCAATTCATTTAATTGGTCCGAGTCCGAGATTTACTCTTGGCAGACCCAATCAGACTTGAGATTGGAGTTTAATACCTCCACATACACCAGGAGTAGAAGTTTAAAATATATTTTCAAGATGGCCACAATGGCGTCCGTCCATCTTGTATATCAAATTAGAGCGATTTTAGTCTTCATCTAATAGTTGCCCTGATATTCTACACCAAGTTTCATCAAACTTGGCTAAAGCGGCTTCAGAGGATATGCCGATGAAATTGTCGACGTCCACTAAACGATTGACCTTTCTATACCAATAGTTCACCTATTACAGATGAACTACAGATGGGTCTCAATATTTGTATATTTGAGTTACACATCATTTTCTCATGCAGTTACATGCCTATTAACCCATTTCATTCTGGATACCATTCAAACAGTATTTGCAAAGAACATAGAGCCAGATCAACCGCCACGAAACGTGCCGTCTGATCAGGATCTATGCTGTTTGCTATTCAGATGATCTTGCTAAGACACTTGGCTATGTAGCAAACAACATAGATCCTGATCAGCACACAGTGTCACGCTGTGGTCACGACTACCACTATTTGGCAATTGATAATAAAACAAAACAATAAATTTGAATCCATATTTCTACTTTATTCTCTAATCAAAATTGCAACTTGTCCCCTAATGGCCACACCGCCCCGGTCCACCTTATATATTCCTAACATGCAATATTTCATGCTTAATTGCTTGTTGTTCTTTTATTACCATTTCCAAAGAACAACAACAACAAAGATAAAACAATCTTGAGTTGGGTCAACTTTAGTCTGTCCGATTAGCGCATTGGTTAGCGCACTCGCTTCTCACCAATGCAACCCGGGTTCGATCCTCGGACCAGGGACGTAAGTGAGATGGTACGGTGGACGCCTGATCGGACAGGTGGGTTTTCTCCGGGTACTCCGGTTTCCTCCCACACGAATGACCACATTTACGGTTTCAACGAGAGTGATTAATATAAGTTGTTAAAACTTGTTTCGCAATCATTGTAAAATAAATCAAGTTTAACTTTAGTCAAATGAAAAACTGCATGCTCTGTAATATACCCTGATATCTCCCCCTTGATTTCCATTTATAAAGTATCCAACCACATATTGTAAATACCACATTCCCCACCACCAGAGATATAAAATGCATCCAGTACAATCAATACCATAACTATTCGCCCATAGCTCAATCTTTTACTGGTAAAAGGGAAATTGCTCAACACAAAAACTGTTTACTAACAAAACACTTGCAAACCAAAATTGCCCCTAGACTTATGTTTGGGGACAACTTGTGGGTGAATAACATAATGGTAGGTTATGCATAAAATATCCATTCTGTTTCCACTCGCCCAGCATCCCTTCTTGTGTTCTGTATATACCGTAATCCTGTATGTATAAGACGCAGGTTTTTTCATCCAAATTTGTTTCCAAAAGTCTGCTGCATCTTGTACATATTGCAACAAAGGGAAATAACTCTTTCTAATTTCAGAACAGTTCTGTACCTTTTCTGGATTTCGTTCAGCCTAGACACCTACAATAAGCTTGGAAATCATTCAAAGCTAAAAATATTATTTAACTCAAAATTAGATTAATTGCTCTCGAGACCTCATTCCTGATGGAATCCAATCGCCATGGGAGAGAAAGGCAATGTATGTGGAATTTAAATGCCTTGCCTAAGGGCACAATCGAGCTGGGGTACAACTGGGCGTGAACTCTGGGCCTTTCATACCTGAAGCGAAGCCAGTGATATCTTGTTAGACGGAGGTAGAGGGGAGTAGAAACAATATTGATTTATTGCGAGCATATGAGGGCAAATAGAAACACGTATGAACTATCAGACTTACTTGATGCCAATGCTGTTAAAAATACAATGAATTAAATTGTTAAACAGTTATACTACAGTTGTTACCATTTTGTTTATGCAAATTTATTTAGCTTGATTGCATTATTTTAATTGCTCTTGAAACCTCATTCCCGATGGAATCGCCATGAGGGAGAGAGAAGATGCAATGTAAAGTAAGGACATCACAACAATGGTTTTATCATCTAATGATGTATACGGTATATGCCCTACATGACGGTATATGCCCTACATGACCTATATGACGGTATATGCCCTACATGATGATTTATGCCCTACATGACAGTATATGCTCTACATGACGGTATATGCCCTACATGACGGTATATTCTCTACATGACGGAATATGCCCTACATGACGGTATATGCTCTACATGACGGTATATGACCTACATGACGGTATATGCCCTACATGACGGTATATGACCTACATGACGGTATATGACCTACACGACGGTATATGCCCTACATGACGGTATATGACCTACATGACGGTATATGGCAGTATATGCCCTACATGACGGTATATGCCCTACATGACGGTATATGCCCTACATGACGGTATATGACCTACATGACAGTATATGACCTACATGAGTAGCACAATCAACATGATGAGGCCAATTTCATTTGCTTATTCACCTGTCAATCAAACCTTCATACATGAATCTGTTTGCACAATAGCATAAACATGTCCATAGTCCAGTGGTTAGCACGTTGAACTGAGAAATCCAGGGAATGTAGATTCAATCCCCCATCTGAACACAATATTATTAACAGTGTTTCAGATGGGATTACAAATCAAGGAAAGAGTTTGAGACATGAGTAAAGCAAGCGTTAATAAAATAGTTGTACCAGTTGTTAAATAAACTTAAAAAATATATAGTATTTATTTGTTTTACACATTCATCAGCACAATTTTGGGCTATATCGCCGGCAGGCACCTTTCCTGAGCAGGCTCCAGTGGTTATGTTATGTTATATTTCGGGTTTTACGCCTGTATCAGCACCATTTCGGGCTATATCGCCGGCGGGCAGTTTACTTAACAACACCTTTGCTGGGCAGGCTCCAGCGGTTAACCAGTACTTAGGTGCACCAACCTCTGTAAGAAACGGCCTGAGCGGGGCTCGAACCCGTGACCATCAGTGATGATAGGTTACAGTGGTATACAAGTCAGCGACCTTAACCACTCGACCACGGAGGCGGACTCGAAAATAGAAAACGTTATTATTTTAGATGATTTAAAGCCAGGAACAGCTAACATTTACGTACATTGTAGGGTCTACAGTTGAGAAAGCCAGTTATTGCGCGACACAGACTACTTACCATGTAGAACAAGTATTCTGAACGGTATTCGTATTAACTTTGTTGGATGATTTAATCTCTGTGTGCCGAGTGTGAGTTTGTACGAGTATTTCACTGCCTGGCCTCGGAATGTGGGTGGGGCATCTGCCGGTATCACCTCCCTGTATGTAACTGTTGATATACCAAACACTGGTTGCTAACTGGCGAGTTGGTGTATACGACATATATTATAGTTGGCTAGTGGTAGACATGTGTATGAACATTATTGCAGTTGGTGTATACGACATATATTATATTTGGCTAGTGGTAGACATGTGTATGAACATTATTGCAGTTGGTGTATACGACATATATTATATTTGGCTAGTGGTAGAGTGGTAGACATGTGTATGAACATTATTGCAGTTGATGTAGTCGACATATATTATATTTGGTTAGTGGTAGAGTGGTAGACATGTGTATGAACAGTATTGCAGTTGATGTAGTCGACACAGATTATATATGGTATAGTGGTAGAGTGGTAGACACATGAACATTATTGCAGTAGATGTAGTCGACATATATTATATTTGGTTAGTGGTAGAGTGGTAGACATGTGTATGAACATTATTGCAGTTGATGTAGTCGACATATATTATATTTGGTTAGTAGTAGAGTGGTAGACACATGAACATTATTGAAGTTGATGTAGTCGACATATATTATATTTGGTTAGTGATAGAGTGGTAGACACATGAACATTTTTGCAGTTGATGTAGTCGACATATATTATATTTGGTTAGTGGTAGAGTGGTAGACACATGAACATTATTGCAGTTGATGTAGTCGACATATATTATATTTGGTTAGTGGTAGAGTGGTAGACATGTGTATGAACATTATTGCAGTTGATGTAGTCGACATATATTATATTTGGCTAGTGGTAGAGTGGTAGACACATGAACATTATTGCAGTTGATGTAGTCGACATAAATTATATTTGGTTAGTGGTAGAGTGGTAGACATGTGTATGAACATTATTGCAGTTGATGTAGTCGACATATATTATATTTGGCTAGTGGTAGAGTGGTAGACACATGAACATTATTGCAGTTGATGTAGTCGACATATATTATATTTGGTTAGTGGTAGAGTGGTAGACATGTGTATGAACATTATTGCAGTTGATGTAGTCGACATATATTATATTTGGCTAGTGGTAGAGTGGTAGACACATGAACATTATTGCAGTTGATGTAGTCGACATATATTATATTTGGTTAGTGGTAGAGTGGTAGACATGTGTATGAACATTATTGCAGTTGATGTAGTCGACATATATTATATTTGGCTAGTGGTAGAGTGGTAGACACATGAACATTACTGCAGTTGATGTAGTCGACATATATTATATTTGGTTAGTGGTAGAGTGGTAGACACATGAACATTATTGCAGTTGATGTAGTCGACATAAATTATATTTGGTTAGTGGTAGAGTGGTATACATGTGTATGAACATTATTGCAGTTGATGTAGTCGACATATATTATATTTGGTTAGTGGTAGACACATGAACATTATTGCAGTTGATGTAGTCGACATATATTATATTTGGTTAGTGGTAGACACATGAACATTATTGCAGTTGATGTAGTCGACATATATTATATTTGGTTAGTGGTAGAGTGGTAGACATGTGTATGAACATTATTGCAGTTGATGTAGTCGACATATATTATATTTGGTTAGTGGTAGAGTTGTAGACATGTGTATGAACATTATTGCTGTTGATGTAGTCGACATATATTATATTTGGCTAGTGGTAGAGTGGTAGACACATGAACATTATTGCAGTTGATGTAGTCGACATATATTATATTTTGCTAGTGGTAGAGTGGTAGACACATGAACATTATTGCAGTTGATGTAGTCGACATATATTATATTTGGCTAGTGGTAGAGTGGTAGACACATGAACATTATTGCAGTTGATGTAGTCGACATATATTATATTTGGTTAGTGGTAGAGTGGTAGACATGTGTATGAACATTATTGCAGTTGATGTAGTCGACATATATTATATTTGGTTAGTGGTAGAGTTGTAGACATGTGTATGAACATTATTGCTGTTGATGTAGTCGACATATATTATATTTGGCTAGTGGTAGAGTGGTAGACACATGAACATTATTGCAGTTGATGTAGTCGACATATATTATATTTTGCTAGTGGTAGAGTGGTAGACACATGAACATTATTGCAGTTGATGTAGTCGACATATATTATATTTGGCTAGTGGTAGAGTGGTAGACACATGAACATTATTGCAGTTGATGTAGTCGACATATATTATATTTGGTTAGTGGTAGACACATGAACATTATTGCAGTTGATGTAGTCGACATATATTATATTTGGTTAGTGGTAGAGTGGTAGACATGTGTATGAACATTATTGCAGTTGATGTAGTCGACATATATTATATTTGGCTAGTGGTAGAGTGGTAGACACATGAACATTATTGCAGTTGATGTAGTCGACATAAATTATATTTGGTTAGTGGTAGAGTGGTAGACATGTGTATGAACATTATTGCAGTTGATGTAGTCGACATATATTATATTTGGCTAGTGGTAGAGTGGTAGACACATGAACATTATTGCAGTTGATGTAGTCGACATATATTATATTTGGTTAGTGGTAGAGTGGTAGACATGTGTATGAACATTATTGCAGTTGATGTAGTCGACATATATTATATTTGGCTAGTGGTAGAGTGGTAGACACATGAACATTATTGCAGTTGATGTAGTCGACATATATTATATTTGGTTAGTGGTAGAGTGGTAGACACATGAACATTATTGCAGTTGATGTAGTCGACATATATTATATTTGGTTAGTGGTAGAGTGGTAGACATGTGTATGAACATTATTGCAGTTGATGTAGTCGACATATATTATATTTGGTTAGTGGTAGAGTGGTAGACATGTGTATGAACATTATTGCAGTTGATGTAGTCGACATATATTATATTTGGCTAGTGGTAGAGTGGTAGACACATGAACATTATTGCAGTTGATGTAGTCGACATATATTATATTTGGTTAGTGGTAGAGTGGTAGACACATGAACATTATTGCAGTTGATGTAGTCGACATATATTATATTTGGTTAGTGGTAGAGTGGTAGACATGTGTATGAACATTATTGCAGTTGATGTAGTCGACATATATTATATTTGGTTAGTGGTAGACACATGAACATTATTGCAGTTGATGTAGTCGACATAAATTATATTTGGTTAGTGGTAGAGTGGTAGACATGTGTATGAACATTATTGCTGTTGATGTAGTCGACATATATTATATTTGACTAGTGGTAGACACATGAACATTATTGCAGTTGATGTAGTCGACATATATTATATTTGGCTAGTGGTAGAGTGGTAGACACATGAACATTATTGCAGTTGATGTAGTCGACATATATTATATTTGGCTAGTGGTAGAGTGGTAGACACATGAACATTATTGCAGTTGATGTAGTCGACATATGTTATATTTGGCTAGTGGTAGAGTGGTATACATATGTATGAACATTATTGCAGTTGATGTAGTCGACATATATTATACTTGGTTAGTGGTAGAGTGATAGACATGTGTATGACCATTATTGCAGTTGATGTAGTCGACATATATTATAGTTGGCTAGTGGAAGAGTGGTAGACACATGAACATTATTGCAGTTGATGTAGTCGACATATATTATATTTGGTTAGTGATAGAGTGGTAACACATGAACATTATTGCAGTTGATGTAGTCGACATATATTATATTTGGTTAGTGGTAGAGTGGTAGACACATGAACATTATTGCAGTTGATGTAGTCGACATATATTATATTTGGTTAGTGGTAGAGTGGTAGACATGTGTATGAACATTATTGCAGTTGATGTAGTCGACATATATTATATTTGGCTAGTGGTAGAGTGGTAGACACATGAACATTATTGCAGTTGATGTAGTCGACACATATTATATTTGGTTAGTGGTAGAGTGGTATACATGTGTATGAACATTATTGCAGTTGATGTAGTCTACATATATTATATTTGGCTAGTGGTAGAGTGGTAGACATGTGTATGAACATTATTGCAGTTGATGTAGTCGACATATATTATATTTGGCTAGTGGTAGAGTGGTAGACACCTGAACATTATTGCAGTTGATGTAGTCGACATAAATTATATTTGGTTAGTGGTAGAGTGGTAGACATGTGTATGAACATTATTGCAGTTGATGTAGTCGACATATATTATATTTGGCTAGTGGTAGAGTGGTAGACACATGAACATTATTGCAGTTGATGTAGTCGACATATATTATATTTGGTTAGTGGTAGAGTGGTAGACATGTGTATGAACATTATTGCAGTTGATGTAGTCGACATATATTATATTTGGCTAGTGGTAGAGTGGTAGACACATGAACATTATTGCAGTTGATGTAGTCGACATATATTATATTTGGTTAGTGGTAGAGTGGTAGACACATGAACATTAATGCAGTTGATGTAGTCGACATATATTATATTTGGCTAGTGGTAGAGTGGTAGACACATGAACATTATTGCAGTTGATGTAGTCGACATATATTATATTTGGTTAGTGGTAGAGTGATAGACACATGAACATTATTGCAGTTGATGTAGTCGACATAAATTATATTTGGTTAGTGGTAGACATGTGTATGAACATTATTGCAGTTGATGTAGT
Source organism: Archivesica marissinica (assembly GCA_014843695.1). Taxonomy (NCBI): domain Eukaryota; kingdom Metazoa; phylum Mollusca; class Bivalvia; order Venerida; family Vesicomyidae; genus Archivesica; species Archivesica marissinica. The sequence continues at coordinate 29,050,706 of CM026394.1, forward strand.
CGACATATATTATATTTGGTTAGTGGTAGACACATGAACATTATTGCAGTTGATGTAGTCGACATATATTATATTTGGTTAGAAGTGGTAGACACATGAACATTATTGCAGTTGATGTAGTCGACATATATTATATTTGGCTAGTGGTAGACACATGAACATTATTGCAGTTGATGTAGTCGACATATATTATATTTGGTTAGTGGTAGACACATGAACATTATTGCAGTTGATGTAGTCGACATATATTATATTGGTTAGTGGTAGAGTTGTAGACATGTGTATGAACATTATTGCTGTTGATGTAGTCGACATATATTATATTTGACTAGTGGTAGAGTGGTAGACACATGAACATTATTGCAGTTGATGTAGTCGACATATATTATATTTTGCTAGTGGTAGAGTGGTAGACACATGAACATTATTGCAGTTGATGTAGTCGACATATATTATATTTGGCTAGTGGTAGAGTGGTAGACACATGAACATTATTGCAGTTGATGTAGTCGACATATGTTATATTTGGCTAGTTGTAGAGTGGTATACATATGTATGAACATTATTGCAGTTGATGTAGTCGACATATATTATACTTGGTTAGTGGTAGAGTGATAGACATGTGTATGAACATTATTGCAGTTAATGTAGTCGACATATATTATAGTTGGCTAGTGGAAGAGTGGTAGACACATGAACATTATTGCAGTTGATGTAGTCGACATATATTATATTTGGTTAGTGGTTGAGTGGTAGACATGTGTATGGACATTATTGCAGTTGATGTAGTCGACATATATTATATTTGGCTAGTGGTAGAGTGGAAGACACATGAACATTATTGCAGTTGATGTAGTCGATATATATTATATTTGGCTAGTGGTAGAGTGGTAGACACATGAACATTATTGCAGTTGATGTTGTCGACATATATTATATTTGGTTAGTGGTAGAGTGGTAGACACATGAACATTATTGCAGTTGATGTAGTCGACATATATTATATTTGGCTAGTGGTATAGTGGTAGACATGTGTATGAACATTATTGCAGTTGATGTAGTCGACATATATTATATTTGGTTAGTGGTAGAGTGGTAGACACATGAACACTATTGCAGTTGATGTATTCGACACATATTATAGTTGGTTAGTAGTAGAGTGGTAGACACATGAACATTATTGCAGTTGATGTAGTCGACATATATTATATTTGGTTAGTGGTAGAGTGGTAGACATGTGTATGAACATTATTGCAGTTGATGTAGTCGAGGGATGTGAGTATTTATGAGTGTTCCATTTATGTCAAACCCTTGCGGGGACCTAGACTTGTTTTCATTGGCAGGCTTAGTCGACCTAAGCGGTTAACCAGTACAAAGCAACATGTCTACAAGGGGTTTGACATTAGATGAAGATAGATAGATAGTTGGTGCCGTGCTCTATGACACTACACTGTATTCAATGACTGAGTATCAACCCAGGACCCTTCGATTCCAAAATCCAATGCTCTACCACTGGACAACGTTCGCTCTTGATCAGATACAAGTGATTAAATGTTGGACTTGTGGAAGTCGTGATAGTGCAGTGGATGCACGTTCGCTTCAGGTGCGAAAGATCCGGAGTTCGAGCCCCACTGGAGCCGTTACGATTGTGCCCTTAGGCAAGGCATTTATATTCCACATTGCCTCTTCTCTCTCCCTCGTGGCGATGGATTCCATCAGGAATGAGGTCGCGAGAGTGATTTATATAAGTTGAAATAACTTGTTTCGCAATCGAGCTAAAATACATTTGTATAAACTAAGTGATTAAATGTTGGTCTGTGTGAAAGTTGTCATTCGCTTATGGAGGTTGGAGAGTTGAGTATTGGTTTCTGAATAGGAAATGTGGTCCTCTCTCCGCCACAACAGACTGACCTCCCAATAATGATCAGAAAATGAAATAAGTATGTAATCTGTCCAGGAGGTCTTACTCATGTTGGTAACCAGTAGCGACAGTAAGGACCGCAAAGCTGTACAATATTCTGGTATGTAAACGGTATGTCGCGGTACAGACAGAGTTATCATTGGGGTAGAAAATATGCAGCCAACCCACGGTTCAAACTCGAAGCCTTTTCCTTGCAGGGTGAACTCGCTATGAACTGAGCTAACCTGGTCACTTACACATTAACTCCCCAATAATGTATTTCCATACCACGGCATACTTCCCCCACCAACTTGCATACCGCGATATACTTGGAAATTGTTCCACGAATTGAGAACAAGGTAAGCATAATCTCAAAGTATATATTCAGTCACAATCCCCGATTGCCATATGTCACTTTGTGAAATAATGTTCAGCCTAGGGTTCGAATCCAGGACCTCTTGCTTACAGGGCGAACACACTACCAACTGAACTAACTTTGCCATTTACACATAATCTCTCCAATAAGTCCATACCAGAAGACAGAAGTGACCTTTCCGTTAAGCCCATAGTGACAGTGGTTGGAGCCTCAGTGGTTAGCTTTGGCAATTGACTGGTCAGTAGCAGGGATCATTCTAGAGGGCGATGTGGACGAAATTGTCGCCCTCTGGGGGCCCCACTTCTCCCTAAAAAAAATATTTTTTGGTTTTTACGATTTTCAAACAAAATTTTGTCTAGTAAGATACACTGGCCCATTATAAAGCACTCCTTCTATTCAAATGTTGTATTTAAAATTTTAAATATAAATACTGTGCATTTTAACCCTATTTTGCAGAAGTATATTAAAGAACACCATTTAAGGAAGCGATTCTCACTTCTCCCAAATTTCTGACCTAGAATGAACCCTGCAGTAAGAGTATTGACTGGTTAATAAGAGTATTGACTGGGTCGGCGGATAAAACTGGTCAATACTTGTCTATTAATATATTTTTTTTAAAAGCTTTATTTGTTTTAACAACTTATATTAATTACTCTCGTTGGTGCCGATGAAAGTATAAATGTGGTTATTTGTGTGGAAGGAAACGGGAGTACCCAGAGAAAACCCACCTGTCCGATCTGGAGACCATCGTACCATCTCACATACTTCCCTGTCTGAGGATCGAACCAAGGTTGCATTGTTGAGAAGCGAGCGCGCTAACCACTGCGCTAATCGAACAACGTTGTCAATTGACTGGTCAATAAGAGTATTGACTGGTTAATAAGAGTATTGACTGGGTCGGCGGTTAAAACCGGCCTATACTGGTCGATTGAAAGGTTTGCTCTAAACTGTCCTTACAGTGCTTCCCTGGTCGAGGTACTGCTCACTGTGCATGACTTTAATTATGATCAGTAAAGGTGGTTTTGTCTCAGAAAAAGTGATGTGATTCAGTTGTGAATTTATACAGATGTAGAGTATATTCACTGATATTTGTACATTTCATTTAATTCCCCCCCCCCCAAACACACACTTTAACTATTTCCCTTATAGAAGCACCTCTTGACGCCATTAGCAATACGACATACATTGACCATATAGTAGTCAAACCAATGTTCATAATAAAGGCCAGAATATCATGTAGACCCAGTAATGTCTATGAAGGCCCAGTAATATCTGTGTAGTCCCAGTAATATATATGGAGTCCCAGTAATATCTATGGAATCCCAGTGATATATATGGAGTCCCAGTAATATATATGTAGTCCCAGTAATATCTATGTAGTCCCAGTAATATATATGTAGTCCCAGTAACATCTATGTAGTCCCAGTAATATTTATGTAGCCCACTAATATGTATGTAGTCCCAGTAATATATAGGTAGTCCCAGTAATATCTATGTAGTCCCAGTAATATATATGGAGGTCCCAGTAATATGTATGTAGTCCCAGTAATATCCATGTAGTCCCAGTAATATATATGAAGTCCCAGTAATATATATGTAGTCCCAGTAATACATATGTAGTCCCAGTAATATATATGGAGTCCCAGTAATATATATATATATATGGAGTCCCAGTAATATATATATAATGTATCAGTAATATCTATGGAGTTCCAGTAATATATATGGAGTCCCAGTAATATCTATGTAGTCCCTGTAATATATATGTAGTCCCAGTAATATATAAGTAGTCCCAGTAATATATATGTAGTCCCAGTAATATATATGGAGTCCCAGTAATATATATGTAGTCCCAGTAATATCTATGTAGTCCCAGTAATATATATATGGAGTCCCAGTAATATCTATGTAGTGCCAGTAATAAATATGTAGTGCCAGTAATATCTATGGAGTCCCAGTATTATCTAGGTAATCCCAGTAATATATATGTAGTCCCAGTAATATCTATGGAGTCCCAGTAATATATATGTAGTCCCAGTAATATCTATGTAGTCCCAGTAATATATATATATATGGAGTCCCAGTAATATATATGTAGTCCCAGTAATATATATGTAGTATCTATGGAGTCCCATTATGTAGTCCCAGTAATATATATATATATATATGGAGGTCCCATTATATGTATGTAGTCCCAGTAATATATATATGTAGTCCCAGTAATATCTATGGAGTCCCAGTAATATATATGGAGTCCCAGAATATCCACGGAGTCCCAGTAATATATATGGAGTCCCAGTAATATATATGGAGTCCCAGTAATATATATGTAGTCCCAGTAATATATATGGAGTCCCGTAATATATAGAGTCCAATAATATATATGTAGTCCAGTAATATATATGGAGTCCCAGTAATATCTATGTAGTCCCAGTAATATATATATATGGAGTCCCAGTAATATATATTAGTCCCAGTAATATATATGTAGTATCTATGGAGTCCCATTATGTAGTCCCAGTAATATATATATATATATATATATATATATATATATATATATATATATATGGAGGTCCCATTAATATTTATGTAGTCCCAGTAATATTCATGTAGTCCCAGTAATATATATGGAGTCCCAGTAATATATATGGAGTCCCAGTAATAATATGGAGTCCCAGTAAATTCATGTAGTCCCAGTAATATATATGGAGTCCCAGTAATATATATGGAGTCCCAGTAATATATATGTAGTCCCAGTAATATCTATGGAGTCCCGTAATATATATAGAGTCCCAATAATATATATGTAGTCCCAGTAATATATATGGAGTCCCAGTAATATATATGTAGTCCCAGTAATATATATATATGGAGTCCCAGTAATATATATGTAGTCCCAGTAATATATATGTAGTATATATGGAGTCCCTTATGTAGTCCCAGTAATATATATATAGTCCCATTAATATTTATGTAGTCCCAGTAATATATATAATATATAAATAATATATAGAGTCCCATTAATAGCCATGTAGTATATATGGAGTCCCAGTACTATATATGGAGTCCCATAATATATGTAGTCCCAGTAATATCTATGTAGTCCCAGTAATATATATGGAGTCCCAGTAATATATTGTAGTCCCAGTATATATACAGAGTCCCATTAAATATATAGGAGTCCCAGTACTATATATAGAGTCTCAATAATATATATGTAGTCCCAGTAATATATATGGAGTCCCAGTAATATATATAGAGTCCCATTAATAGCCATGTAGTCCCAGTACTATATATTATTATATATATATATGGAGTCCCATTAATATAAGGAGTCCCAGTACTATTATGGAGTCCCAGTAATATACATGTAGTCCCAGTAATATCTATGTAGTCCCAGTAATATATATGGAGTCCCAGTAATATATATGTAGTCCCAGTAATATCTATGGAGTCCCGTAATATATATAGAGTCTCAATAATATATATGTAGTCCCAGTAATATATATGGAGTCCCAGTAATATATATGTAGTCCCAGTAATATATATATATGGAGTCCCAGTAATATATATGTAGTCCCAGTAATATATATGTAGTATATATGGAGTCCCATTATGTAGTCCCAGTAATATAGAGTCCCATTAATATTTATGTAGTCCCATTATATTCATGTAGTCTCAGTAATATATATGGAGTCCCAGTAATATATATGGAGTCCCAGTAATATAATAGGAGTCCCAGTAATATATGGAGTCCCAGTAATATATATATGGAGTCCCAGTAATATATATGTAGTCCCAGTAATATCTATGGAGTCCCAGTAATATATATGTAGTCCCAGTAATATCTATGGAGTCCCGTAATATATATAGAGTCCCAATAATATATATGTAGTCCCAGTAATATATATGGAGTCCCAGTAATATATATGGAGTCCCAGTAATATATATGGAGTCCCAGTAATATATATGGAGTCCCAATAATATACATGGAGTCCCAGTAATACATGTGGAGTCCCAGTAATATATATGTAGTCCCAATAATATATATGGAGGTCCCAGTAATATTTATGTAGTCCCAGTAATATACATGTAGTCCCAGTACTATATAGGTAGTCCCAGTAATATATATGTAGTCCCAGTAATATATATGGAGTCCCAGTAATATATATGTAGTCCCAGTAATATATATGGAGTCCCAGTAATATATATGGAGTCCCAGTAATATATATGTAGCCCCAGTAATATCTATGTAGTTCCAGTAATCTCTATGGAGTCCCAGTAATATATTTGGAGTCCCAATAATATATATGTAGTCCCAGTAATATATATGTAGTCCCAGTAATATCTATGTAGTCCCAGTAATATCTTTGGAGTCCCAGTAATATATATGGAGTCCCACTATGTAGTCCCAGTAATATATATGGAGGTCCCAGTAATATTTATGTAGTCCCAGTAATATCCATGTAGTTCCAGTAATATCTATGAAGTCCCAGTAATATTTATGTAGTCCCAGTAATATTTATGGAGTCCCAGTAATATTTATGGAGTTCCAGTAATATATATGTAGTCCCAGTAATATCTATAGAGTCCCAATAATATATATGTAGTCCCAGTAATATCTATGGAGTCCCGTAATATATATAGAGTCCCAATAATATATATGTAGTCCCAGTAATATATATGGAGTCCCAGTAATATATATGGAGTCCCAGTAATATATATGGAGTCCCAGTAATATATATGGAGTCCCAATAATATACATGGAGTCCCAGTAATACATGTGGAGTCCCATTACTATATATGTAGTCCCAATAATATATATGGAGGTCCCAGTAATATTTATGTAGTCCCAGTAATATACATGTAGTCCCAGTACTATATAGGTAGTCCCAGTAATATATATGGAGTCCCAGTAATATATATGGAGTCCCAGTAATATATATGGAGTCCCAGTAATATATATGGAGTCCCAATAATATACATGGAGTCCCAGTAATACATGTGGAGTCCCATTAATATATATGTAGTCCCAATAATATATATGGAGGTCCCAGTAATATTTATGTAGTCCCAGTAATATACATGTAGTCCCAGTACTATATAGGTAGTCCCAGTAATATATATGTAGTCCCAGTAATATATATGGAGTCCCAGTAATATATATGGAGTCCCAGTAATATCTATGTAGCCCCAGTAATATCTATGTAGTTCCAGTAATCTCTATGGAGTCCCAGTAATATATATGGAGTCCCAATAATATATATGTAGTCCCAGTAATATATATGTAGTCCCAGTAATATCTATGTAGTCCCAGTAATATCTATGGAGTCCCAGTAATATATATGGAGTCCCACTATGTAGTCCCAGTAATATATATGGAGGTCCCAGTAATATTTATGTAGTCCCAGTAATATCCATGTAGTTCCAGTAATATCTATGAAGTCCCAGTAATATTTATGTAGTCCCAGTAATATTTATGGAGTCCCAGTAATATTTATGGAGTTCCAGTAATATATATGTAGTCCCAGTAATATCTATTGAGTCCCAATAATATATATGTAGTCCCAGTAATATATATTGAGTCCCAGTAATATATATGGAGTCCCAGTAATATATATATGGAGTCCCAGCAATATCTATGGAGTCCCCGTAATATATATGTAGTTCCAGTAATATATATGTAGTCCCAGTAATATCTATAGAGTCCCAATAATATATATGTAGTCCCAGTAATATATATATGGAGTCCCAGTAATATACATCGAGTCCCAGTAATATATATATATATGGAGTCCCAGTAATATCTTTGGAGTCCTAGTAATATATATGGAGTCCCAGTAATATCTATGAAGGAACCCCAATTATCCATAAAAAGATTAGTGGTTGTGGTTTGAGGGGTTCCAGTTTAGTATGGTTGTGGTTTGAGGGGTTCCAGTTTAGTGTGGTTGTTGTTTGAGGGGTTCCAGTTTAGAGTGGTTTGAGGGGTTCCAGTTTAGAGTGGTTTGAGGGGTTCCAGTTTAGTGTGGTTTGAGGGGTTCCAGATTAGTGTGGTTTGAGGGGTTCCAGTTTAGTGTGGTTGTTGTTTGAGGGGTTCCAGTTTAGTGTGGTTGTTGTTTGAGGGTTCCAGTTTAGTGTGGTTGTTGTTTGAGGGTTCCAGTTTAGTGTGGTTTGAGGGGTTCCAGTTTAGAGTGGTTTGAGGGGTTCGTTTAGTGTGGTTGTGTTTGAGGGGTTCCAGTTTAGTGTGGTTGTGGTTTGAGGGGTTCCAGTTTAGTGTGGTTGTTGTTTGAGGGTTCAAGTTTAGTGTGGTTGTTGTTTGAGGGGTTCCAGTTTAGTGTGGTTTGAGGGGTTCCAGTTTAGTGTGGTTGTTGTTTGAGGGGTTCCAGTTTAGTGTGGTTTGAGGGGTTCCAGTTTAGTGTGGTTTGAGGGGTTCCAGTTTAGTGTGGTTGTGGTTTGAGGGGTTCCAGATTAGTATGGTTGTTGTTTGAGGGGTTCCAGTTTAGTGTGGTTTGAGGGGTTCCATTTAGTGTGGTTGTGGTTTAGAGGGGTTCCAGTTTAGAAGGGTTGTGGTTTAGAGGGGTTCCAGATTAGTGTGGTTGTTGTTTGAGGGGTTCCAGATTAGTGTGGTTGTGGTTTGAGGGGTTCCAAATTAGTGTGGTTGTGGTTTATAGGGGTTCCAGATTAGTATGGTTGTGGTTTATAGGGGTTCCATATTAGTGTGGTTGTGGTTTATAGGGGTTCCAGATTAGTGTGGTTTGAGGGGTTCCAGATTAGTGTGGTTGTGGTTTATAGGGGTTCCAGATTAGTGTGATTTGAGGGGTTCCAGATTAGTATGGTTGTGGTTTATAGGGGTTCCAGATTAGTGTGATTTGAGGGGTTCCAGATTAGTGTGGTTGTGGTTTGAGGGGTTCCAGATTAGTGTGATTTGAGGGGTTCCAGATTAGTGTGGTTGTGGTTTGAGGGGTTCCAGATTAGTGTGGTTGTGGTTTATAGGGGTTCCAGTTTAGAGTGGTTGTGGTTTAGAGGGGTTCCAGTTGAGTGTGGTATTGGTTTAGAGGGGTTCCAGTTTAAAAGGGTTGTGGTTTAGAGGGATTCTGCCTTGTATGTGTCCTAGTTTTAACGGGGTCTGCTTTAGAGGGGTTTCACTGTATCAGTATGTTATTCAATGATTGGGTGCATGGTAATATATAAATAATACATCCTTGTATTTCTCAGTGTTATAAACATCCACCTTGTGTGATAAATAATGCATCCTTGTATTTCTCAGTGTTATAAACATCCACCTTGTGTGATTGGGATCATTGAGACATACTTTGGTTTCCCAGATACATGTATGAATAAATCTTGAATTAGAACAACGTTTCTTAAAGGCCCGAAATCAATTACTTAGAATATGCTGCACTTTCAAAAATACTAAAGAAGGGAGGATTATATATTTCCGTTTTTCGGGGGAGGGGAGTTACTTTTATTTATCGTCGCTACAGGTGGCCCATATGAGCGACGCCTCCTGGAGAGATTGGTCATTTTAGATTTTTGGAGGATAGAGCAATGATACAGAAAGAGACCCATTCCAGAGTCTCCTCTGGTTCTTTTATGTGCACGGTGTAAAGCACCGACATGAGACCTCGGTTTAACGTCACATCTGAAAGACTGTTAATTTTATTAGGACCAAACGGGGGATCGAACCTGCGATCCCTGGATTACTAGTCCAGCATGTTACCACTGGACTACATATCCGTCCGTTTTTCAGAAATCATTTCTACAGATATTAATGTTGAAGACCTGCCCAACAAATAAACTGGTTATGAAACATCTTATTTGTAAATTACCTCCCTTTATATATATTTATTTACAGGTCATCAACATCTCTG
>CM026394.1:29061855-29099223 GCA_014843695.1 Archivesica marissinica
AGCGGATGATTAGATATTGTAAGGAGCGGCTGTGCTGCACACCAAGATATTGTAAGGAGCGGATGATTAGATATTGTAAGGAGCGGCTGTGCTGCACACCAAGATATTGTAAGGAGCGGATGATTAGATATTGTAAGGAGCGGCTGATTAGATATTGTAAGGAGCGGCTGTGCTGCACACCAAGAAATTGTAAGGAGCAGATGATTAGATATTGTAAGGAGCGGCTGATTAGATATTGTAAGGAGCGGCTGTGCTGCACACCAAGATATTGTAAGGAGCGGCTGTGCTGCACACCAAGATATTGTAAGGAGCGGCTGTGCTGCACACCAAGATATTGTAAGGAGCGGCTGTGCTGCACACCAAGATATTGTAAGGAGCGGCTGTGCTGCACACCAGATATTGTAAGGAGCGGCTGTGCTGCACACCAAGATATTGTAAGGAGCGGCTGTGCTGCACACCGAGATATTGTAAGGAGCGGCTGTGCTGCACACCAAGATATTGTAAGGAGCGGCTGTGCTGCACACCGAGATATTGTAAGGAGCGGCTGTGCTGCACACCGAGATATTGTAAGGAGCGGCTGTGCTGCACACCGAGATATTGTAAGGAGCGGCTGTGCTGCACACCGAGATATTGTAAGGAGCGGCTGTGCTGCACACCGAGATATTGTAAGGAGCGGCTGTGCTGCACACCGAGATATTGTAAGGAGCGGCTGTGCTGCACACCGAGATATTGTAAGGAGCGGCTGTGCTGCACACCGAGATATTGTAAGGAGCGGCTGTGCTGCACTCCGAGATATTGTAAGGAGCGGCTGTGCTGCACACCAAGATATTGTAAGGAGTGGCTGTGCTGCACACCGAGATATTGTAAGGAGCGGCTGTGCTGCACACCAAGATATTGTAAGGAGCGGCTGTGCTGCACACCAAGATATTGTAAGGAGCGGCTGTGCTGCACACCGAGATATTGTAAGGAGCGGCTGTGCTGCACACCAAGATATTGTAAGGAGCGGCTGTGCTGCACACCAAGATATTGTAAGGAGCGGATGATTAGATATTGTAAGGAGCGGCTGTGCTGCACACCGAGATATTGTAAGGAGCGGATGATTAGATATTGTAAGGAGCGGCTGATTAGATATTGTAAGGAGCGGCTGTGCTGCACACCAAGATATTGTAAGGAGCGGATGATTAGATATTGTAAGGAGCGGCTGTGCTGCACACCAAGATATTGTAAGGAGCAGCTGTGCTGCACACCGAGATATTGTAAGGAGCGGCTGTGCTGCACACCAAGATATTGTAAGGAGCGGCTGTGCTGCACACCAAGATATTGTAAGGAGCGGATGATTAGATATTGTAAGGAGCGGCTGTGCTGCACACCGAGATATTGTAAGGAGCGGATGATTAGATATTGTAAGGAGCGGCTGATTAGATATTGTAAGGAGCGGCTGTGCTGCACACCAAGATATTGTAAGGAGCGGATGATTAGATATTGTAAGGAGCGGCTGTGCTGCACACCAAGATATTGTAAGGAGCGGATGATTAGATATTGTAAGGAGCGGCTGTGCTGCACACCAAGATATTGTAAGGAGCGGATGATTAGATATTGTAAGGAGCGGCTGTGCTGCACACCAAGATATTGTAAGGAGCGGCTGTGCTGCACACCAAGATATTGTAAGGAGCGGATGATTAGATATTGTAAGGAGTGGCTGTGCTGCACACCGAGATATTGTAAGGAGCGGATGATTAGATATTGTAAGGAGTGGCTGATTAGATATTGTAAGGAGCGGCTGTGCTGCACACCAAGATATTGTAAGGAGCGGCTGATTAGATATTGTAAGGAGCGGCTGTGCTGCACACCAAGATATTGTAAGGAGCGGATGATTAGATATTGTAAGGAGCGGCTGTGCTGCACACCAAGATATTGTAATGAGCGGATGATTAGATATTGTAAGGAGCGGCTGTGCTGCACACCAAGATATTGTAAGGAGCGGATGATTAGATATTGTAAGGAGCGGCTGTGCTGCACACCAAGATATTGTAAGGAGCGGATAATTAGATATTGTAAGGAGCGGATGATTAGATATTGTAAGGAGCGGATGATTAGATCTTGTAAGGAGCGGCTGATTAAGTATTGTGATTATTGTCTTATATTTACATTTTACAATAATAAATTATGGTAAAAATTGGAAAATATGCCCACAAACAAACTGGCTTTTATGCAATTACCATTTGTAAATTATATCTCTTTGTGAATATTATGAATTATAGTATTATATGAAGGAAAGTAAAGAGACTTTAAACAGTTGAAGAGTTATGAACAAGACATTAAATATAGCCACTTTACTATTGTGAAATCGTACAGACGGATCTGTAGACCAGTGGTAACACGCTGGACTGGTACTCCATGGATCGCAGGTTTGATCCCCCGTCTGACCCTAATAAAATTAACAGTCTTTCAGATGGGACGTTAAACCGAGGTCTCGTGTAGGTGCTTTACACCGTGTACGTAAAAGAACCAGAGGAGACTCTGGAATGGGTCTCTCTCTGTATCATTGCACTATCCTCCAAAATCTAAAATGAATAATATCTTCAGGAGGCGTCGCTCATATGGACAACCGGTAGCGACGATAAATAAACGCAAACACACACATTTGTTAAGTCGTGACCATGAAGGAACATGGTTAGAACATGGGTTCTGCACACATCGTCTGTCTCGTTGAACATTTCATACAAGGTTATTGACAAGCCTTGTAGGCATTTAGAAGACTTGACCGGACAAGAAATGGAGGGACATATGTGACTCCTATATAGTGCCCATATACTTCGTAGCTGGGGGTATAAAAATATGCATTATTCCACAGCTTCCAACATGTGACATAAAATGTCACGAGTGAAATAACAAAGTCATTGGAAAGCATGGAATACAAGGAAAGATTCACAATGCATCATCAATGGTATCCAATAACAGTAAGATCTTCTTACAGGTTTTAGCCTCTCCAGGATCCAGTCTCATATCACAGAATAATATTTTTGGCTTTGTGGACAGCACAGTCATTCCTCGTTCCCCTTTACTTGGTATAAATGACGTGTCACAACCTGGTAAAATTAAACAGACATGATTCAGTGTAGCTTCAGTTTTTCGTCATCCACATGATCAACCCATTCAACACCATGGACTGGTGCATGATATTTTTATACCAATAAATTAATAAAAAAATTATATTTGGACCAGTCCATTTATCAAAATGAGTAATTTTGTCTAAAAATAATACCGGTAATATTACTGGCAAAAAGTGCAGATCCTGATGAGATGGCTCATCATGAGCCGAGCCGGCTCATCTGGATATACACTTTTTGTAATCCTATTTAGAGGTCTGTAGTGTTGAAAGGGTTAATACGGGATCACAAACTGCTGAACAAAACCTCATAATAACCGTTCTAATAAGCCATGTGACCGTGAGGTTGATCTTTCAAGGTCAAATCAAGATTATGTAAATATCTTGTTAAATGCGTCTCTGTGGCCCAGTGGTTAAGGCGTCTGCCTACAGAGCGGGAGGTCGAAGGTTCGAATCTCGTCAGGGGTTCGTTCTGATATGGCCGGTTGGTGAGCCGCCAGCTAGTTAAATAATGGTTACCGATTGCTTACCAGCCTGGCGTCTGGCATACAAACATAGGATTCGGGAAAAACAAAAAGTATAAAAAGTGGTGTCTCATAAGTCAGAAATGGTTGGCCCTTTAAATAGGGGGGACACTATAATAAACAAACACTATACAAGATAACTCACACATGCAAAGGATCATGTATAGGAAATCTCACATAGCCTTTAAATTAGGCTAGATAACATTACCTTAGCTTGACATAATCTCAAGGTTATGTGAACTGACTACAGTGTATTGCCATTATTTGCATATTCGATTTGCGGGACTAAAATATGCAATGAAGAGTAACATGCAATAAATAGAACATGCTTATTTCCCAGCATATTGCAATTACCGGGTATTATAGTACTGCATATTGCAATTACCGGGTATTATAGTACTGCATATTGCAATTACTGGGTATTATAGTACTGCATATTGCAATTACCGGGTATTATAGTACTGCATATTGCAATTACCAGGTATTATAGTACTGCATATTGCAATTACCGGGTATTATAGTACTGCATATTGCAATTACCGGGTATTATAGTACTGCATATTGCAATTACAGGGTATTATAGTACTGCATATTGCAATTACAGGGTATTATAGTACTGCATATTGCAATTACCGGGTATTATAGTACTGCATATTGCAATTACCGGGTATTATAGTACTGCATATTGCAATTACCGGGTATTATAGTACTGCATATTGCAATTACCAGGTATTATAGTACTGCATATTGCAATTACCGGGTATTATAGTACTGCATATTGCAATTACAGGGTATTATAGTACTGCATATTGCAATTACCGGGTATTATAGTACTGCATATTGCAATTACCGGGTATTATAGTACTGCATATTGCAATTACAGGGTATTATAGTACTGCATATTGCAATTACCGGGTATTATAGTACTGCATATTGCAATTACCGGGTATTATAGTACTGCATATTGCAATTACCGGGTATTATAGTACTGCATATTGCAATTACAGGGTATTATAGTACTGCATATTGCAATTACAGGGTATTATAGTACTGCATATTGCAATTACCGGGTATTATAGTACTGCATATTGCAATTACCGGGTATTATAGTACTGCATATTGCAATTACCGGGTATTATAGTACTGCATATTGCAATTACAGGGTATTATAGTACTGCATATTGCAATTACAGGGTATTATAGTACTGCATATTGCAATTACAGGGTATTATAGTACTGCATATTGCAATTACCGGGTATTATAGTACTGCATATTGCAATTACCGGGTATTATAGTACTGCATATTGCAATTACAGGGTATTATAGTACTGCATATTGCAATTACAGGGTATTATAGTACTGCATATTGCAATTACCGGGTATTATAGTACTGCATATTGCAATTACAGGGTATTATAGTACTGCATATTGCAATTACCGGGTATTATAGTACTGCATATTGCAATTACCGGGTATTATAGTACTGCATATTGCAATTACAGGGTATTATAGTACTGCATATTGCAATTACCGGGTATTATAGTACTGCATATTGCAATTACCGGGTATTATAGTACTGCATATTGCAATTACAGGGTATTATAGTACTGCATATTGCAATTACAGGGTATTATAGTACTGCATATTGCAATTACCGGGTATTATAGTACTGCATATTGCAATTACCGGGTATTATAGTACTGCATATTGCAATTACAGGGTATTATAGTACTGCATATTGCAATTACCGGGTATTATAGTACTGCATATTGCAATTACCGGGTATTATAGTACTGCATATTGCAATTACATGGTATTATAGTACTGCATATTGCAATTACATGGTATTATAGTACTGCATATTGCAATTACCGGGTATTATAGTACTGCATATTGCAATTACCGGGTATTATAGTACTGTATATTGCAATTACCGGGTATTATAGTACTGCATATTGCAATTACAGGGTATTATAGTACTGCATATTGCAATTACATGGTATTATAGTACTGCATATTGCAATTACATGGTATTATAGTACTGCATATTGCAATTACATGGTATTATAGTACTGCATATTGCAATTACATGGTATTATAGTACTGCATATTGCAATTACATGGTATTATAGTACTGCATATTGCAATTACCGGGTATTATAGTACTGCATATTGCAATTACATGGTATTATAGTACTGCATATTGCAATTACAGGGTATTATAGTACTGCATATTGCAATTACATGGTATTATAGTACTGCATATTGCAATTACATGGTATTATAGTACTGCATATTGCAATTACCGGGTATTATAGTACTGCATATTGCAATTACATGGTATTATAGTACTGCATATTGCAATTACCGGGTATTATAGTACTGCATATTGCAATTACCGGGTATTATAGTACTGCATATTGCAATTACCGGGTATTATAGTACTGCATATTGCAATTACCAGGTATTATAGTACTGCATATTGCAATTACAGGGTATTATAGTACTGCATATTGCAATTACCGGGTATTATAGTACTGCATATTGCAATTACCGGGTATTATAGTACTGCATATCGCAATTACCGGGTATTATAGTACTGCATATTGCAATTACCGGGTATTATAGTACTGCATATTGCAATTACACGATATTATAGTACTGCATATTGCAATTACAGGGTATTATAGTACTGCATATTGCAATTACAGGGTATTATAGTACTGCATATTGCAATTACCGGGTATTATAGTACTGCATATTGCAATTACAGGGTATTATAGTACTGCATATTGCAATTACTGGGTATTATAGTACTGCATATTGCAATTACCGGGTATTATAGTACTGCAATGAAACAATGTTATATGGCATGAAAGCTTAACTGTGTTCATTCGTGTGGGAGGAAACCGGAGTACCCGGAGAAAACCGATCTGGCTACCTTGTTGCAGATTTCGATTATTTTCCTGCTACAAGTCGAAACAGTCCCTACGGTTCAATTTAACGATCGATTCCCGATTCTTTCCGGTTCCTAATTGGGCACTAATTGGTACTCACCAGAGCTGGATGCATCTTCTGCGGAGAGCTGATCAGTCTGTGGTAGAAATACCCGACTTTCGCTCACTGAACACTGGCAGTGGATCTGTGCACTCGCCCACGATAAACTGTCAGCACCATTTCTGAAAGGTATAATACCGCGATGAACTGTCAGGATTATTTCGGAATCGCTACATGTATAAACATCGGAAAAATATTCATGTCCCATATACCGTGACGGTAAACAGTCTGCACAATTTCTGAAAAGGTCAAATACCACGACGGTAAACAGTCTGCACAATTTCTGAAAAGGTCAAATACCACGACGGTAAACACTCCGCACAATTTCTGAAAGGTCAAATACCACAACGATAAACACTCCGCACACTTTCTGAAAGGTCAAATACCACGACGGTAAACACTCCGCACAATTTCTGAAAGGTCAAATACCACGACGGTAAACACTCCGCACAATTTCTGAAAGGTCACATATCATGATAAAATAAACAAAATCTTGTGCACATACATGTAACTTGGTAGATGTACTTGTTGTCGAGTTGGGCTATAGAGCGCACAGTAATGTACAGGTAATGTACGTTGGAGGCATATCTCCAATGGATTTGTAAAACTAGCATTTATAAGTAGATCATATCAAATATAGTTTCATACATAGCTAGAGGGGGGTGACATCTTGTTGCAAAATGTCATATTTCTTGTAGATTTCTTTGAAAACTCATTTATTGGTTGAATCTGAGGTCTGCACACAGTCAGCTCAACTAATCAGAAAGCTGAAGATTATTTGTAAATACATTCAAACATTTGTTAGTGATCACTATATTAAGAAGCCATCTGTGTTAAGCAGCCACTTTCTGTGATTCCCTTAGCCGGCTGCTTAAGACAGGTTTGACTGTAGAATGTTAATGCAATTCCGACATAGGTCACCATATTATATACCGAGTCAAAAAAGAAACGATACCAAACTAAAAATGACGTAAAACGGATAAAACCATAGAAAGGTTTAATATATTATTACGTATCAGTACCGGGTATCTTATTGCAACGTCAGTCAACCATAAACACAGGTAAATAAACACCCAATAATCCTGGAACGCCGAATTTCCGATTTGCACGTGCTCCTCAACAAAGACAACTTCCTACACATGTACAAATCGGAAAACCGGTTTATTGTACTGGTATTGCATTATCATCGAGGAAAAACACCGTACATACCCATTGTTACCTCTAACAAAATGCCTAGGCTAAACCACAATCAGAGAATGCGTGCCATTGGCATGATTGACGGCGGTTTACGTCAGCGTGACATTGCAAATCGACTCGGGGTTACGCGGATCACGATAACACGTCTACTTCGCCGTTATCGAACACATGGATCGGTGGATGACCGTCCAAGATCTGGTCGACCATGTGTGACGACGCGTGAACAGGACCGTCACATTCGGACTTCACATTTACGTGACCTGTTCCTACCTGCTACGCACACAGCTGCCGTTACTCCTGGGATGACCAACAATCGCATCAGTGCACAAACAGTCAGGAACCGGCTCGGTGAACGTGGCATTCGTGCCTATCGGCCATACGTTGGACCCATCCCGACACGACGTCACCGTGACGTACGGCGGGAATGGATGACGGAACGTGCTCGCTGGACTCGGTTACAGTGGAATTCGGTGATGCTTAGCGATGAATCGCAGTTCTGTTTGCGTCGAGCGGATGGCAGAGAGCGGGTATATCGCAGACGCGGTGAACGTTACGCCGACGCATGTGTACGTCAGGTCGATCTGTTCGGGGGCGGAAGCGTTATCGCGTGGGGCGGTATCACCTTCGGCAGTCGCACTGAACTGTTAGTGGTGGACGGGAACCTAAACGCCCAGCGGTACTGTGATGAGATCCTTGCACCAGTTGTTGTGCCGTTCTTTAACGCCAACAGAAACGTCACACTGTTCCAACAGGACAACGCCAGGTGTCATACTGCTCGGATTTCCACCACATTATTGGAGCAGAACAATATTGAAACCCTGCCGTGGCCTGCTTTGTCACCAGACTTGTCACCCATAGAACATTTGTGGGATACGTTAGACTGCCGCGTCAGACGACGTCAGCCGGTAACGTTAAACCAACTGAGGGATGTTTTGCGTCAGGAGTGGACAAATATTGACCAGCAAGAGATTCAGACACTCTTCCGTTCGATGCGACGGCGGTGCATTGCAGTGAGAGACGCAAATGGTGCCCATACTCGGTATTGACGTCTGTGTGAAAACTCCATTAGACCCCTGTCCGACTAATTACGTCATCATGCAGCAGACAGTTTCGGAGGCTCATTGTGCTTTATGTGCTCCTCTTTCAAACATGTTGGACTATCATCTTAAGAATTTTCTTAATAAATGTTGAAATTATAGACACATAAACACCAGGTATCGTTTCTTTTTTGACTCAGTATAACTATACTCACTGAATGGGTCCATTATTTTTAAAGGTGATGTCGCACTGCAATGTTTCTCCTGCAAGAAATACTGTCCCTCTCTTCAAAATGGCCGTCACTTCAATCATGATGAACTGGTTCCAGAATGTAATTTGCAAAGCTGTGGATATGACTCACACTGGCTACAATTCTGACAATTTAGTATGCATGATGACCAATCTTAGTGGAAGGCTGTCTGCAATTGCTAAAGATACAAAACATTTTTCATATTTTCTGTAATTATTTTATTTCGTACTGATCATTGTAATGTTGAATAATCAATGGACAACTTCTTCTCTCCCTTGGTATAGGAATTCAACAGATGTGGATACAGTATCAGGGCTCATTCTAGAGGGCGACTTGGGTGAAATAGTCGATGTAGCTGACTTCGCCCCCTAGGGGCCCCACTTCTCAAAAAAAAATTAAAATGTTACTATTTTCATACCAATTTTTTTTCAGTAACGAACGATTATGCTATAAAAAAGATCTTATATTCATGTTCATTTGTTATTGAATCTATTTAACTCATATTCTAGAAATGATAAAAACTTGGCAGAGGCGAGGCAAATGTTTATCATTTTTAGAATACGAGTTATGGGGCGAGTCTTAATCACTTTTAGAATACGAGTTATGGGGCGAGTCTTTATCATTTTTAGAATACGAGTTATGGGGCGAGTCTTTATCATTTTTAGAATACGAGTTAAGGGGCGAGTCTTTATCATTTTTAGAATACGAGTTAAGGGGCGAGTCTTTATCATTTTTAGAATACGAGTTAAGGGGCGAGTCTATATCATTTTTAGAATACGAGTTAAATAAATACAATAACAAATGACCACTCATTTAATATCCTATATATATGCATGGGTCATACTTAAGACATTTTCTACTCCAGTATAAATCCTATTCTAACCACAGGTTCATGATACAATGTCAATATCCCCACACCCAACTTACTTAACTAGTAGAGTGGTGTAACCTATGCTCGGCGTATTTCTATGCTCAGCGTATTCCTATGCTCGGCGTATTCCTATGCTCGGCGTATTCCTATGCTCGGCATATTCCTATGCTCGGCGTATTCCTATGCTCGGCATATTCCTATGCTCGGCGTATTCCTATGCTCGGTGTATTCCTATGCTCGGCGTATTCCTATGCTCGGCGTATTTGTTCATTTACATCCGTATTTAAAATATTTATACAGTTCTAGTCTAATTTCGCTGAGGCATGGTTCAATAGCATTCCGTTGCGTGTAATGGTAACCTGATGCAACTGTCACATGAATGGTCCAGCAGAGCAGACGAATATAAACAAACAAATCATTGGGATAGTATTTTCACCGAAACTGATACAGTGTATGAGCAATTCAGGTAGCTATCCGAATTTGAAAAATCTACACCTAACCCGAAAAATAGTTTCTATACCATTTCTGATTAAGACCAATAAATGTTTTTATTCAATGATGTTATGGTGAATAAATAAAATAAAACAAGTATGCCGTGCATAGGTGCCCTGAAGTCTTCCCCATATAAACGGGTGCCGACCCGACACCATTGCGACTGCTGTATTGAGCAGCAAGGTCATATGGTGAAGCTAAAACTGTCAACAAGAGTTTTTTGAAAGTTGTTTTCATGACTTAAGAAAATAATAATACACGACAAGTGCAATTAACATTTTATACTGGTCATTATATATGGGATTTACACTGAGCATAGGTTCCACCACTCTATATGAGTGTGTGTGTGTATTGACAACTTTTGTATATTCCATTTATTATGTCAAACCCTTGTGGGAGCATGGAGATGTTTCCCGGGCAGGCTTAGCTGACCTAAACAGTCAACGAATACTAAGCAATGTGCATGAGGTCCCTTGCTGAATGAAAGTACATTCGACATGGTTCGTGTTGTGACCAATTAACGAACTGTGAATGTGTGGTGTCCGTTGTCAAGTGGTAGAGCGTCGGATTTGGAATCAAACGGTCCCGGGTTCGATACTCGGTCAGGCCACGTATGTAGTGCCATTGAGCAAGGCACCTCGCACACATTGCTTAGTACTGGTTAATCGCTTAGGTCGGTTAAGCCTGCCCAGGAAAACATGTCTAAATCCCCGCGAGGGGTTTGACATTAAAGGAACATACATACATACTGGTGAAGCCTCGATACCAAATCCTACGCTATACCACTGGATCACACATGATACTTTCATCACATATCACTATTTATCAGTTGTCAACTGTGGGCTCTGAAGATAGAGAATTCTAAGACGGCGTGCTAGACATCTCGGCTTGACCACTCTCATCACTGCTAATGTGATTTTATAATCCCGGTCGAATTTTAATGAGTACGAAACGATTACAAAATAAATTAAGTCATAATTTAGATATCTGAATATAGTATGCACATGTTAACTGTTCTAAATTGTTAAAATGTTAGTAATATTGTACCAG
Organism: Archivesica marissinica; assembly: GCA_014843695.1. Classification (NCBI taxonomy): domain Eukaryota; kingdom Metazoa; phylum Mollusca; class Bivalvia; order Venerida; family Vesicomyidae; genus Archivesica; species Archivesica marissinica. The sequence continues at coordinate 29,073,445 of CM026394.1, forward strand.
GTACGTGCGAAACAATGATAATGTCATTGTGGACTGTAAACATATGACCATACCTAAACACTGCTGGCATGTTATTCGGCCCAGTTATTCATACCTCAGTTACACAGTTGTCGCCCTAACATAGAATTACGATAAAAACCTGTTTAATGCCGGTACACCGGCAGTCGAAACTAAATATTCCAGCTCACTAGAAGTTGTTTATTTTTTAACGATGAAGTGTAAACTGGCATACCATTAGACAGTCATTAGAAGACTATCACCAGGTTAGTATCACCGAATGTAAATATTCCGCACTATATACTGAAGAGTTATGGGAACATTTTTCTAATGCTCTAAATACGGGTATTTAAACTTTCAGATTTAACGTATTTTATAATTATTTACATAAAACAATCACTTTTTTAAAGATTGTATACGAAATAAGCTTTTAATGCGCTCCTTCCGTAGACGAATGCTCCTTCCGCGGAAGGAGCGCTCCTTCCGGGTTTCAGTCATACCGTCTAAATTCCATTACATATAAATGGATTCCATCCAAACAGTCATCGATAAGAGATCACCTACCCTGGGTCAACCAGAGTGTTAAGCGAATGATTAGGAGGCGACATATGGCCATTACAATACTAGGAAGTCAAGCACGCCTTCAAATCGCAAGAAATTCCTGGATCTCAAACATTTAGTGCGGAAAAAGGTCAAAAGAGGCTTATCACAAATATCTTGAAAGCATCCTAAATCTTAACAGTGCTAATGCCTCCCATCCTTACAGACAAAACGCCAAGATTACCCGGTTTTTCTGACTGTACTACACTTGTAACCTAATATCTGTTTTAGCTTTTGTATATAATATGCTGAATTATTAAATTGTTCCAACAAATAAATATGTTATGACGCTGCGCCGTGCTTTTTGATGTTTTCCGAATAATATATACAGGGGTGCCGTGTTTTATACCTGTACACCGACGACAACAACAACAACAACAACAGCAGCAATGGCGGACAAAATATCAGCGGAGGAAATTGCCAAAATGAAAGTACGATTTGGACGTTACAATCTTATTTTTACTAGTGAATCAAACGAAAATAATACTGTATTAATAATTATCCTCCAAGAACTTATATGTTGCGTTGGGTGCTTTCAACTTAAAGAGAATAACCAAAGCTCTTTTGTGCGGCGTGTATCTGTGTACACTATCCGTCACAGGCACAAGACACACATTTTATTTGGCCATATGGTCATATAGTAAGTAATGTTTACTAAAGGCAACCAACGGAAATGAAACATACATGCTGAGACATCGACAAGAAACTAGGTAAAATCGACCAGATCACTGATATGCCCTTGCGGCCGTGACGGAAGACCGTATCAAGAAATCCTTTTTATTTCATGGAGATCAATTGGTCTATCTATCTGAATGCAGGAGGTTTCGTCAACTGGAGGTTTCGTCAACAAGGCAATATAGAGGGAAATTGTTAAGAGGTTTCGATTATGTGAGAGGTTTCGTCAATTAGGCGATTAAGCAACAATAATTGAAGCTTGCAAGCTATAAAAAAACACTTAAAACACAAAAATATATCTAAAAATATGTCTATTCACTGTATCCTTTCTAATGAGCACTTTCTGATCAAGCACTTAACTAACACTTTTTATTACGGCGCCAGCACCTAATCTTCATAAGTGAAGGGAGTGCTGCTTAAACAAAGAAGAAACAAAGAAGAATGTAAGCCCTTTTTTTCGAGATGCATGTCACATGCCAAAGCCAAGTAAAGATATATATTCCACTGGAATCAGCGGATCTACCGGAAGATTTCTACACTGGGACTGTCAGCCATCTATAACAAATATACATAAAAATCACATAAAAATGAAAATAACACATAGGTCAATTAATGTCCATAACTAAGTCCTTGCCAATTAATAACTTGCAAACATTTCACATCGTTGACGAAACCTCCAGGGTTGACGAAACCTCCGACACCCATCTATCTTCCTTTAATGTTGAACTCCTCGCGGGGACATACACATGTTAAATAACACCAGAATGGTACACTGTTTCATCGTGAACAGCAGGAAATGCAATGTTGTCGTTGTTGCTGGGCGTTCGGTTGTTCCCACATGTACCATTTTCGTCCACAACGTGATTCGCGAAAAATGCATCTCCCTCGCGGAAAAAAAAAGACCATGATTTTCCACTATGAGATAAATCTTCCTCTCGTGGTAAGGTGGAAATAGAAAAGTCTGCGGGACGTGTAGTCAAGTTGGACCAATTCACTCTCAGTCAAGACTAAACGAAACACCGACCTAAGACAAGTCGGACCACATTTTCATTGGTCAAGTCGCTGCACATTTCATAAGCAAATAAACTGTGCTAAACTATAGAGTGGTGGAACCTATGCTCAGCGTAAATCCTACATATCATGGCCTATAAAAAAGTTAAATGCGCTTGTCGTATATTATTATTTTCTTGGATCGTGAACACAACTTTCATAAAATTGTTTTTGAAAATTTTAGCTTCATTACGTAACCATGCGCCTAAATACAGCTATCACAACGGCACCTGTTTCCATGGGGAACTAGATACTTTAGGGCACCTATGCACGGCATACATTAATTTTTTTATTTATGCATGGGTAAATGTTGAATATATTATTTTGACTTATTAACATCAATAACTCATAAGAAACTTTTTTCTGGTTATTTGTACCTTTTCCCCCAATCCGGATAGCCACCTGAAATGCTCATAAACCCACATGTCGGTGGGAAAAAAATTCCCGACAAGTTGTCTGTTTATATTCTGCTACTGAACCAGTCAGGTGACAGTTGCATTAGGCTACTGGTATGCACAACTGAATGCTATTGAACCATGCTTCACCTCTGTCAACGAAAATAGGTTAAAACTATTTAAATATTTTAAATACGGATGTAAATGGGGAAAATACGCCGAGCATAGGTTCCACCACTCTATAGACTATATACGATGTATAGACATTTACAACATGTAAAATATATTTAGATACTTTATAACTACTTCAAATGACTATATGTTTCAGGTCACTTTGAGTTTTAGGCTTTGCCTTGTTCAAATTAATTATTATAACATGATTAATTAATTTCTTTTTTAAAGCTGTTTGGCAATGTACTTTGCCATCAATGGCTTTCAGTTGAAAAGAAAAATGAGATTCGATAACGTTTTGTTAAAATCAAGTTGATTTAATTATTTGGTCATTTTATGTAAGAATCTTGCCAAACTTGATCATGTTGCCACTTAACATGTCAATGATTAATATAAATAGTATGAAAGTCAAGTTTATTTATATAAATTATAAGACAGACAAGCTTTGTGGACATTAATTAACTCTTCTTTACTCTAGTGGCGAAAGTAACAGTCAAATATGACATGTATTTGATCCGAATAAATATGTTTAAACTAAATATGATATGAAATTTCATTAGAATTGTGTTGTAAAGTCATTTTTTATAGCCCATTCTACCAATTCATGTTTGTATACTGCAGGTGACAGAATTGAAGAAAGTGTTAAAAGAGAGAGGTCTTACTGTAACAGGCACTAAGAGTGAACTACATGACAGATTATCTAGCCATATAGCCATGCATTCAGAGGAAGGTAGGTTTAATCGTGGCTAGACTTAGAACGGTGCAGTGGGGAGATGTTAGTTGTTACCTGCTGGATACATTATCTATAGCTGTACATGTACAGTCAGAGGAAGGTAGGTTTAATCGTGGCTAGACTTAACGGTGCAGTGGGGAGATGTTACCTGCTGGATACATTATCTATAGCTGTACATGTACAGTCAGGGCAAGGTAGGTTTAATCGTGGATAGACTTAGAACGGTGCAGTGGGGAGATGTTACCTGCTGGATACATTATCTATAGCCGTACATGTACAGTCAGAGCAAGGTAGGTTTAATCGTGGCTTCAGTTAGAATGTGTGGGGTCACCGGGTGTGACCTACACGATACATGATCTATAGCCATGCAGTAAAATCAAGGTAGGTTTAATCGTGGCTTCACTTAGAACGTGGGGGATGTGACTTGCTGGATACATTAACTATAGCCATGCAGTCAAAGCAAGGTCGGTTTAATCGTGGCTAGACATAGAATGTGGGGGTGTGTGACCTGCTGGATACATTAACTATAGCCATGCAGTCAAAGCAAGGTAGGTTTAATCGTAGCTAGACTTAGAATGTGGGGGTGTGTGACCTGCTGGATACATTATCTATAGCTGTACAGCCAGAGCAAGGTAGGTTTAATCGTGGATGGACTTAAGAACATGGATGTGTGTGACCTGCTGGATAAATGATCTATAGCTGTACAGGCAAGGAATGTATGATTACTATTGGCTAGAGTAATATCCGGGGGGTGACCTGCTGGATAGATTATCTATAGCCATGCAATTCAAGGACGGTTGGTTTCATTGTGGCTAGACTTAGATCCCGGGGAGAGGAGGGAAATGTGACCTGCTGGATAGATTATCTATAGCAATGCAGTCAGAGCAATGCACGATTAATAAGGGTTAGAATTAGAACCGGGGTGGGGGAAGAGAGTCCTGCTGGATAGGGATAGTTTATCTCTGTAGCTGTACAGTCAAATGATGTTAGAATTGGGGGGGGGGGCTGAATTGGTCTGTTACAAGCAGTAAGAATGAACTCCTTGGTTAGAACATACCAGATGCATCTTCAACAAAGCAATATTTCTGAATTTTACTCGATGTATGGGGGGGGGGGGTAGGAGGTGCAATTGTATTTAAGCATGTTTAATTATGTTAACACACAGCTAAAATGTTCATATTCATTGCCAGATCCAGATTTTTCTTTCTATGATGACAACATTCTTCTTCACTGTGAGTGTATCTCGAGCTTGAAGGCGACTTGGGAGAAGTTCTTGCAATATTTCCTACTCTGAACTCTGGGAGATGTTTTTATCATATAGAATATATTGAGGGCACTTAGCTTAGTCAACAAACCCTGCTTATCATATACTTCGCTTAGTCAACAAACCCTGCTTATCATATAGACAACTCTTCAGAAAAATATTCCAACAGGGTAAAAGAAAGAAAAAGAATACCGTATAATGAGTAATTTTCACGACATGCTATTTTCACGATTCCACTGCAAAATGCGTTATCACAATTTAAATTTTCATTAATTTGCAATCTCAAAAAATTATTATTTTCACGTTTTATTACCCGGTATATTACCGCTGTACATTATTTCGCTACTATTCACTACTGTAAATAAATAAATACAACTTTTCTCAAGACTGCAAATAGATGAATCTATCCAAGGGAGGTAACTACATGTAAATTTCAAAACGGAAAGTTTTTATATTATTTTTTCTTTATTCGTATTTACTATTTATTTGCATATGACTAAAATCGTTCTGCTACACAATTACAATTAACAAAATTAATAAGACACGGGTTACTGAGGAATGTGCACATGGTTGTGAAAACAATGCGTTTCAAAGGATAGCAGACATTGAGCGAGAGTTATGTCGGCCAAACAGTTTGGTTACCGCTATTTAGCAGTTATAGCATGCATGTTGGGAAGACATTTTATTGTTATACAGGGTTCATTCTAGGTTAGAATTTTTGGGAGAAGTGAGAAAGCGTGTGATCGCTTCCTTAAATGGTGTTCTTTAGTATACTTCTGCAAAATAGGGTTAACATACACACACAGTACAACCATTAAATACAACATTTGAATAGAAGGAGTGCTTTATAATGGGCCAGTGTATCTTACTAGACATAATTTTGTTTGAAAACCGTAAAAACCAGGGCGAAGTCAGGGTCCCTAGGGTGACAATTTCGCCCACATCGCCCTCTAAACTGATCCCTGGTTATACACCTTACCTATAGTGCACAGACCGTTATAAAGAAAATCGAACCTTTCATTGTCCATCAACCATGATTACAGTTAATTATATACAAGTAACAGCGTAAGAAGTGAGACATACTTATTGTTAGATTTGAAAGTACATTTTTGTACATTATATCTAACTTATATATACTCGATTAACTTTACCTGTACAAATTATATCAAGCATACCACATTTGTTGGATGAAATGGCAGACAATACAACATGAAAATAATCCCAAGAACTGAGATATTTTAGCGATTTTTATATTCAAATATAGCGAAAATATTCATCCCGCGAAAAAAACTTGTTATACGGTACACACAGAGCCTGGTGCTAGGGTTGTCTGGGAGGGGTAGGCCTGTCCCTCGGGGAAATATTACATTATCCTCACAGTTTACAAACAGAGTGAGATATTCTCAAAGAAGATAACTTTATTCAAACACGATGATAGCAATTTCAAACAGGGTGGCTCTTACCAGTTTATTTGACGTATGGAAAACCTGCTCTAAACTTCTCCTTACCTTGAAAGCTCAACAAGGTATCATTACCTTCTTTTGTTTGTGTTCAGTTTTATGTAATATTTGTTACATTTTTATATTTACTTTCATGTTTAGAATTCTTGCATGCATGCTTTTGTTTTGTTTAAGAACATTGATCTTGGCATACAGGGCTTGAGCTGGAGAGGAAATCTGCCTTAGCTCCCTCAATAGTTTCAACTGGAGCCGTTACGATTGTGCCCTTAGGCAAGGCATTTAAATTCCACATTGCATCTTCTCTCTCCCTCATGGCGATGGATTCCATCAGGAATGAGGTCTCGAGAGTAAAATAACTTGTTTCGCAATCAAGCTAAAATAAATTTGTATAAACCAAGCTTAACTGAGGGAGAAGTTGTTTCCCATGGCGAGCATTTGGTTTGGGCATCGTGCTTCTTCCTGATAGACCAGAAACTTCTCCATAATATATCATCTATACACAACCTGATAGACCAGAAACTTCTCCATAATATATCATCTATACACAACTTGATAGACCTGAAACTTCTCCATAATATATCATCTAAACACAACCTGATAGACCAGAAACTTCATAATATATCATCTATACACAACCTGATAGACCAGAAATCTCTCCATAATATATCATCTATACACAACCGATAGACCAGAAACTCTCCATAATATATCATCTGTACACAACATGATAGACCAGAAACTTCTCCATAATATATCATCTATACACAACATGATAGACCAGAAACTTCTCCATAATATATCATCTATACACAACATGATAGACCAGAAACTTCTCCATAATATATCATCTATACACAACATGATAGGCCAGAAACTTCTCCATAATATATCATCTATACACAACCTGATAGACCAGAAACTTCTCCATAATATATCATCTATACACAACATGATAGACCAGAAACTTCTCCATAATATATCATCTATACACAACATGATAGACCAGAAACTTCTCCATAATATATCATCTATACACAACATGATAGGCCAGAAACTTCTCCATAATATATCATCTATACACAACCTGAAACTTCTCCATAATATATCATCTATACACAACTTGATAGGCCAGAAACTTCTCCATAATATATCATCTATACACAACTTGATAGGCCAGAAACTTCTCCATAATATATCATCTATACACAACCTGATAGACCAGAAACTTCTCCATAATATATCATCTATGCACAACCTGATAGACCAGAAACTTCTCCATAATATATCATCTATACACAACTTGATAGGCCAGAAACTTCTCCATAATATATCATCTATACACAACATGATAGGCCAGAAACTTCTCCATAATATATCATCTAAATAATATATCATCCATACACAGAGTTCTAATTGTCTCGTCCACTTGTGCAAAGCGAGACTAAACAATTACATATAGCTAAAATGTCGTCAAATTTAATGCTTTGATAACTTGCATACTATTTCTAGGGGTTGTTTCTCTGCCCCCACAAGAGTGACATTGAACTTGCAATCTGGCCGAACATATTATGATTTCAGAAATTATTTATGTGTCAAAAATATACTCAAAACATTATCATTTCTCAAAAACTGGCAATGTTATCGCTTTGGGGACTTCGTTTTACACGTCCGAGGATTAATTCTGTACACCCACAATAAGTCCCCACCCTACCAGTGACCTTAATTCAATTCAAACTTTATTAGAGTTTTACAAAACAAATATCATTACCATACATGTAGCTATTCTCGACATTCTTTAAGTTTAAATTTTATTTATTTTACAACGATTGCGAAACACGTTCTAACAACTTATATTAATCACTCTCGTTGGCGAGGATGAAAACGTATATGTGGCCATTCGTGTGGGAAGAAACCGGAGTACCCAGAGAAAACCCACCTGTTCGATCTGGTGGTGTACCATCTCACATACTTCCCAGTCCGAGGTTTGAACCCGGGTTGCATTGGTGAGAAGCGAGCGCGCTAACCACTGCGCTAATTGTACAGCTGGGTATATTGAGTGGTCTAGTGAATCCAGGTATATAGAGTGGTGTAGTCAGGTTACCAGCATATCACAGGACATAATTATATAGTATTGTAAATACCGTTTTAGCTCACCGGAGCAAAGCTCATGTGAGGATGTATTGTTACAGCAATGTGTCTGTCCGTCATCTGTGAACATTTTCAAACGTCTTCTCCTCCGCCATTGTGTCTATAACCATCATTTATGGTCAGGATACTTGGGTAGGTGGGGGATTACGTAATTGTTAAGTTCTTAAAAATACTTCTCAAACGACCATGTTTATTAATCTTGGTAGGAATGGTTGATACACAGTGCTCTTTCAGTTGTTCAAATGATGACCCACCCTGGATCAAAAATGGGAGGTCAAGTATGGGTCAAATATTATTTTTGAGCGAATATTGTCATGTCATAGAGTGGTGGAACCTATGCTCGGCGTAAATCCTACATACCATGGTCTATAAATAAAGTTAAATGCACTTGCCGTATATTATTATTTTCTTGGATCGTGAACACAACTTTCAAAAGATTGTTGTTGAAAATTTTAGCTTCATTACGTGACCATGCGCCTCAATACAGCTATCGCAACGGTACCTGTTTCCATGGGGAACTAGATACTTTATATGGGGCTGATAGGTGAAAAGATGTTCACTTTTGGAGGGAAGTGTAATTTTTTCCATAAAGTTGGCCAATATGATGCAGATGCAGGAAAAATTGACAGGCAACACTTTTGACCCCCTGCGCCTCGTTTTTTGGCTATCTTTAACCCTTTCACCGCTAGATTCCCAGGGATTTATTAAAAATACACTAGCTTGAGTTAAAAATCAATATAAAATACAAATACACTGGTCCTGAAATTTACTAATAACTATTAGACCTCCAGTGCAGGTACACATTATAATAGAGTATGTGTGTTTAGCTATTAAGAAATTTACCAGACTGGAAGGAAGTGAAGGGGTACCCCTTAGTTTCTATATTCTCCGAAAAAAGTTGCTTGGATATTCCTTCCGATTTAATCACTCACAAATGACTTAGTATCCTGCAATGTAATACTAGTTACTATAGTCGCATTGTCCTACACATTTACACAATTGAGTGCATGTCAGCTTAGCCTTAACACATTTACATCTGGTACATCTGCCCTTGCATTGACACTGGATCAGTTCTCGGCATACTTTGCCCGCTTCTGGCAATGTAGACCAGAGGGGGGTCCATTCCTTTCCATCATTTCTCCAACCCCAATCGGATGGCAGTGGGAGTTCCTGGTTGGCTATCATTGTTTGACCCCACACATGGCCTCCCTGGTATGCAGCCCTTCTTGTGTGTTCAGCGAGTGCTGCCTTAGTCGGAGGTATGTTGTCTATTTGTCTCTGTCCTTGTGTAAAGAGTTGTAATCTTGCTTCGTTAACTTCCACTACATTAGAGGTTCGCTTGTACATAAGGATTGTAAATCTCTGAATAACACATAGCTGCTCCTCTGTTAACTCTGCTGGGCACTGAGATAAGCCCTGAAAGACTGGAGTAATTTCTGGAAATACTCTCCAGGTCTCCCATGCTGTTTTCTTTCCAATACCTTTAAAGGATGAGCAGGTATCACATCCTGTGAATGCATGGAAGAATGGCAGTGCTGAGGAGTGGAGTGGACCCAAGTTGGCTGCTATTTGATGTGCTGCAATAAAGCGCATGTGACGTCCATGGCCAAACTGTACCCATAGAGAACAGTCCTGAAGGAAAGCAGCTGCTGCTATTGCTAACACAACAACATCTGTGTCCGTGGCTACTACTACAATTCTCCGTTTTCCACTACTGTAAGCATGCTTGCAGTGTAGCAGAAGCCTGGTATCTGCCTCCTCATGGTTGCAGGATTCTATTCCACTGGTGTCCTCCACAGCCTGTGTATCATTTTTATTAACAATAGTTTCATCATCAACAGTTGTGATAAGCATTGTGCCCTCAGGTAGGCGTGCCTTTGACAGCTTGCCAGCAAGGTAATGGAAGAGAGATGTCTTGTTTGAGTTTACCCTGAGAAAAGACTTCCAGTTGCCTGGCAGGTCTGTGTCTCCTTGTACTCTCAACTGTACCCCGACTCCTCGAGTTGCTCTAGTGTGTGCCTTTAGACTTTCCTCTCTGTAGATATCCCATACTACATCACATCTGTCACAAGTGTCCATCTTCCTGAGAATGTTTGGTACAAAGACATTCTGAGCATAATCACTGAATGTTTTTGATCTCTTGTTGCTTGACTTTGGTTCCAAGCCCTGCACTAAGGCAGCTCCATCGATAATTTTAACTTGAACATCATCTGGTGATAGAAGTTGGGCATCTGCCATAGGTTCCAGCTGCGTAAGAATCTCAGATTTGGCTTCTGCTCCTCTCATTTCTCCATTCTCTGCCAATGATGGGGGCCATGCATGGTTTTCATGGCTGAAAAATGTGTCCATATCCCCCTCTCGATTCTGACAAGATATGTACATCCTTGAAAATAGGTTTATATCATCCTTGGCAGAGGCCAACTTTGATGTTTTCTTGTTGGATGGCTTGCTATGACTTGCAAAAAGTGGTAGATTGTTTCTACGTATTGCATCATGGAAATGTCTTGGTTCTCTGCGAGCAAATGCCTCCCACTGAGTATGTCCTATTGCGTCTGCACACTTCACACTTTCAACCACTTCAGGTGGCATTATAATTTTGGTGTGAAGAGTTAGCAAGTCTGTGTTGTCCTCGAGGAAAGGGTTGCCCTTCTCATTAATACATGTACTCACGTTCCTGACATCCTTAGCAAACCTGCATTGAGTGCTTGGGAGCTGTTCATGGTGTTTATCAGACATCCCCTTCTGCTTGCTGTTGAAGCTTGCTTCATAGTCATTTAATATTCGGGCGATTTCTGGGCCTGCTACCGTCCATCTTTTCAGGGCTTCTTCATTTTTAGTTATGCCCACGACTCCCCCATCTCCTTTGACCACAGCATTGAGCTGTTCATGTATTTGGTCATGTGGTAGCATTGAGAATCTTTGTTTAGCCTTTTGAGTGACAAACAGACCATTGTGGAATTCCCTGTCTACACCTGGACATTTTACCTTGAGGTTCTCTAGATCGGAAATATGTACAGACATCCACCTTGCATAGTTATAGTGATCTGTGACAAACATCCAGGGAACTATTCCTCTCAAGGCCTCGAGATACCGAGGGTAGTTGCCTTCTCGTTGTGCCTTCAGGAGCATCATCAGTAGTCTCTCAAGCTTGATCACTGTCTCCCAGTAAGCAAACTGGGGGTGTTCTCTTGATTGCTCCTGGATCCAGTCATTCATTTCCAATGGGCTATCCTCATTCTCCATGTATTGGTCGTAAGCTTGTCGCTGTAAAATACAAAGAGCAGCAAGGGAGACTTGATGAGCCCACTGGCCTCTTGCTGTATTTGAGCCTTTCTCTAGGCCTATAGCTCTGCCCTCTGTTGTGACACCCCCAGTTGTCATAACGGATGTCCAACCACTTCCCTCTAACCACTTTCCAATTGCAGCGAGGAAGGTCATCTCAATATGAAGGCCCCCCATCATAATCACAAACTGTGTTTCACCATACACTGCAGGCCAGGTCCACTGCATTTTCTTTATGAGCGGATAAAGAGCACCGTCCACAACGACTACTGGAATTTGTCCTTGGTTCAGGTGTTCTGTGGCATTCTTGATCATGTTCATCCCATGTAACATCATGGCATAAGAATGTGCATTTTCTCTAAAAAGAGGCAATAGTTGAATTATGGCAGATGGGCGAGGTTCCTCAGTTTGTATGTCTGCATGATATCCCGACCAAGATATATAGTTGGTTTGATCGAGCTTTTCCTTATGTACCAACTCAGATACTCTATCTATCCATCCTATCTCTTGAGCAGCCGCCTCCAGATTTGCAACTTTCACATTGGCACTCAACACACCAGGGGGCTCGGGAGTATCATTGAATAAGTGGATTGGGGAGACATCAGTGTAATCCTGTGGTAATTCAGCAATTCTTCTCTGATGTAGAACCGTAGCATCTTCCTCTGGGATATCCCTCTCTGTTCCCTGGTTATCATGTGTTACATGACATATCAATGATAATGCAGTCCCATGAAAAGAACTTTGTGAGGAGGTAGATGATGGGTTATGATCCACATTGTCCTGTTGGCCAGTCACAAAGAGTCCTCGTTTTAGCTTTGGTGGACACACAACCCCGTCCTCCTGGTACTGTGCTATGACCTGGTTTGCAATGTCAGCGGAGAGCTGCATTACTCTGTCGTAAGAGATTGAGAGTCCATGCTCATACAGTATGTCAACTAACTCACGCTTTCTTGTCTTGGTGTGGATGAGGAGTCCCATATACAGGGGTAATGGTGTTTCACGCAGGCTACTATGCCTAGTTGAGCCATACTTCTTTTCCTTTCTCTCTCTCTTTACAGGGTTAAATATCATAAGCTGTGTAATTGACAGTGCTGCACTTGATACTTCCCTGGGATGATCGGGATCAATACTGGTTCCATGCAATATCATTTCATTCAAGGCTGTGAGGCTTCTAGGATACTGATCATATATATCGTCTGTCAGCGAGTTACTGAACTTGTATTCCAGCTGAAGTATTACCTTTCGGACAATCTGTGCACTTCTCATAAGAATCATTGCATCATCATCAGAGGTTTGTTTACATGCAGCGAGCAACACATCACCAATATTCACATTGTAAGATAAAACCACACCATAGCTTGCTTTACTTGCAACGAGCTCTGGTATTGCTTTTAGCAGTTTTTCCTTTAGGCGTGTACTGTTCACCTTTGTAGAACTTCCCACTAGTTCTTCAAGCCTACGGGAATACATGTTCACTAGTTCTGCGAGTTTAAAGACTGTCTTCCCATCATTGAATTCTTCAATGTATGAGACCAGTTCTGCCAGCACAATTGAATCTGCTTTCAGAGACTGAGTGGGTTTAGATGGCCCCTCTTGTCTCTCAAATGCTTTGAATCGATTATAGAGAGAGGTATAACATTTTCGGTGGTACACAACGTCCTTAGAAATAGCATCACCTCCAGCCAACTTTCCAATAAGTTTCCTGTCCTGCAAAGTATTGGCCATATGTTGAACATTGTTATCAAAGGTGAATGTAGAAGCTCTATGTAAGTCAGATTCCAAAGCATCACTATTACAGAAGAAACACACTTTTGTATCCTCTTTCACTTTCTCTGTACTAAATCTCAGTTTCTTCTTGACAGGTGTTGATGTAGAGGTAGGAGGTTCTGCCTTGGCTTTTCTCTGTTTAGCTCTTGAAATATCTCTGTTACTACACGAAGCTTTGCAATTAGCATGCCATTTTGCATTGTTCTTTATCAAAGTCTCAGCAATCCCGGATCCATCATTAACCCGTTCTATGAGCTCTCTATCAAAGGGCAAAGCACATAGCTTATGAAGTATTTCAATGTTATTAGCTAGAGAAATATATCCTGTATTCTCCCTCTTTGTTCCTCTGTAAATGACTGGATTTTGCAGATGCACTCCATCATCCTTCTGACACAAGACACAAAGAGACCAGTCTGTTTCCTTTGATGTCTCTTGTTCCTTCGGTTTAACTCTGAATGGAGTAGCCATAGTCACAATCTAGCCTGAAACAAAATAGAAAATTATAAGTCAACAACGGTCAGAGAAAATGGCATATTCATTACGAAAGCACAAAACAACAATAAAATATGGCCCAATCTGGCTTCAAATGAACCAAATCATGTTTCTGACTATTCAACAACACTAATCAAGTAGACTTTTGCTGAAAAACGGAGAAAATAATAACAACAAAGTTGTTGTTCCTCTGTGATAAAAGGAAAAAACTTTTTTCTCATTTTTGTGTCTGAGTAAAAGAGACCCCTATAAAGACATGCTGAAATATCAACGGGCGAGTGTCAGAAACTGCTGCCTGTCAGACTTTTCTTAAACTACATCACTTGGGCTAACTTTACGCAAAAATCCAGACTTCCCTCCAAAAGTGAACATGTTGCCCATTTTGTGCACCTATCAGCCCCACTAATTAGGGCACCTATGCACGGCGTACATGAATTTTTTTATTTATGCATGGGTTAATGCTGAATATATTATTTTGATTTAGTAACATCAATAACTAACAATATTACAATTCATAAGAAACTTTTTTTCTGGTTATTTGTACATTTTTTTCCAATTAGGATAGCTACCTAAAATGCTCATAAACGCATCATTTCAGTGGAAAAAATTCTCCCAACAAGTTGTCTGTTTATATTCTGCTACTGAACCAGTCAGGTGACAGTTGCATTAGGCTACCGGTACACACAATGGAATGCTATTGAACCATGCTTCACCTGTGTCAGCGAAAATAGGTTAAAACTATTTAAATATTTTAAATACGGATGTAAATGGAAAAAATATGCCGAGCATAGGAATACGCCGAGCATAGGTTCCACCACTCTATATCAAATCGAAGATATCGATGCGGTGATCATTCTAATGTATTTTCCATAAAATCGGATGATTATGTCATCCGAGATTGCCATTGAACAGTCAACCTTTTATGAAAAAATCTTCTCGCGATCCACCAATCAGATTTTAATGAATCTTGGTAGGATTGAACCATGTGCAATGCTCTTTCAATGTTGTTCAAATGAGCGAATATGGTCATGTCATAATATTATATCAGAATAGGTATCGTTAAGGCGATCACTCTGTTGTAATTTTCATAAAAATCAGATTTTTGCATCATCAAAGATGGCCGTCGAAGGTCAAAAGATCGTTCTTTTATACTAGATTTCAAAATTTATCTTCACCCTGGCCAATGTTAGCCAAATTTCACAGTCAAAAGTCCATTGGTGTAGCCTTTTCAGATTTGTTAAAATGGAGGTTGTCACAAATAAAGATCTACAAATAACACAAATCCTTCAAACATCTTCTCACAAACGATTTTGGCAACATTTGGTAGGAATGATCGGTGTACAATAGTGAATACTCTTTCAAAGTTGTTAAAATGGTGTCCACGGGTTAAAAAATGAGTCAGGTGAGCAATACAGGCCATCATGGCTCTCTTGTTTCTATTTTCAGATTCCATCTTAGATGACAGTAATGTAGATCTATTAGATCCGGAAACTGTCGAAAAAACAGAAGTCAAAACACCGGTAATTTTTGTGTATTTTTTTTTTAATAGATAACAATAACAACATTTTATCACATAAATTTGCTTGTATTCAGTGTAATATGTGTCATTATCAACCCAGGTTCTATGTTCGATGATCTAGTTCCTAGCACAAGCCATCGATGTATAACAACAGATTTACTCTCATATAATTACAACAGTTTCCACACAATATAAGACGTTAACCCATTCAACCCCAAGTAACTGACATGGACTGGTCCATGATATTCTTAGACCAATAAATGAATAAGAAAATTACATTCGGACCAGTTCATTTATCAAGATGGGTAATTTTGTCTAAAATTAATAATTATTACTGGCAAAAAAGTGCAGATCCTGATGAGACGGCTCGTTACGAGCCGGCTCATCTGGATCTACACTTTTTCATAAGCCTATTTAGAGGCCTGTGGGGTTGAAAGGGTTAAATCAAATAGTATCAAAGTCTCCGCATTGCATAAAGTCTTTCCTATGCTTATGATAACAACGTGTCTCCCACACATGCTTACAGCCGCCGTAGTCATTTCCAGTCTGGTCCATGTTACATATTAGTATTATATTACAAAACATCCCAGCTCTCAGCGCCCAGCTAGTTTGTAGCATGCTGTATCCAAGCTTCTCTTTATCATATCTTCCCAAGTCGGCAACCAATATTCCCGTCCACTTATCATTACTTTAGACGTCTTGCAGAGAGGCAGGACGTTATCCAATCCTATATACATGTAAGGACATCTTGACCATCATTTAGCCTGAAGAACATTTAGAATCCCATTGTGTACCACTCATAATGTCACAAATACAGCCATTACATATTTTTTTATATCACATGGGTAATAACATCTGGAAGCATTCTTATTGGTTGCGACATGACACATTTGATATAGAGTTTGCAACCTTGCCATTGAAAATCAATAAAATGTTAAATATGCACTAGTCGTATACAGTATGGTGATTAAATATGCACTAGTCATATACAGTATAGTGATTAAATATGCACTAGTCGTATACAGTATAGTTATTAAATATGCACTAGTCGTATACAGTATGGTGATTAAATATGCACTAGTCGTATACAGTATGGTGATTAAATATGCACTAGTCGTATACAGTATAGTGATTAAATATGTACTAGTCGTATACAGTATAGTGATTAAATATGCACTAGTCGTATACAGTATGGTGATTAAATATGCACTAGTCGTATACAGTATGGTGATTAAATATGCACTAGTCGTATACAGTATAGTGATTAAATATGTACTAGTCGTATACAGTATAGTGATTAAATATGCACTAGTCGTATACAGTATAGTGATTAAATATGCACTAGTCGTATACAGTATGGTGATTAAATATGTACTAGTCGTATACAGTATGGTGATTAAATATGCACTAGTTGTATACAGTATAGTGATTAAATATGCACTAGTCGTATACAGTATGGTGATTAAATATGCACTAGTCGTATACAGTATGGTGATTAAATATGCACTAGTCGTATACAGTATAGTGATTAAATATGCACTAGTCGTATACAGTATGGTGATTAAATATGCACTAGTCATATACAGTATGGTGATTAAATATGCACTAGTCGTATACAGTATAGTGATTAAATATGCACTAGTCGTATACAGTATGGTGATTAAATATGCACTAGTCGTATACAGTATGGTGATTAAATATGCACTAGTCGTATACAGTATGGTGATTAAATATGCACTAGTCGTATACAGTATGGTGATTAAATATGCACTAGTCGTATACAGTATGGTGATTAAATATGCACTAGTCGTATACAGTATGGTGATTAAATATGCACTAGTCGTATACAGTATAGTGATTAAATATGCACTAGTCGTATACAGTATAGTGATTAAATATGCACTAGTCGTATACAGTATGGTGATTAAATATGCACTAGTCGTATACAGTATGGTGATTAAATATGCACTAGTCGTATACAGTATAGTGATTAAATATGCACTAGTCGTATACAGTATGGTGATTAAATATGTACTAGTCATATACAGTATGGTGATTAAATATGCACTAGTCGTATACAGTATGGTGATTAAATATGCACTAGTCGTATACAGTATAGTGATTAAATATGCACTAGTCGTATACAGTATAGTGATTAAATATGCACTAGTCGTATACAGTAAAGTGATTAAAAGTATTGTGTTGATTATTTGCGTAGAGTTGTTTGTTTGATTATCCGGGACTATATACTACAGTGTACGAATGCACCATACTGGTTTCCTATTAAGGCTCATAGTATACCAGCAAACAGAAAAGTTTCTTTTTCAAATTTATCGTTACTATGGTAATGTGATAAAAAAGATGTTACACTCGTGATTTCATACCATATTTTATCAAGCGACTTTTGGAATTTTGCTATTAAGTACACATTTAGCTTATTTAACTAACAAAATGCGTTTATTTTTAAGTCGCCATCGCATGAATGCATTTGGGGGACAGATGGATCTGTAGTCCAGTGGTAACACGCTGGACTGGTAATCCAGGGATCGTAGGTTCGATCCCCCGTCTGACCCTAATAAAATTAACAGTCTTTCAGATGGGACATTACACCGAGGTCTTGTGTCGGAGTTTTACACCATGCACGTAAAAGAACCAGAGGAGACTCTGGAATGGGTCAGTCTCTGTCTGTATCGTTGCACTATCCTCCAAAATCTAAAATGACTAATCTCTTGAGGAGGCGTCGCTCATATGGGCAACCGGTAGCGACAATTAATACGGTAAATGTAAAACACACAAAATGCATTTGGGTGGCTAAAATTTCTAAGATGTTTAAATAAACTAAATATGAATTGTCATATAATGTAATTATATATAATTTAGTGTTTAGAGGGATATGTGGG
The DNA here is from genome assembly GCA_014843695.1 of Archivesica marissinica. Classification (NCBI taxonomy): domain Eukaryota; kingdom Metazoa; phylum Mollusca; class Bivalvia; order Venerida; family Vesicomyidae; genus Archivesica; species Archivesica marissinica. The sequence continues at coordinate 29,091,898 of CM026394.1, forward strand.
CTTCTGTAATCCTTGGGGTGTGTTCCGTTTTCATATCTCCGACTGACGCCCACGCACGAATGTATGCAAGGTTTGTTTTAATTTAGTTGAATGTAACAGATATACCAAATCCAACTGTATTTGAACCTGTTTTCATCCTCATTCTTTCAGGAGACTGTCCCTGATGTAGCACCTGTGGTGAAGGAAGGTATCTCACCAGAGTAAGTAACGGGGATCTTGTATGTCTCTTAACTTTTACAGTTCCAGAGTCCCATCATTAAACCACACACTCGCCCATTCCTTTAAGTTTAATACCAACAATCTAAAGCAATCAGCTATCATGAATAACCAGACTTCCATCCATTGAAACACATCAGTGTGGCTTCTATTTACATATTTACCGCTTTAAATTAATGTAATTAATTGACTTGACCCATGATTAAAATCCCAAAATGCGTTTACTTCACGAACCTGCTTTTGTGAAATTACCATTTATAGATTACCTCCCTTGATGGGTATTTTTTTAAACAAAATCACCAATAACTCTGTAAATGGTTGTTTACTAAGGTTAACACTAGTTAAAACTTGCATATGAATTATAGTATTATTTTTCCAACTGAAGAAAATAAACGCATAGAGAGACTTTTAACACTTATGGGTTATGCTATCCACATAATAGTGTGAGTTTATTGAAGACGGATCTGTAGTCCAGTGGTAACACGCCAGACTTGTAATCCAGGGATCGCAGGTTCAATTCCCCCGTCTGACCCTAATAATATTAACAGTCTTTAAACCGAGGTCTCGTGTCGGTGCTTTACACTGGGCACGTAAAAGAACCAGAGGAGATTCTGGAATGGGTCTGCATCATTGCACTATCCTCCAACAATCTAAAATGACTAATCTCTTCAGGAGGCGTGGATCATATGGGCAACCGGTAGCGACGATAAATAAATGTAAAACACACAGACACGAAGCAGGTTGAATAACATCATTCATCTGATGGCGAGAGGGAAGTTGGGGAAGGGGATATAATTATAGGATTAGGTTTACATTGAAACTTTATTGAGCAATTATTTTACTTATTCTACAATTTTCCTGATTGATTTTTTAGAACTAATTTTTGAATTGATCTGGCAATTTAAAATCCGGCAGACCGGCATGTTTAGTAGTGCTGAAAAGCATATATTATTATATAGATTGAACGACGATTGAACTAGCTTACCCTCGGCTCCGGGAAACGATAATGGAGAGCGGAATTCAGTGTATATCAATCTTATTTTTCATTATAGGTCAACGGAAGTCAATACCGAGACAAAATCTAAAGTGATTACAACCACATTATCTGATGCAGAGGTAAGCTGTTGCTTTGTAGTTTATATATAATACCTGATGCAGAGGTAAGCTGTTGCTTTGTAGTTAATATATAATACCTGATGCAGAGGTAAGCTGTTGTCTCGTAGTTTATATACCTGATGCAGAGGTAAGCTGTTGCCTCGTATATACCTGATACAGAGGTAAGCTGTTGCCTCGTAGTTTATATACCTGATGCAGAGGTAAGCTGTTGCCTTGTATATACCTGATGCAGAGTTAAGCTGTTGCCTCATATATACCTGATACAGAGGTAAGCTGTTACTTCGTAGTTTATATACCTGATGCAGAGGTAAGCTGTTGCCTCGTAGTTTATATACCTGATGCAGGGGTAAGCTGTTACTTCGCAATTTATATACCTGATGCAGGGGTAAGCTGTTACTTCGTAATTTATATACCTGATGCAGAGGTAAGCTGTTGCCTCGTAGTTTATATACCTGATGCAGGGGTAAGTTGTTACTTCGTAGTTTATATACCTGATGCAGGGGTAAGCTGTTACTTTGTAATTTATATACCTGATACAGAGGTAAGCTGTTACTTGATAATTTATATACCTGATGCAGGGGTAAGCTGTTACTTTGTAATTTATATACCTGATGCAGGGGTAAGCTGTTACTTTGTAATTTATATACCTGATGCAGAGGTAAGCTGTTACTTCGTAGTTTATATACCTGATGCAGGGGTAAGCTGTTGCCTCTTATATACCTGATGCAGAGGTAAGCTGTTGCCTTGTATATACCTGATACAGAGGTAAGCTGTTACTTCGTAGTTTATATACCTGATGCAGGGGTAAGCTGTTGCCTTGTATATACCTGATACAGAGGTAAGCTGTTACTTCGTAGTTTATATACCTGATGCAGAGGTAAGCTGTTGCCTTGTATATACCTGATACAGAGGTAAGCTGTTGCTTCATAGTTTATATACCTGATGCAGAGGTAAGCTGTTGCCTTGTATATACCTGATACAGAGGTAAGCTGTTGCCTCGTATATACCTGATACAGAGGTAAGCTGTTACTTCGTAGTTTATATACCTGATGCAGGGGTAAGCTGTTACTTTGTAATTTATATACCTGATGCAGAGGTAAGCTGTTACTTCGTAATTTATATACCTGATGCAGAGGTAAGCTGTTACTTCGTAGTTTATATACCTGATGCAGAGGTAAGCTGTTACTTCGTAGTTTATATACCTGATACAGAGGTAAGCTGTTACTTCGTAGTTTATATACCTGATGCAGGGGTAAGCTGTTACTTCGTAATTTATATACCTGATGCAGAGGTAAGCTGTTACTTCGTAGTTTATATACCTGATGCAGAGGTAAGCTGTTGCTTCATAGTTTATATACCTGATGCAGAGGTAAGCTGTTACTTGATAATTTATATACCTGATGCAGAGGTAAGCCGTTACTTCGTAGTTTATATACCTGATACAGAGGTAGGGTCCGCCTCCGTGGTCGAGTGGTTAAGGTCGCTGACTTGTATACCACTGTAACCTATCATCACTGATGGTCACGGGTTCGAGCCCCGCACAGACCGTGTCTCATTTATATGAAAAAGTTGGCAGTTTCTTACGGAGGTTGATGCACCCAAGTACTGGTTAACCGTTTGAGCCTGCCCAGGAAAGGTGTTGTTAGGTAAACTGCCCGCCGGCGATATAGCCCAAAATGGTGCTGATGCAGGCGTAAAACCCGAAATATAACATAATAACTGATACAGAGGTAAGCTGTTGCTTCATAATTTATATACCTGATGCAGAGGTAAGCTGTTACTTCGTAGTTTATATACCTGATACAGAGGGAAGCTGTTGCTTCATAGTTTATATACCTGATGCAGGGTAAGCTGTTACTTCGTAGTTTATATACCTGATACAGAGGTAAGCTGTTACTTTGTAATTTATATACCTGATGCAGGGGTAAGCTGTTACTTTGTAAATTATATACCTGATGCAGAGGTAAGCTGTTACTTCGTAGTTTATATACCTGATGCAGGGGTAAGCTGTTGCCTCTTATATACCTGATGCAGAGGTAAGCTGTTGCCTTGTATATACCTGATACAGAGGTAAGCTGTTACTTCGTAGTTTATATACCTGATGCAGGGGTAAGCTGTTGCCTTGTATATACCTGATACAGAGGTAAGCTGTTACTTCGTAGTTTATATACCTGATGCAGAGGTAAGCTGTTGCCTTGTATATACCTGATACAGAGGTAAGCTGTTGCTTCATAGTTTATATACCTGATGCAGAGGTAAGCTGTTGCCTTGTATATACCTGATACAGAGGTAAGCTGTTACTTCGTAGTTTATATACCTGATGCAGGGGTAAGCTGTTACTTTGTAATTTATATACCTGATGCAGAGGTAAGCTGTTACTTCGTAGTTTATATACCTGATGCAGAGGTAAGCTGTTGCCTCGTATATACCTGATGCAGAGGTAAGCTGTTACTTCGTAGTTTATATACCTGATACAGAGGTAAGCTGTTACTTCGAAGTTTATATACCTGATGCAGGGGTAAGCTGTTACTTTGTAATTTATATACCTGATGCAGAGGTAAGCTGTTACTTCGTAGTTTATATACCTGATGCAGAGGTAAGCTGTTACTTCGTAGTTTATATACCTGATACAGAGGTAAGCTGTTACTTCGTAGTTTATATACCTGATGCAGGGGTAAGCTGTTACTTTGTAATTTATATACCTGATGCAGAGGTAAGCTGTTACTTCGTAATTTATATACCTGATACAGCGGTAAGCTGTTACTTCGTAGTTTATATACCTGATGCAGAGGTAAGCTGTTACTTCATAGTTTATATACCTGATGCAGAGGTAAGCTGTTACTTCATAGTTTATATACCTGATACAGAGGTAAGCTGTTACTTTATAATTTATATACCTGATGCAGAGGTAAGCTGTTACTTCGTAGTTTATATACCTGATACAGAGGGAAGCTGTTGCTTCATAGTTTATATACCTGATACAGAGGTAAGCTGTTGCTTCATAGTTTATATACCTGATACAGAGGTAAGCTGTTGCTTATATACTTACATGTATTTCATAGTTTATGCAGGTGTGTGTTCATCCCTGGTTATATCTCCCTATTTTGGAGATGTTGGTTGCTCCCTGGTTATAATGTATATTATATCTCCCTATTTTGGAGATGTTGGTTGCTCCCTGATTATAATGTCTATTATATCTCCCTATTTTGGAGATGTTGGTTGCTCCCTGATTATAATGTCTATTATATCTCCCTATTTTGGAGATGTTGGTTGCTCCCTGATTATAATGTCTATTATATCTTCCTATTTTGGAGATGTTGGTTGCTCCCTGATTATAATGTCTATTATATCTCCCTATTTTGGAGATGTTGGTTGCTCCCTGATTATAATGTCTATTATATCTCCCTATTATGGAGATGTTGGTTGCTCCCTGGTTATAATGTCTATTATATCTCCCTATTTTGGAGATGTTGGTTGCTCCCTGATTATAATGTCTATTATATATCCCTATTTTGGAGATGTTGGTTGCTCCCTGGTTATAATGTCTATTATATCTCCCTATTTTGGAGATGTTGGTTGCTCCCTGATTATAATGTCTATTATATCTCCCTATTTTGGAGATGTTGGTTGCTCCCTGGTTATAATGTCTATTATATCTCCCTATTTTAGAGATGTTGGTTGCTCCCTGGTTATAATGTATTATATCTCCCTATGTTGGAGATGTTGGTTGCTCCCTGATTATAATGTATTATATCTCCCTATTTTGGAGATGTTGGTTGCTCCCTGGTTATAATGTCTATTATATCTCCCTATTTTAGAGATGTTGGTTGCTCCCTGGTTATAATGTCTATTATATCTCCCTATTTTAGAGATGTTGGTTGCTCCCTGATTATAATGTCTATTATATCTCCCTATTTTGGAGATGTTGGTTGCTCCCTGGTTATAATGTCTATTATATCTCCCTATTTTAGAGATGTTGGTTGCTCCCTGGTTATAATGTATTATATCTCCCTATGTTGGAGATGTTGGTTGCTCCCTGATTATAATGTATTATATCTCCCTATGTTGGAGATGTTGGTTGCTCCCTGATTATAATGTCTATTATATCTCCCTATTTTAGAGATGTTGGTTGCTCCCTGGTTATAATGTCTATTATATCTCCCTATTTTAGAGATGTTGGTTGCTCCCTGATTATAATGTCTTATATCTCCCTATTTTGGAGATGTTGGTTGCTCCCTGATTATAATGTATTATATCTCCCTATTTTGGAGATGTTGGTTGCTCCCTGATTATAATGTATAATCCCTATTTTGGAGATGTTGGTTGCTCCCTGGTTATATGTCTATTATATCTCCCTATTTTGGAGATGTTGGTTGCTCCCTGATTATAATGTCTATTATATCTCCCTATTTTGGAGATGTTGGTTGCTCCCTGATTATAATGTATTATATCTCCCTATTTTGGAGATGTTGGTTGCTCCCTGATTATAATGTCTATTATATCTCCCTATTTTGGAGATGTTGGTTGCTCCCTGGTTATACTGTCTATTATATCTCCCTATTTTGGAGATGTTGGTTGCTCCCTGATTATAATGTATTATATCTCCCTATTTTGGAGATGTTGGTTGCTCCCTGATTATAATGTCTATTATATCTCCCTATTTTGGAGATGTTGGTTGCTCCCTGATTATAATGTCTTATATCTCCCTATTTTGGAGATGTTGGTTGCTCCCTGATTATAATGTATTATATCTCCCTATTTTGGAGATGTTGGTTGCTCCCTGATTATAATGTATTATATCTCCCTATTTTGGAGATGTTGGTTGCTCCCTGGTTATACTGTCTATTATATCTCCCTATTTTGGAGATGTTGGTTGCTCCCTGATTATAATGTCTATTATATCTCCCTATTTTGGAGATGTTGGTTGCTCCCTGGTTATAATGTCTATTATATCTCCCTATTTTGGAGATGTTGGTTGCTCCCTGATTATAATGTCTATTATATGTTCACAGAGATTGAAACAGAGAGCTGAGAGATTTGGTGTACAAAATGAAGATATGAAAAAACAGATGGGAGCAGATAGGTATGAAGAATACAGATTATAATGTATATAGATGGGAGCAGATAGGTATGAAGAATACAGATTATAATGTATATAGATGGGAGCAGATAGGTATGAAGAATACAGATTATAATGTATATAGATGGGAGCAGATAGGTATGAAGAATACAGATTATAATGTATATAGATGGGAGCAGATAGGTATGAAGAATACAGATTATAATGTATATAGATGGGAGCAGATAGGTATGAAGAATAAGATTATAATGTATATAGATGGGAGCAGATAGGTATGAAGAATACAGATTATAATGTATATAGATGGGAGCAGATAGGTATGAAGAATACAGATTATAATGTATATAGATGGGAGCAGATAGGTATGAAGAATACAGATTATAATGTATATAGATGGGAGCAGATAGGTATGAAGAATACAGATTATAATGTATATAGATGGGAGCAGATAGGTATGAAGAATACAGATTATAATGTATATAGATGGGAGCAGATAGGTATGAAGAATACAGATTATAATGTATATAGATGGGAGCAGATAGGTATGAAGAATACAGAATATAATGTATATAGATGGGAGCAGATAGGTATGAAGAATACAGATTATAATGTATATAGATGGGAGCAGATAGGTATGAAGAATACAGATTATATGTATATAGATGGGAGCAGATAGGTATGAAGAATACAGAATAATGTATATAGATGGAGCAGATAGGTATGAAGAATACAGATTATAATGTATATAGATGGGAGCAGATAGGTATGAAGAATACAGATTATAATGTATATAGATGGGAGCAGATAGGTATGAAGAATACAGAATATAATGTATATAGATGGGAGCAGATAGGTATGAAGAATACAGATTATAATGTATATAGATGGGAGCAGATAGGTATGAAGAATACAGA